>SJYT01032250.1:469696-504884 GCA_006410635.1 Cephalophus harveyi | reverse complement strand
TTCATGCATTGGAGAAGGAAACGGCAACCCACTCCAGTGTTCTTGCCTGGAGAATCCCAGGGACGAGGGAGCCTGGTGGGAGGCTGTCTACGGGGTTGCACAGAGTCGGACATGATTGAAGCGATTTAGCAGCAGCAGCAGCAGCAGGGCGCTTTCAGATACTGCTTCCATAACCTCTCTAAATTGTACCTGGAAACATTCCCATTTTGCAGATGTGTACAGAGGCTAAACCAGCCAACAGATGAAAACTGAGACACACAGAAGTCCCAAAGCTGGTAACTGGTCAGACTAAAAATCTGAATCCAGATCCAATGGACTTCGAATCTTCCCAAGGGTAACGAAGACTGGATTGTGCAAAAATTAAAGCAGAAGTAATAAAAGCAAATACCTCCAGGAGCCTGTGTAGGGCAAATAAGGGGGAAGCAGCTTGAGAGAAGCAGGAGGGGGCCTCGTGAATATATGCTTTTTTAAAAAGGGGCAGCCATTAATAGGTTTCTATAAGTTATTGTCACGAGGCAAATGAGCACAGATCTTCCCATACTTCAAGAGAATCCTCAAATCCAAATAATTATGTAAAATCTCCAAGCTGTTAAAATGCTAGCATCTAACAGAGAAGGTGTATTTCCTAAGTGGGTCATGGTAAAGATTCTGCCTCCCATTGCAGGAGACACAGGTTTGATCCCTGGGTAGGAAAGATTTCCTGGAGTAGGAAATGGCAACCTGCTCCAGTATTCTTGCCTGGAGAATCTCATGGACAGAGGAACCTGGGAGGCTATACAGTCCATGGGGTTGCAAAGAGTCAGACATGAATGAGCACACAATACAGATAGATAGACAGACAGACAGATAGATAAACAGACGGATAGACAGATAGATGGATAGATAGATAGACTGACATATAGATACCCAGCCTCTGCAGAGACCAAAGCTGTATTAAATCCTCATTTAACCCAGTGGTTCTCAACTAGGTGTGGTTCTGGTTCCCAGGGAACATCTTCCAATGTCTGGAGACTCTGAGTTGTCATCACTGCGGGCAGGGAATGCTCTGTATTCTGGTTGATAGAGACAAGGGATGTTTATAAATACCCTACCATTCATACAACAGTCCCCCCACCCCGAGAATCATCCAGAGTCAAATGGTCATAGCACCAAAGTTGAAAGATCCTGAGTTAACCTGGAGTCCCTGAAGCTCTGATCTCTGGTTGAAAGGTTTCTTTACCCAGCTGTCTTCTCCAGGTTTCATCACCCCTCACGGCAATCCTATGGCAGGGATGGCATGATATTTACTTGCTTTTCATTTGGTTTGCCTTGTTCCAGATCAGGCTAATTCTTACTAATGCTGAAGGTCTTGAGCTATACTTGCAAATCCAGCTTAATGTTCAAGTGTGTAACAAACGGGAGTAATTCAACTCCAGTCAATAATGTAAACAAAGCCTGGTTTAGATAAACCCTATTACCAGGCCTGAAGTGGCCCAGGGCACCTCTGCTACTGCTGATTAGCGTAAATGCTAAACACAAACCAATTAACACACTCTAAGGCCGCTTATCTCCTGTCACTTAGCGCAGAAATAAAGCCCAACGCTAAATACACATATTGATTTAGCCATTAAATCCAACATCACTCAAAATAAAACTCATTATATTATTGAGTAACAACGAAGTCACCTCAGTTTTCAGGATGGGCCGTATTATTAAGAAATTTCACTTTTCCACTTTTCCATTGATTTCTCACACCACCTGAGTACTTCCTCGCAACGTGGGTCTTAACCAGCTCTAGGACAAACCTTGAAGAAGGCAATGGCACCCCACTCCAGTACTCTTGCCTGGAAAATCCCTTGGGCAGAGGAGCCTGGTAGGCTGCAGTCCATGGGGTCGCGAAGAGTCGGACACGACTGAGCAACTTCACTTTCACTTTTCACTTTGATGCACTGGAGAAGGAAATGGCAACCCACTCTAGTGTTCTTGCCTGGAGAATCCCAGGGATGGCGGAGCTTGGTGGGCTGCCATCTATGGGGTCACACAGAGTCGGACATGACTGAAGCGACTTAGCAGCAACAGCAGCAGGGCAAACCTGAAAGGGAGAGCTTTGCATTCCCTTTAACGGGTGATCTTTGCTTTCGGCCCTAAAGAGGTACCTTCAGAAGGGAATCCTTTTCCTTTAAAATGCTATTTCAGCATAGACAAGGAAATTTTATGCTTGAAAGAAAGGATATTAAATGGGAAGCTGAACTGGGATATTAAACAACAAATACAAAAACCACAGGCGTTATAATAAAAATGAGTTAACTTTGAACATTAACCATAAGCACTGATCCAATGTTTATGGCAAAAAAAAAAAAAAAACAACACCCTGCAGAAATATCTTCCTAGTTTAGGTGTAAACAACAGACTTAGGCATCTGAAAAACTAATCATGAAATCAATTTGAACAGGCATTTTAATTTATTCTGTATCAGGTGCCAAAAACCCTCTTCCATGTTCTGTCATTTTCACAGTCATCACCTTTTACCAAAATGATTTATCTAGTGGGGGACCAAGCCCCAGTGAATGCTTTGTTTTACTGACCTTCATATGCCATATGATAGCTTGGAGTATTGGCATGCAGAGGACACTATTCCTTTTAGGTAACACAGAAGACATCAGTCCTGAGTTATCTTAAGATAACCAGTCTTAAGAAGACTTAAGACTTCTGCTTCTAGAAGTCCCCGGTGGCACTAGTGGTAAAGACTCCGCCTGCCAATGCAGGAGACATGAGAGATGCAGGCTCAGTCCCTGGGTCAGGAGAGGATTCCCCTGGTATCCACTCCAGTATTCTTGCCTGGAGAATCCCATGGACAAAGGAGCTTGGCCGGCAATGGTCCATAAGGTTGCAAAGAGTCAGGCATGCCTGAAGCAATTGAGTACTCAAGCATAGAAGTTAAGTGTCTGTTTTTGGGGTTGTATTTTCCTATAGATTTCATTTGTGACTCTTTTACCTTTATGTCTGACTGACAGGCTTGGACACATGATCCTAGTCCTTGTAAATATCTCTCTACCGGATGCTGTTCTTACCAGAGCATCCTTGTAAACTACTTAATAACCAGTTGATTCATCAGCTGCTCTTAACACATGGCTCTGGTGTGTTACAGACTGATGGTAGAGAAATAAGTACCCTTACAGATCCGGAAGAACACATAATCCATTGTATCTTCTATTTATCCAACACACCTTATTGATGGAGATCTATTATACTCAAGAACCTTACTTATGAGGATAGCAAGAAGCCCTGTCTTTAGGGGGGGAAAAAAAAAAAAAAAACACAAAAACCTTCCGTGGGGACTCAGAATGATAAGCTGGAGTGAACATATGCATTTATCCCCTTTCTCTCTAGAATGACCATTAAAATGACAGCAAGTATACGTTAAACCCTACTTTCTAGGTTTGTTAAATATGTATAGAAATACATACGGACAAAAAGAACTGGAAGGGGACAAGAGCAGATGAGGAAACTGACGTGTCAGGATGGAAAAAATTTAGAACTGAGCACCCTCACTGGCAGGCATCAAAAAGAGGCAAGAACATGTGTTCCAAGGAAACTTGGGAAGCCCAGAGCTTGGAGGTTCCAGGCAGAAGGTGTGGGCACAGGGCATGGAGCTACCCAGCACTGTTGATGAAAGTCTACGCCCTGTGCTGCAGTGCCAGGTAACTCGTCGGCCTCACTCCATCCCACCGTCAAATGCCAAGCAGAAAATACCTCCAACGTGAAAGAAAAGGAATCAAACACAGTCTGTGGCTTCAAAAGGGAGACACAATCAATGCAGTTCATCCGACTGTCCATAGTGAGCCGTTCATGGGTGGGCATACTACAAAGTTGTTCCAATGAAAGTCACCCGTGGAAGGTTTTGAATTTTCTTTTTTTTTTTGATGTGGACTATTTTAAGTCTTTGTTGAATTTTGTTACAATAGTGCTTCTATTTTCTGTTTTGGTTTTTTGATCATGAGACATCAAGGCATGTGGGAATCAAACCCACACCCCTTACTTTGGAAGGTAAAATCTTAACCACTGGACTGCCTGGGAAGTCCCACTCTTGGAACTTTTACTGGAAATATTAAGTAAAAGATGCATTTGTCCTGATGGGACTGCTAAACTGGTAGCATGCAAGCCTTCCGTTTCTGGGGGTCATCTTTCTCCCAGCAGAGACTGCCTGAGAATAGAGTCAATAGGAGCTGGTCCATAAAATGAGAGAGACAGATTCATGACGAGTATTATTTGAGCACCAGGATCCAGCCATACCTGAAGCTAGTTATCCTTAGATAGAAATCAGCAAACACTTAGTGAGCAGTTACTATGTGTCAATCTTTCTTCTAAGAGATTGACTTAGTATAATCAATTAACCCTCACCACAGCCCTGTGATGAAGGAACTCTAATTATCTCTGTTTTACTGATAAGAAAAGTGTTTGGACAAGTTAAGTAAATAGGAGATCAGTGGTTCTAACTCAGGCAGTCTGGTTCCAGAGTCAACAAATTTAAAGCATATTATATAACCCCTGGTTGTCAGCTCTGGGAGTCAATAAATTCCTATAAGTCAGTTGGACTTGGATTTCTGTCTCTTTCAAATGATAGACTTAACCAATCTACTGTCTTGTCTGATGGGAGCAAGAAAGAAATCTCTTCTGATGGGAGCCTGCCAAGTATGTAAACATTATTTGTGTAAAAGCCCTTGATTTACCCTTCTCCTGTGAACTGTTTTCAAGTAAGGAATTCTAAGGATACTTCTGGGAATCCAAAGTCCTTTATCTGGAAACACCAAATTATCCAAATTTTTCTAAAGTTCAACTGTTCAGTAGCTCTTGTTTCTAGATTTTTCCTAAGATCTAAACCCACTGGTGTTGGAGAAGACTCTTGAGAGTCCCTTGGACTGCAAGGAGATCCAACCAGTCCATCCTAAAGGAGATCAGTCCTGGGCGTTCATTGGAAGGACTGATGTTGAAGCTGAAACTCCGGTATTTTGGCCAACTGATGTGAACTGACTCATTTGAAAAGACCCTGATGTTGGGAAAGATTGAGGGCAGGAGGAGAAGGGGGTGACAGAGGATGAGATGGTTGGATGGCATCAGCGACTCGATGGACATGGATTTGGGTGGACTCCGGGAGTTGGTGATGGATAGGGAGGCCTGGTGTGCTGCAGTTCATGGGGTCGTGAAGAGTCGGACACGACTGAGTAACTGAACTGAACTGAAACCCACTTTTCCACTATTCCTCTGGGTTTGTCAGCTGATCAGATTTCTGGTCAGCAAGGAATTTAGCTCTTAACCCTTTCCACTATTTCTGGTTTACTTCTTCTTATAATAAACAAACTAGACCTTTGCCTGACTTTGTCCTACTTGGTCTCATGAGATACATTTTAAGTGTGGTGACTATTTATTGTCCCAAGTGCTCTAGAGTTATCCTTAAAAAACAACATTTACAGCTTCCTATGTTAGTACCCTTCCCGCTTCTTTTCTATGCTTCCACTTTTCCTGAGTAATCTCAGCCATTTGCAAGGCTTTAATGATCATCTGCCGCTGCTGCTGCTGCTGCGCCGCTTCAGTCGTGTCTGACTCTGTGCGACCCCATAGACAGCAGCCCACCAGGCTCCCCCGTCCCTGGGATTCTCAAGGCAAGAATACTAGAGTGGGTTGCCATTTCCTTCTCCATTAATGACCAACTACACACCCATAATGCCCAAACTTCACAGGGAGTTTTGACTCTTCTTCTGAACACTACACCTCGGATTCCAATTCCCTACTACACACGTGCACCTGGAAACTCCACGGAAACTCCACCAAAATAATTTGTTTCTTCCATGCTGCTCTAGAACCCCATTCACCTGCTCCTCTACTTACATTTCAATTCTGTTAATGGCACTGGCATTCATTCAAGATTCTGAAACAGACAACTTGTTTTTTTTCATCTTTCTTGCCCAGGACCCCTTGTTCAGTTAGTTACCAGGTCCCCAAAACCCTCCTTTAAGGTATCCCTCAGAGAAAAAGAAACCCTCTTACACTGTAAGTGGAATGCAAATTCGTGCAGCCATTATGGAGAACAGTATGGAGGTTTATGGCAAAACCAATACAGTATTGTAAAGTAAAAAAATAAAATAAAATAAAAAAGAAAAACTAAAAATAGAGCTACTATAAAATCTTACAATTCCACTCCTGGGAAAAAAGGGGTTGGGCAAAAAGGGGTTTTTGTGTAAAAGCTTATGGAAAAAATCCTAATGAACTTTTTGGATAGCCCAATATCTGGAGAAAATTCTAATTTGAAAATATACCTGTACCCCTATGTTAAGAGAAACACTATTTATTAGTCAAGAGACAGGAGCAAACTAAATGTCCATCAGCAGATGAACAGATAAAGATGTGTTACATATATACAATGGAATGATTGTATCCGACTCTTAGCGACCCCATGGACTGCAGCCTACCAGGCTCCTCTGTCCATAGGATTTTCCAGGCAAGAGTACTGGAGTGGGGTGCCATTGCCTTCTCCAAATGGAATGATACTCAGCTATAAAAAGGAATGAAATGATGTCATTTGCAGCAACGTGAATGGACCTACAGATTATCGTAGTGAGGAAAGCCAGACAAATAACGTATGATATCTCTCTGTGTAACTTTTAAAAATGATAAAAATGAACTTAGTTACAAAAGAGAAATAGACTCACAGACACAGGAGACAAACTTATGGTTACCAAAGGGGAAAGAGCTGGAAAGGGATACATTTGGAGTCTGGGATTGACATATATACATTGCTGTATATAAAATAGATAAACCACAAGGACTTACTGTGTAGCACAAGGAACTAAATTCATTATCTTGTAATAACCTACAATAGAAAAGAATCTGCAAAAGGATAGATTTATATGTATGTAAATGGAATCATTTATTGTACACTTGAAACTAACCAACACTGTAAGTCAGCTATACAGTTGAAATAATAATTAAATGAAGGGGAAAAAAGTTAAAAAAAAATATCCCTCAGAGATGTCCTCTCTTCTCTCCCCTCACTATTTTTTGGCTGAGCTCTTGCTAATAGCCCCCTCAACCTCCCCACACCCCTAGGTCCTTTCCATCCTAATCTGCCCTCCTCACTGTAACCAGCGCAGTCAAAAAACATTTCAGGGGCTTGGAAAATAAGTAAGTGCAAGCAGTCAGAAAATCCTTTCTTGAATGCCTTTAAAATGCCCTCAAACAACCAATAAGAGGATGGTGTGGTATCTTCACAAACAGGATAAAATCAATCACATTCTGAATCAGGGCCGAGTTTATATTAATTGCAGTGTCTTTCAAAATAAGTCTTAAAACATATCTTATATCACAAGCTTGTTGAAAAATATCAATTACTTTGTTATTGCCTAGAGAAAGATAAATCCCAATATTTTTTAGACCTTTTATTTGGAAGCAATTTCAAATTTAGAAGCTGCAAGAATAAAAACAGCACAAAAAACACCTGTACTCAGATTCACATATTTTTAACATTTTGTCTCTTTTGCTTTATCATCTGCTGTATATAAATATTCACACAGACACAAAGATTGATATTTTCCACACCAATTTTAGAGTACATTGTATGAATTGTGGTCTTCAACCTTTAAATAGTTCAGTGTCTATTTCTAAGAATAAGAGGTGTTTTTATACATCCACAGTACAGTTATCCTCTTCACTAAATGTAACACTGATTCAGTATTTTTTTTATCAAATTACCATCTAAATTCCAATACTATCAATTGACCCAATAGAGTCCTTTATTGCTTTTCCATTCCCTTTCGTACAGGACCTAGTCAAGGATCAGAGATTACATTAATCTGTAACGTTTCTACAAGCTTTCTCTATCTTTTATAACTCTGACATGTTTTGAAAAATATAGTCCCCTTTTGTCCTTTAAATAGAACTTTCCTTCATTTGGGGTTTGTCTGATGTTTCCTCATGATTAGATTCAACCATTCCCCCATTGAATGCCATGTACGTATACCCGGCCCTTCTCAGGGTAATATGTCTGAAAGTCCAAACATGTCCAATGTAGCATTCAGGGTCTTTAAATTCTGACTCTCCCTAGAGTCCACATACCCAATGAACCCTGCCTGGCTGACCTCCCAAGGACTAGTCTTTGGAGAATCTTATCTACCCGTCATCCATTCCTTTGAGGAATGCCCTCCTTCAATTCCTGATGAAGCTTCTTTATTTTCATAGAGGTAGACCCTCCTTCTCTTGTTTCAGAAATATCATCTGGGACCAGGAATGGACAACAAGGTCCTTCCTCTCCTTAGACACAGAAATGCAATCAAGGGTGGGCACGTATCACGATGGAGAACAGTATGGAGGTTCCTCAAAACAGAACTGTCATATGATTAAGCAATCCCACTCCTGGGGTATATCTAGAGGAAGCTATAATTCCAAAACAGACACGCACCCCAGTCTTCTTAGCAGCACTATTTACAATAGCTAAGACATGGGAACAATCTTAATGTTTATCAACAGATGAATGGATAAAGAAGATGTAGTACATATATAGGATAGGATGCTACTCAGTCATAAAAAACAATGAAATAATGCCATTGCAGCTACATGGATGAACCGAGAGATGATCACAGGAAGCAAAGTGAGACACAGAGAAAAAGACAAATATCATATGATCTCTCTTATATGTGGAATCTAAAATATGACAGAAATGAACTTATCTATGAAATAGAAACAGACTCACAGACATTGAGAGCAGATTTATGGTTGCCAAGGGGGTGGGGGTTGGGGGAGACAAAGATTGGTAGTTCGGGTTTAGCAGATGCAACTATTGCATATAGAAAAGATAAGCAGCAAGGTCCTACTGTACAGCACAGGAAACTATATTTAATATCCTGTGACAAACCATCATGGAGAAAAATATTTAAAATAATATATATGTATAGCTGAATCACTTTGCTGTATACCAGAAACAATCACAACACTGTAAGTTAACTGTATTTCAATTTAAAAAAGGATGGCACATATCCCAAGTTAGGCCATCCTGGACTTTCTCTGGACCTCTAGGACATCTCTTTTCTTTGAGCTTTGTGAATTGTGAGGAGAACATATGTTTGGCTCTTCTAAGGAAGAGCATCTTATCACAATACAGGCAGACCATTCCCAGAATGAGGGAAAATTAGCCATAACTTGAAGTGAGTATATGAGAGAGAAAGAGATAAGTGATGGCTTCATTTAGGAACCTGATTCCTACCATACCTTCATCACCCAGGACTTCCCGGTTACATGAGCTAGTAACTTCCTGTGTTGCTTAAGGTAAGAGTGAGTGTCTATATCTTGTAAGATGCATTAGCCTGACTTTGTCACCTTTTCCACACTAGTCTGTGTTGCTGATGTCCAGCATGATAACACATTGGACAATAATACAAACCTTTGCTTTTGCAAATTTACCTACAGACTAGATCAGCATTTCTTAGATTCTGTGTTCACATATTGCTCTACAGACTGTTCAAACCTGCTCATGAGCAGTCTGATAGAAGAGACAAGTACATTACTATCTGAAATTATATTTTAAACAGAAAGTTCAATATGAATTTTAGAAAGCCCTTAGGATGTGTCTAAAGCAGTTCTCAGAGGAAAACTCATAGTTCTAAATGTTATGAATTTTAAACTATACACAGGAAAATAAATTACACTTAAGGATCTAGAAAAAGAATGAGATAAGTATAAGGAAAACAGATGGTGGCAATTTAAAAAGACAAAAACAGAAATTACTAGATTACAGAATAGAAGAAAAATACTTGAAATGATGAATACAATCCCAAACATAGTTTTCTGAAAAACCATCTGTTCACCTAATCAAAAGAAGAGAAAAATGCAAATTCACAATATTGAAGTAAGAATGGAGAAACAGTCTCAGATGCAGAGGCAATTTCATTATGCAAGAAAGAAATATATGCCCAGGAAGCTTCAGAAGTGAATTATATCATAACTCTAAAGGAAAAAAAAAAAGAAGTCTTGTGCCATTTAACATGTTACAGAGCATTCTTTCAAAAGCATAATGTGATAGATGCTTAGAGAGAAATCTTAAAAAACTTACCACGGCATTTCAGTAGGAGCATTTTGCTAGTTCTCAAAGTTTGACTATGGATTCATCAAATGGACAAAAGCAGAAAGTACACCTCCAGACAAAGAGAATTTGGGGAGAAAGACTTGGATTGTGAACATGCAGAGGAAATAAATAGTCATCAAATGGTACAAGCCTGGGAAGAGTGGAAAAATGGATTAAATGTAAGGACCAGGAAAGAAAAACGCTCTGATAATCTGGAGTGTTTTATAATGGAGTTGATTTCTAATAATATCTAGATATGCTACTGAACTTTTATAATATCTAGATATACTACTGATAAGGTCAAGAAAGTAGTCAGACCTGTGACATCAGGTATGCAGCACTAACTCATTATGATCAGAAATATGATGTGGGTAGCAAACATGTGAAGCAAACTTAGGCTACACTGCAGAAGTATACTACCTGGAAAGAAGAAGATGACAGTCTCCATCTGCAGTGCTCTGGTCAGTACACTTTGATATAATGTTTAGTTACAGAGCATTGGTTTTCGTAAAAAAAGAGAGAACATATCCAGGGGAAGACTAGGATAATTAGTCACTTGATGGAAATTATTGTTTTGCTTTTTCTCATTCTTTGAGGAAAAATAATTCATCTCTCCTTTGGGAAGCTTTTGCCATCATCCCCCTCCATACACATGTAACACCATCCTTAGCCCATGTCGGGGCTTAAAATCAGGCAGAGCAATGGGAACATGATCCAGGCATGCCCAGCCAGTCTTATCCTCCTGGGAAAAAAAAAGGAAATGATTAGTTTTTAGGCTCTTGATCACCAAATTAACTCAAGATTTGAGTTGGAACTATTAGAAAAATATTCACTGGGTCTGCTGAGTTGAGGGGACATCAATCTGAGGCTACTAGGAGTCGCTGTGATCATGAAGCCAGTGAGGAAAATGAAATACACAAGAGACAGAGAGAGAGTTCCTGATGCCATTGGTGAGAACCTTGGACCATTCAATATGAACTCTACAGCTATACGAATCTAAAATGTTCTTTCAACTCGTTTTAGTTCAGTTTCTGCCATTCACCACCCAAAGATTTCTGGCTAATTCAGCATGCCATCAGAGAAATGATGAATGGAACTGTTGGTTCTGAAGTTGAAATGACACAGGAAAATCATGACGGCCCTTTTTAAACTCAAAAACAATTTCAGTGAAATCAAGACAAGGTAAGGATGACCTGCATTCATAAGGATTTATTTTGCACTTTTTGAGGTTTAAATAATACCATAAGACAAAAAAAAAATCAATTAATTTCTGAACTACTGGATAAAAAGAGGATTTTTTTTCTCTTTGGTGATATGATTATCATCTTGATAAATCATTTTGATCCAACAAGGTGGCTGAATCAAAGACAAATACACAAAATCAATACATTTTGTAAACTAAGCACTGTCTAATTAGAAATGAAAATTTTAAAAATCATAAACATGATAGGAGAAATACTTAGAAATGCATTAAACCCTGTATGATTCCAACTACATGACTTCCTGGAAAAGACAAAACTATGGAGCCGGTAAAAAGATCAGAGATTGCCAGGGGCTGGGGATGGGGGAGGCAAAGGAGATGAACAGACAGAGTATCTGTCTCTTATACACATCTTTAATTCAATGTAATTTCAATTAGATAACAAATTTTTGCTAATTTTATAAAATGATATTAGTTTTTACATGGAAGAATAAATTTCCCAGGGCAGTCAAAAATATGTGTCAAGAAGAATAGTGAGGAGTGACTTCCCTTGTAAGGTATTAATACTAAAAGATACTATGAAATCAGCATAATCCAAACAACGTGGTTTTGAAACAAAGAAATTAATAGATGGACGGTGGCAGTGATGAGTAATATAATATATATATGATATATATATGTACATATATATACATGTATCTCCAGTAATGAAAGCAGAGTTTTACTTAATAAATAGTGCTGACACAACTGTCTATTTTCTGGAAGAAAACAGAACCTATTATCTTATGCTATATATTAAATTTTTGATAGATTAAATTTTCTAATGTAAACAAATAATAATATAGTTAAATTCTAGGTTATAATTTAAAATTGTATGCATATTTCCAGATACTTAAACCACACAAAATGCCCAGAAGCTCTAAAACTCTCTCCGGACACTTTATCTTGTCCTCAGTCGTATCCCAGACCTCTGGTGGAATAAGATGGACACAAAACAGCCGTAAAACAAATAGATGATTCTTAGAATCTATGAAGGTATCAGGGGATAGTGTTGTTACCACCAATGCCTGCAGAGAATTGCTATAACTAATAATTAGAAGGCATTTGATCCCAAATCCTATCTAGTCTCTAATCACATTTCTCTGCTAGTTCTCAGCCAAGGGGAAAATTTCCTGTATCATTATTTCTACTGAATATCTCCTGGTCCATCTTATCTACAAATATACCATTTTTTATAAGGAAGACAAACAAAGCAACCGAAGCAAATGTGCTTCTTAGCAAGGTGCCACACTGTCAGTTTCAAAGGCATAATCCTGGTAGAGTTAGGGAAAATGGAAGAGAGGCATCAGAAGAAGAAAGAGAATTTTACATTAACTGTTCACCTACTATGCATAAAATATTTTCAATATCCAAAAAACATCACAAAAAACAAAAGCAAACAAAAAGAAACAGTGCATGTCATTATGCCTGTCTTATAATGAGGAGACCCAGCAAGTTTAAATAACTTGTTCAAAGACTGTGATAGTATTCTGATGTGTCTTCCTGGCTGTTCTCTCCTTTCAGCACTCCGATTTCTCTTGGAGAAATCATCCACCCCCATTCTCAGTCCTTGTCTATCCAAGGATGGGCGCACGGTTGAGGCACAGACAATCACTTTGTTTCATCCCCTTTGCCACAGTGATTGGGATAGGCATGGGACTCAGGTCAGTTCTATTAGAGCAAATTTTTAAATTTTGTTGGGTTTGTTGAAAAATATAAATTTATTTCCAGTTGGGTAGCTAGAGCTGCCAGAGACTGCCCTGTGGACAATGTCAACCTAAGAACTGAACTGAAAGCATTTTTAAGAACTAAGGCAAGAGACAGAGTCTTGATTCTACAGTTTGAGGCCCTGGATCCAGCCATACCTGAAGCAAATGATGACTTTGGATTTTGCAAGCACAGAGATCAATAGATTCCTCTATTTACTTAAATCCCTTCATGTTGGGCTGCTGTCTCCTGTGCAGAAAACATCTTGATTAATTGGGTCACCATGGAGCTGACTGAACCAAGATATAAATGTCTTTCTTTCTGACTCCAAAGGTCATAATCTGTCCACAGGGCTATGCTTTCTGGAAAAGCATTATTTATTAACTGGAGGAAAATAGTACAATTCACAAAATAATCTGCTGTGATTCCTGACAGGCACTTAGCCTGCTGTGAACACTACACTGTCTTTGATGAATGGGATTAAGGAAGAACATTCTGGGAAAGTTGTTAATGGGATTTAAATTGTATTGAAAAAAAAAAAAAACAAGCTCATTTCCCAAAGACTTGGCTTTATTCAATAGGTAGGTGGTACTTGGGTAAAAAGCACATGTTGAAGTGGAAAGAATGATGCAGTCTGAGTCAACAGAACAGAAAGGTAGTTCTGGTTTCACCATTCAGCTATGTGATTTTAGGCAAGAGAGGGTAGTTCTCTGAGCCTTAATTCTTTCTTGTCCTTCTGGCAGAGATTTTGTAAAACAAAAATAAGATTTTGGCTGTTAAAGTACTTTTTTTATTATTATTTTTAATTGCAAAGGGCTGTAAAGTAATATTATTAGATGTTGCTGTGGCATTTGGGTACAGTTTAGATTGCTGGTGCCTTTATTACAACATATAATAGTGAATTTTAGACTCAGCATTAAAAACAAATAACATAATTAAAGAAATGAATATTGGTTAAAAAATAAATAAGTAGGATCAAGTTAACTGCATTTACTAACAGAAGACATTAGCTCAAAGGCAGTATTGCAAAGATAAAAACGGTGACTCGCAAACAGCATATATAATGTCCTCATTTCATAAAGTACTGTATGAAGTGGTAAGATATGTAGATATTGTCAATAAGATAGAATGGGCAAATAAAGAGACTAAACAAATTATAATCAGATAGAAAAAATAAATTTAAAAGATTAAAAATACCAAACAAGACAATGTAGAATAAAAATTAAAACATAATTAGGTCCTAATAGGGAAAAGAGGTGTGTATTATAAAGCTTAAGAGAATCAAGTGAAACAATACACAAAGAGGAACAGAGGGATTCTAAAGGAGAAAACGACCTGGATCCGTACATTTAGTGAGTGCATAATGTGTTCCAAAAACTAGGCATTTTATATTCAGTGTCTCATTTGTCCTAACGGCAACACTGCATTTTACCAACAGGGAAGCTGAAGCCTGGAGTAGCGGCTAAGGAGGCGCAGTGGCCTCAGAGTAGGTGCCAGTGAGCTTAGATGGGCGCTCTTAAGCTCTAGTTTCTAAGGTATACTTTGCCCCACACACTGCTTCTGAAACAGCTGTGGTTACATTTCAGCGCCCCCGCAAAGGCTGTTCGTAGGTGTCATTTGGATTTCAAGACAGAATTGATATCGTTAGGGTGTGAAGTAAACGCAGAATGGAGCCCAAGGGCCACCCCACGTTATTTCAGTAACCACTCTATTCTTCCCTTGGAAACCAGCCTACCGCAGCTCTCAGCGCATCTCATCTCTGGGCGGAGCGCTTAACCCAGGCCTCAGCCAATCAGGTTATCGCAGTCTCTTCCCCAGCAGGGATGCCACCAAGGTGGTCAACTGACCCAAGCCGGGCCAACTGGAGCTGCAATCTCAGATTACGGGGCTTCCTTTTGAACTCAGAGTTTTGGATTCTTGTCCTCACTCACCCCACACCACCTACCTTGAATTAAACAGAAAGTATGACCTATCACACTGGCAGCAGCCAGGTATCCACCCCAGAGGAGGGCCTGCCCAATCCTGGGGCACAGAGACTGCAGGGCGGAGCAGTGGAGAAAGAACGACAATAGCTTCGCGGCGCTGCTTTTCCCTCAGCCACACCAACCCTGCGGCAAAATCACCCCCATATTTTATAAGCACTTGAACTAGTGTGCCTGAGGGTTTCTCTGCAGTTCAGTTCAGTCGCTCAGTCGTGTCCGACTCTTTGCGACCCCAAGAATCGCAGCCCGCCAGGCCTCCCTGTCCATCACTAACTCCCAGAGTTCACTCAAACTCACATCCATCGAGTCGGTGATGCCATCCAGCCATCTCATCCTCGGTCGTCCCCTTCTCCTCCTGCCCCCAATCCCTCCCAGCATCAGAGTCTTTTCCAATGAGTCAGCTCTTCGCATGAGGTGGCCAAAGTACTGGAGTTTCAGCTTTTGCATCATTCCTTCCAAAGAAATCCCAGGGCTGATCTCCTTTAGAATGGACTGGTTGGATCTCCTTGCAGTCCAAGGGACTCTCTTACTCACAGCTTAAAATTTATAGCAACATCAACCGGAAGCCTTATATCCCTATTGTGAGAAGCCATGAAAGTAACCAAAAACATTTCTCACCCCTAGCCTCAAAGCCCGGACAAGATGCTGACTCTAACCAGGGGCCATGGGTGTCATGATCAGATTGCTATGCTCCTAATTGGGAGCTCCCAGGGAAGATTCCCTGGAGGAGGGCATGGCAGCCCACTCCAGTATTCTTACCTGGAGAATCCCTATGGACAGAGAAGCCTCATGGGCTACAGTCTGTGGGGTTGCAAAGAGTCAGACATAACTGAGCGACTAAGCACAGCAGAGCACAGCTTAGCACAGCACACCTCTAACGACTTGGATGTTTCCTTTGAAGATTATGTGACTAAGAAGATAACAGATTCCCTTTTGTGTTGGTTTCAGTAGAAAGAGTCAGATAATCTTGGATTCAAATATTAGCTTTGTCACATACTAGAAGCATGCATGATCCGTGGAAAGTTAGTGGCTTTTCCCTCCCTCTGTGCCTTGATACATATTCCTCTACCAGGAACATTCTTCCATCCCTTTTCCACCACCTCCTCCCCTTTGCCTGGATTAGCACTGGTCATCACCTAGATCTCAGTTTAGACATCACTTCCTCCAAGAAGCCTTCCTGGACTAAAGTCTAAATCAAGTTTGCTTTATCCTATTCTCAGGGCACCTCCACTCTTTCCTTGTCTCTGCACTTGTATCCCTATAATAATCATAATCAAAAGATAAATATCTGTCTCCTAGCAGGATAGAAGCCCCATGAGGCAGGGAGTATGCACAGTACTGACCACTGGATTCTCATAATGAAGTAGAACAGTGGGAAAGTTTTGATGAATGAACAAACATCTTAGTCTTTCCATTTTCTCCTTTGTGTAATGGACATCATTATAGCCAGAATTATAGGATTGCTAGGAGTTTTAACTCTGGATGTAGTTAGCCCATCAGATTAACTGGCACACACCAGGTGTTCAATAAATGTTAATCATCTTCTACATCATTTACCTTTTTCAAGAAATTTATTTTTAAATTAATTTTTACATTAATTTTTATTGAAGTATAGTTGCTTTACAAGGTTTTGTTAGTTTCTACTTTACAGCAAATTGATTTAGCTATACGTATATCCCCCCTTTTTTGGATTTCCTCCCCATTTAGCTCAACATAGAGCACTGAATAGGGTTCCCTGAGCTAAAAAACTAGGTTCTCACTACTGTTGTTCAGTTGCTAAGCTGTGTCCGACTCGTGTGATCCCATGGACTATGGCCCACCAGGCCCCTCTGTCTGTGGGGTTTCCCAGGCAAGAATACTGGAACAGGTTGCCATTTCCTTCTCCAGGGGATCAAACATGCATCTCCTGTATTGGCAGGTAGATTCTTTACCACTGAGTCACCAGGGAAGTCCCAGGTTCTCATTAGTTATCTATTTTATACCTAGTATAGTAGTGCATAATTCTATACATAGTATAATATCTATTCTATACATAGTATAATAGTCCAAATCTCTCTAATTCCACTCCCTCCCTCCTTCCCTCTCTTGGTGTTCATATATTTGTTCTCTACATCTGTTTCTCTATTTCTGTTTTGCAAATAAAATCATCTATATAAGAAATTTGTTTCTTTTGGAGTCATTCTTTGCTATTCACTCATTTGACCTCCTTGAATGTCAGTAATAAAATCCTCAGTATTTCTTCAGAAATCTATAACATCTCAAGGGTTAATAATAATCTTTCTCAGCGTGACAGTAATTCCTGGGTCACAATCACCACAGAAAGCTCTTTTTTTTCCTCTTAGTAGCTGTCAACATGGAAATAAAGTGATTAAAACTGTTAAATATCATATATAATAAATGGCACCAATATAAAACTTAATGCCCCTAATATTTCCTTTGAGTTGCTACCTTTCACATTAATTGAAGCAAGAAATGTTCCACTTAGTTAAAATATCTACTTAGTATCCTGCTCATAAACACCTCTGCAGCCCGAGCTCGCTGGTTCAGTGGGTTTAAATTAGTTGGTATCAATGTTATTGATGATCCGAGGATTCAGGGAGCATGCTGAGGCCGTAATTAGGAGGGCGATGCTCTAGGTTTTCCTATTCTTCACAGGCATGGACACAGCTCTGCAGACACGTGTGGGTGAGCTGACCGCAGCGCCTTACAACAAAAGTTACAAGGCTTTATGGAGACACTGGCATCCTAATAGAGCCTTTGTGAAAATGAATGGAAACTGCCCTGCTATGTGCTGGCGGCAGAACATTTTTATCGAATGGCTATTGCCATACAAGGCAATGGGCATCACAGTGGTTAAGGCACTGATCCCAATCAGACAGACTTGGGTTTGAATCTGCCTCCGCACTCCCTCTATATCCTTGAGCCCAACACTTAATTTCTCTCATCGGCTGTTTCTTTATCTGCAAAATGGAGATAATAATAGCACCTGAGTCATGAGGTTGCTGTGAGGATTAAATCACTTAGCATAGTGACTGGCACATGCCAAATGTTAGGTATTATCATTATCGTAATACTTGTGTGATGTAGTTTCATGTTCACATGGGTCCTATCAGATTGTATTATTATTGTACTAGAGGGCTCAATGGATTTAGAGCCAAAACATGTATGTTCAAAAGTTTAGAATGGCCCAAATCTAGAACACAGACAACACGCAATGCCGACCAGGACGTGGAGCGACGGAAAGTCCCATTCATAGCTAGTGGGAATGCAAAATGGTACAGCGACTCTGGCAGGCAGTCCCAACAGCTTCTTACAAAACGGAACCACTCTTACCACACACTCTAGCAGTCACACCCCTTGGTATTCTCCCAAATGAGTTGAAAGCTTATGTCTACACGAAGACCTTCACCCAGATGTTTACAGCAGCTTCTGTCACAACTGCTGAATGTCGGAAGCCACCAAGATGTACTTCGGTAGGTGAATGGATAAATAAGCTATGGTACATCCAGACAATGGGATATTATTCAGTTCTTAAAAAGAAATGAGCCAACAAGCCATGAAAAGACATGGAGGAAACTTAAGTGCATTTTACTAAGTGAAAGAAGCAAAATCCGAAAAAGGTGACATACTGTATGATTCCAACTACATGACTTCCTGGAAAAGACAAAACTATGGAGCCGGTAAAAAGATCAGAGATTGCCAGGGGCTGGGGATGGGGGAGGCAAAGGAGATGAACAGACAGAGTATCGAGGATTTTTAAGACAGTGAAACTATTCTGTACAATACTACCATGGTCAATATATGTCATTATAAATTTGTCCAAACCCACAGACTGTACAATAACAAGAATGAGCTATATTATGAATGTTCAATGATTGAAAAGAAAAACATCCAAGAGGTTAAGTAGCTGTGTCCTTAGACCATATATTCACTCTCTCCAAACCTCCATGTTCCTGTCCACAAAATGGGAATAAACAACCCAGGTGAGGTCACTATGCATTTCAATTAGTCGTGCATCAGAAATCCTCTAGTTCAGGGTAGGTGATCAACAAGTCAGTACTAGACTCAAAACTAAAAAGCATCGGGGATTCCACGTGGCCTCAGCTTGGGGGAGGGGCAGGTTACCAGAGGCACAGTCTAGGATGGTGGGGGCTGGAGACAGGCACCGAGCCAGCGCTGACTGGAGGAAGCCAGAGTTGTTTACATTCCTAATTACAGGAACCAAGGCTTCAGCACAGCCAGGTGTCATTCCAACAGACAAGGTTAATAGGATGTGAACGGGCCCAGCTGCCACCACTCTGTTCACGGACGTCAGGCGTGGAGGCGAAGTCAGATGAATTAGCCGGCAGCCAGGCCACGCTGGTCAACTTCAGAGGCTTGGAGGCACAGGTTAAAATTCAATCTTGCAGATCCTGAGTTTGTCCTACAAGCTCCTCAAGGTTGCTGTAGGTCTGTTTCACAAAAAGGCACTGCCACGGGGGTGTGGAGGGCCTTGGCCAAGTCAGACATTTGGCCGCTGGCTTCCAACATGGTTCTCTTTCCCCTCCAGAGGTGAAGTTTAGGGAGGAGAAACGCAGGTGACCATTAGGAGCAGCACAAGGTTCAGGGTCCAAAGCCTGGGGGACATCCCAGCTCTGCCACCTTCAACTTGTATGAACAGCAGCAAACCATTTAACCGTTTCGAAATTCAATTTCCTCATCTATAATAGAGGAACAGTCCTTTTAGGGTTGCTGTGAGAATACACTGCTTACAGGCACATAGCAAACGAGCTTAATAAATATTAGTGAAAATTATTTAGCAGTAATGCTTTAATGGGCTACCTGGGCAAGTTCTGAATCTGGGCATCCATCAATCTACCATCCTTGCCCTGCCAGCCGGCAAGATGCTTTAACCAGCCCGATTAACAACCTGTTTCTGATCAATGATTTATGGCTTATGTTTCCCTGTTAATGAAATGTAATTGCCAAGCCTGAGATGTAACGCAGTGGCAAAACAAACCGCCATCTGAAAATTACATCCCAGGTCCCAGAAGGAAAGCTGAAGCAACAGGCCGGAAGGTCTTATCATCGGAGGCGAGCGCTGCCAGCCCTCGCCTTCCAGGCGCCTGTTCTGTTCGAGGGTGGAAGAGACACTCCGGGCCAGTGCATTACCCTCCATAAAAATGAACGCTGTAACAGGACGCCAAATGGCTTCAGCTAATAGGCTTTTGAATGAGGACTAAATTTTATTCATAAGCATCCATGTCAAGACTAAAACAACATTTTTATGGACACCGGGAGCATAAACAGCAGTGCTGACTCAACCAGGTCTGCTACTGAATTGACTTGTTTGCCTCTGTGTGGCTGTTCAGACAGCGGGGGACTGGAAACCAGAGAGCCCTGGGCTGGGGTCCTGCCTCTGGCCTCTCCTGTTTTGAGATATTGGAGGCAAATTAAGCAGAAACAAAAATGCAAGCACACCACCCCTGACCTTCAGTCTCATCATCTAGAAACTGGGGTAATAATAAAACTCACTTTCAGAGAGATGCTGCAAATATTAAGCTCACTTATTCATTCATCCATTATGCTGCTTTCCCATCTCGGTTCTGGGCACCCAACAGTCATCAAAATAGAAACAACACTGATCTCATGGAACTTATATTCAGACAGAAGAAAATGAGTAAGTATAGTGGATAGTACGCTAAGGAGAGGTCATTGCTAGTGAGAAAAATTAAACAGAAGAAGGAGATTGGTCATGCCAATGGGGGTAAGGATTCAGGCAATTTTAAAGAGGATTGTCAGAAAAGGCCATCCTGAGAAGATGACACTGAAATAATTCTGAAGCGGTAGGTCTACAGACATCAGGACTCGAGCAAAGAGCCAGACTCACACAGTAAACAGTCAATAAATGGCAGCCATTGCTGTTGTTGTTACTGGGAGAATGGTGTGCAAACACATGTGTGAGAGCTTTCAAAACATCAAAGAACTGTGCAAACCAAGTCAATGAATTTGTGCATGTAAATGTCCAAGTAGAATTTTGTCACCCTTTCCTGCCATAGAGATTGCCCTTAAGATGGGTGCCCTGGGCAGGAACAGCTGTCCTTGACCCCAGGAAGCCCCAAATCTCCTGACTCACTTTTTTATCAGTGGCTTCCCTCTACTTCTGAGAGAATACCATATGGGATATTCAGATATTTGCCCAATGACTAAATGAGGCCAGGAGATGGGGACAGGCAGGGAGGACCCATGGTTTTTCAATAACTACCTGAATTCTTGAGGACTTTTGGGGGTGGGAGGATATGCTACCTTGACATGTGAGCCCTTGAATTTCTAGAGACTCCTAAAGTTGAAAATTCTAGACTGTGATTTCCCCTTTCTGGAATCAAAAGACCAAAATTCAAATCTGCCCTTTGAAACTTAACAGTGTAATATTGGAAAATATCACTTACCCTAAAACGTGCATGGAAAGAGTAACTTATGAGGCTCAGAACCAGGACAGGGGTAGAAATGGGATGTAAATGCAGGTTTTTTTGACTCAAAATCCCCTGCTCACATGGATTTAGGATAGTGTGGGCATCCCTCTTTTAAAGGCACAAGGGAAGATGCCACGCAGTTTGACCCTGCCTTAGCTATCTAACTGCATTTCCTTCTAATAGAAAATTTTCTGATAACAAGAAGGCCGTGAACTTGGGATTCAGAGAGAGTTATACCACATAAGTGACTTACCTGCATCTGAGAAGAAGGAATCAGAGTGTTCTTATGCCACTGAGCAGATTAAAAATTATGTTGAGAGACTTCCCTGGTGGTCCAGTGATTAAGAATCTGCCAACCAGTGCAGGGGATGTGGATTTGACCCCTGGTCAAACAACTAAGATTCCATCATGGGGCAACTAAGCCCTTGAGCCCCAACTATGGAGTCTGCGTGCCTCCACTAGAAAGAATTCCATGTACCGCAACAAAGATGCTGCATACTGCAATTAAAGACCCAACACAGCCTGAAATAAATATTTTCAAAAATAAAATAAAAATTATGTTGAACAATGATTGAGCATTAATATGATACTAGCTCAATGGTAAGCACTTTGGGGATGTTACTGGCTTTCATTCTTGCAGAAAGAGTATCATTACCCCCATTTTGCAGAATAGGAGACTGAAGCCTGGCAAGTTAAGATTTCGCCCAGGGTCACACAGTTAGAAAATTAGGGTTAAACCCAAGCATTCTGATGCCAGAGTCTGCGCAATGGCATGCCCTACTCCAGGGGATCTTCCTGACCCAGGGATCAAACCCAGATCTCCTGCATTGCAGGTGGATTCTTTAGTACTGAGCCACCAGGGAAGCCCTTCCAGGTATATCGTAGGTACTTAATCAAGAGATACTAGTAAGCCAGAAAGAAAAGCACCAATACAGTATACTAACACATATATATGGAATTTAGAAAGATGGTAATGATAACCCTATATGCAAGACAGCAAAAGAGACACAGATGTAAAGAACAGACTTTTGGACTCTGTGGGAGAGGGAGAGGGTGGGATGATTTGGGAGAACAGCATTGAAACAAGTACACTCTCATGTAAGAAACGAATCACTAGTCTAGGTTTGATACAGGATACAGGATGCTTGGGGCTGGTGCACTGGGATGACCCAGAGAGATGATATGGGGAGGGTGGTGGAAGCGGGGTTCAGGGTTGGGAACTCATGTACACCCGTGGCGGATTCATGTCAATGTGTGGCAAAACCAATACAGCATTGTAAAGTAAAAAAAAAAAGAAAATTTAAATTAAAAAAAAAAGAGAGAGATACTAGTTCTCATCTTTCTGTAAAGTCAAACCCTATCCATAGTATCTACACAAACTGCTCCTCCTCTCATGCCCAGACCTTTGTTTAGAAGGGTCTTTCTGCCTGAAGGGCTTCTCTTGCTTCTCTCCCCAACACAATAGCTGTTCTGTTTATCACACTTGAAGGGAAGATCCCCTTCCTCGTGAAGCCAACAGAAATTGTGAAGGGATGACTTGGTCCACCTTAAACTGCAAAGTTTCTACCTGCAGTGCAAGTACACTGTAAGGTTTTTTTTTTTTTTTTGCCCGCCTGTCTCTTTTCTTTTTCTTCTAAAAATAAAACAAATTTTACTTTGAGGGAAATTTCACATCCAAATTATCAGTCCAAGTTCAGATTCAGTTTAGTTGCTCAGTCGTGTCTGACTCTTTGTGACCCCATGGATGGCAGCATGCCAGGCCTCCCTGTCTATCACCAACTCCCGGAGTATACTCAAACTCATGTCCATTGAGTCGGTAATGCCATCCAACCATCTCATCCTCTGCTGTACCCTTCTCCTCTCGCCTTCAATTTTTCCCAGCATCAGGGTCTTTTCCAATGGGTCAGCTTCACATCAGGTGGCCAAAGTACTGGAGCTTCAGCTTCAGCATCAGTCCTTCCAATGAATATTCAGGACTGATCTCCTTTAGGATGGACTGGTTGGATCTCCTTGCAGTCCAAGGGCCTCTCAAGAGTCTTCTCCAACACCACAGTTCAAAAGCATCAATTCTTTGGCACTCAGCTTTCTTTATAGTCCAACTATCACATCCATACATAACTACTGGAAAAACCATAGCTTTGACTAGATGGACCTTTGTTGGCAAAGTAATGTCTCTGCTTTTTAATATGCTGTCTAGGTTGGTCATAACTTTTCTTCCAAAAAGCAAGTGTCCTTTAATTGCATGGCTGCCATCACCATCTGCAGTGATTTTGGAGCCCCCCCCAAATAAAGTCTGTCATTGTTAATAAAGTCAGACCAAGCGGTTTATCAGAAATAACTCCAACCCCAGGCTCCACATCACCCAACCTGGGTCACCTAGTATACCCCAGAATGTTTACTAAAACTGTATTGGGATACACACAACTTTCCTCTGGGATGTCCAGTCTGGTAGTGTGTCAACCCTGGAGAGGCTCATGTCCATCTTTGCCCTTACTGAGGAAAGGCTTGGTAAGAATTAAGAATAAAACAGAAGGAGACAGATATCTGATGTAGTGCTTGAACTCCTTGATCCAGCCATACCTGAATCACTTAAATGATCCTATACATCTTTTTTTTTTCCCTAAAACCATTTGAAATTGGGTTTCTGTCACGTGCAACTAAATAACTCTTAATACACACACATTCTTTAACATTTTAGCCTTATGGTTCATTTTTTTTGGTAATTTTTATTACCAAAAAATGTATACTATTACTTATAAGAGAGTTAAGGGTTCTTGGTGCCTGATCACATTAATTAGAGTAACCTATTTAGCAGCCTTGGATTTTGATGCTTATAGCATCTATGGTATATGGGCAGAGATGAGGATATGAAGTCAAGTTCTAGAAGTTTACTGTGGGACCTTGGCAAAGTCCATTCACCTGTTTAAGTCTCAGTGCCCTCATATAAACTGGAGAAAATAATAATGTCTAGGAAGTGAAAGTCGCTCAGTTGTGTCTGACTCTTTGCAACCCCATGGACTGTAGTCTACCACACTCCTCCATCCATGGGATTTTCCAGGCAAGGGTACAGGAGTGGGTTGCCATTTTCCTTCTCCAGAGGATCTTCCTGACCCAGGGATTGAATCCAGGTCTCCCGCATTGTAGGCAGACGCTTTACCATCTGAGCCACCAGGGAAGTCCAATAATGTCTAGGACATTGGGTGTAAAAGTAAAGTGATAAGACACATTTCTTGAGAAAGGCAAGCAGCTTCCCCTAACTCTGTCTCTATCCACACAGGCATATGCATCTACTATTCCAGGCAAGTAAACAAGTAGAAATTAATTTATTTAGACAGACATGTCAGCTCTGCTTGGAAACACAAGGGAAGCCTGTTGGGCTGGCTTATACCACAGCAACAGGAAAAGCATCACCCGCTACCTACCACAGGGCTCTTGTGTGAATTATATGAAGCTTGAGAAAATCATCGGCAAACTGCAAATCACTGCATTAATGTGTACCAGGAGACAGTGTGAAAGTTGCTCAGTCGTGTCCAACTCTTTGTGACCCCATGGACTATATAGTCCATGGACTTCTTCAGGCCAGGATACTAGAGTGAGTAGCCTTTCCTTCCTCCAGGGGATCTTCCCAACTCAGAGATTAAACCCAGGTCTCCCGCCTTGCAGGTGGATTCTTTACCAGTTGAGCTACCAGGGAAGCCCTAGACCCAGGTAACCAAGGAATACAAACTTTCTGGAAGTCAGCAAGGGGCTACGAATCCTTCTCAAAGTCCAAACAAATCCCTGAGATGATGCTTTCTTTTACGGGGCAAATAAAGTACAATACAATGCAAAAAAAAATTAAAAAATCATGGAGTGCTTTCTAACTATTGGACATTACACTGAACTTTAATACATATCTCTAATCATCACAATTCATTCAAAAGACAGGTACTGAATCCTTGTTATATACTCCTTAACAAAGGGATTAAAGAGATTTTAAAAAAGAGAGATTAAAAAAACCATCCCCAGAAACTTGGGTTTCCCAGGTGGTGCTAGTGGTAAAGAATCCACCTGCCAGGGCAGGATATGCAGAGATGCAGGTTTGATCCTTGGGATGGGACGATCCCCTGGAGTAAGGAATGGGAACCCATGTCAGTATTCTTGCCTGGAAAATCTCATGGACAGAGGAACCTGGCAGGCTACAGTCCGTAGAGCCACAAAGAGTCAGACATTGATTGAGTGACTGAGCATAAACATACACACCCAGAAACTTAGATCAGTGTTGGAAAAGAATGTGTGAACAGCCACCCAAGGAGAGAGTCTTGTTTGGGGAACTGAATGAGACCCCCATGTAGCAGACACTGTCAGTCCTGGTCTGTACTCCTGGGACCCACGAGTAGAACCAGTGACTGATGGGAGTTAAAGCACAAATACCCCAGCTCCCTCACCCCTTGAGTGGGATGGTCCTGAAGTTCAAGCTCAACACAGGCCCCCAGAGTTCCCAGTGGAATTAAAACCCCACAGTGGTAACTTACCCATTATTGGATGTCTTCCCTATCTTCTTGCCCTCCCCCGCTTCCCTACCTCTGTCTCCTAGAATCATTCTCCAAGTTCACTATTTGCATTTGAGCTACTGTCTCAGGTCAGCTTCTGGGATAACCCAAACCAAGACATCTTATGAAATGAGAATCACTGCGCCTGCTTTATAAGCCAGGGAATTGAGACTTAAGGGCATCTGGGTACCTCTCCAGTGCCAGTTGGATGCTGGTGTTCACACCAGGTCATGTAGCTACATGCACCTCAGGCAAAACAATGGGAGGTCTTTCCTGAGACTCCACCATCCCAAAGTTGGCTACCACTGCTCATTTCTCTCCTGCTGATGAAACACCAGGTGGCATTAAGTGGTGAATAATTCACTTCACTCATCTTTATTAATATGTACTGAGGTCCACTGAGTGCCAAGTGCTGACCTATGCCATGCTATAAATATTAAATCAGGACAAGGACATGGTCCATTATTTCAGAGGCTTGGTTGTAGAGATGGAAGCAGATTCTTAATGCCAGATCATAGCTCTAGGAAGCAACTCAATGGAGTCTGAGAATGATATTTAGAAAGAAAGAGGGCCACGGACTTTCCTGGTGGTCCAGTGGCTAAGACTCCGAGCTTCCAATGCAGGGGGCCCAGACTCAACCCCTGGTCAGGGAACTAGATGCCACATGCTGCAGCTGAGAGTTTACATGCCGCAACTAAAGATACTGCACGCTGCAGCTGATGATCCCAAGAGCCACAACTAAGACCTGATGTGCAGCCAAATAAACAAATACAAAGTTTTACTGATAAAGATTTACTGAGCATGGCCCCACCCATCAGAACAAGACTCAGTTCTCCCCTCAGTCAGTCTCTCCCATCAGGAAGCTTCCAAACAAAAACTAAAAAAAGAAAGAAAGAAAGAGGGCCAAAAGGCCAGAAGGTGTCTTC
Organism: Cephalophus harveyi; assembly: GCA_006410635.1. Classification (NCBI taxonomy): domain Eukaryota; kingdom Metazoa; phylum Chordata; class Mammalia; order Artiodactyla; family Bovidae; genus Cephalophus; species Cephalophus harveyi. The sequence goes on along the minus strand of SJYT01032250.1, from coordinate 477,955 downwards.
CCAGCTCTGGCAGGTGGTGTCACTACCCTTGTCCACCACCCTGTTTTACTTCTATTACTTCTAATACTAAGCTGCCTGGAGCAGCGGAAGTGCTCAAGAAACATTGGACGGTACCTGTTCTAGACTGTTTAGGCTGCTGTCACAAAATATCACAGGCTGGATGACTTATAAAAAAACTGAAAGCTATTTCTCACAGTTCTGGAGGCTGGAAGTCCAAGTTCAGGGTACCAGCATGGTCAGGTTAGAACCTCTTCTTGGATGCAGACTTCTCATTGTGTACCCGTATGGTGGAAGAATGAAATGGTTATTCTAGACTTATTTTATAAGAACACTAATCCTATTTCTGAAGGCTCTACCCTCGTGACCTAATCCCCTTGCAAAGGCCCTACCTCCTATTACCATCACTTTGAGAGTTACAATTTCAACTTATAAACCCCAGGGGGGTACAAACATCCAGACCTTAACACTACCATCATCATCCTCATCCCCGTCATCATCCTTACCACCACCACCATCACCACCACCATCACCACCACCACCACCATCCTCATCACCACCACCACCATCACCATCATGACCATCATCATAATTACTGTCATCATTATCATTATTATTTAACAATTCCTACTATGAAGTAGCTTCTGTAATATGGGTAACAAACAAGGGATGTGTTATCATATTTAAACCCCAAAACTGATCCTTTCAAGATGAAAATCAGACTCCCTATTCCTAGGCCTTCATATTGGCTAAATTATTTTATTGATTTCCCAGTTTCCTTATGATGTGGATCAAAATTTCTGACTTGCTGTTTCAGGCTTCTCCCACCCTCTCTGTGTCAGCCACTCTGGTTCTCTTTAAGTTCCTCAAAACCCCCTTGCTTCCTCCCACCTCCAGGTCCCCACAACTGCTGCTGCTGCATATGCAAGGCTCTCTCCCTTTCTGTGCCTCTTAGTCCCTGTCTGAGCTGGGCTCAAGCTCTCAGTTTTTATCTCCCTAGCTGACTACTGCCCTGCCTGGACTCTCAGAATACATATCATCTCTTCACTGCACATTTCCTACAGCTGATGTTCTTGATTTGTTGATACTTTAATTTCTGTCTCCCTCCCTGAATCCTGAACTCCATGAAGGTAGGAAATACGAATGTCTCCTTTTGTTAAACATTTTAAGCACCTTGTAGGTACACCATCTTTTCTTTAGAATCCCAGCAGCACTGCACAGCACTACTGAATGCATGAGGCAAAGTTTACTAACCATACAATTTTTTATTTCTTGGCCATGCCGCACAGCATGTGGAATCTTAGTTCCCTGACCAGGGATTGAACCCACGGCCCCTGCAGTGGAAACATGGAGTCTTAACCACTGGACTCCCAGGGAAGTCCCCCATTATCCATAGTTTTAAAATGAAGGAGTTTAGAAAGGTCAAGTAACTTGCCCAAATCACACAGCTGATAATGGCAGAGCCAGGATTTTTACTCAGGCCGTGTAAAGCATTAAGATCTTCAGGCAACCCTTGCACAAGAAAGCACTGCCTGCCCCAGGCTAATACTGTCCCCCTTTCTTGACAAACCAGAGACCACAGGAAGTACTTTTCTCAGACTTTTCTTAAACATGTTTCTTATATAGCCCCAAACCACAGGATGTAGGAATCTATTTGCCCTGGGCTTACTTACCTTGGGTCATCTCTTCTGTGAACTAAGAATAGGGAATGATGGAACTCCCCTGCTGGTCCAGTGATTAAGAATCGGACCATGCAATACAGGGGATGTGGGTTCAATTTCAGATCAGAAGAACTAAGATCCCACATGTCATGGAGCAACTAAGCCTGCATGCCAAAACTAGAGAGACCATGGGCCACAATGAAGATCCCACATGCCGCAACTACGGCCAGATACAGCCAAATAACTAAATAAATACTAAAAAAAAAAAAAAAAAAAAAATAGTGAACTAAGCTCTAAAATGTACTTCTCTAGATAGTAGACTCTCTGTTCTGGAAACTGACAACAATGACCTAATCTTACTTGAACTGCATTTCCTGCTTTTCAGTCCCCATCCTTATGAACAGATCACATCTCTGATCACTGTCGGGGGTCTAGCACAGTGTGAATTTTAGACTTTCTCTCCTGCTGTAGTGGAAATGAAGGTTTTTCTTTCCCCACCTGTTTGTCTGGTGAGTTTACTCTAGGACTGTGATTCTCAACATGTGACGCTGGACTACACCCATCTACATTCCCCAGAAACTTGTTGGAAATGCAAGTTCTTGGGCCCCATTCTACCTACTGCATCAGAGACTCTGTAGGAGGGGCGAGCAATCTGTGTCTTCATAAGCCCTCTGAGTGATTCTGGTGGAGGCTAAAATTTGAGAACCATCGACTGGTAGACAGATTAAACCCCATCCCACCTTCCCTTTGGAGAAGGCAATGGCACCCTACTCCAGTCCTCTTGCCTGGAAAATCCCATGGACGGAGGAGCCTGGTAGGCTGCAGTCCATGGGGTCACAAAGAGTCGGACATGACCGAGTGACTTCACTTTCACTTTTCACTTTCACGCATTGGAGAAGGAAATGGCAACCCACTCCAGTGTTCTTGCCTGGAGAATCCCAGGGACGGGGGAGCCTGGTGGGCTGCCGTCTATGGGGTCTCACAGAGTCAGACACGACTGAAGCGACTTAGCAGCAGCAGCAGCACCTTCCCTCCACAAGAAACGCTTTCAGAAGGGAATGAGTCAAGTTAACAGCATCAAGGAAGAGGTGAGGGCTCACACTGGTCAGACTGATCAAGATCCAAAAGTCTACAAACAATAAATACTAGAGAGAGTGTGGAGGAAAGGGGGCTCTTCTACACTGTTGATGAGAGTATAAATTGGTGCAGCCACTATGGAAAATAGTATGGAGGGTCCTTAAAAAGCTAAAAATAGAACTACCATGTGATCCAGCGATCCCACTCCTGGACATCTATCTGGGAAAAAATGAAAACTCTAATTCCAAAAGATACATGCAACTCAGTATTCACTGCAGCCCTACAGCAGCCAAGACAGGGAAGCAAGCTAAGTGTCCATCAACAGATGAATGGACAAAGAAAACGTGGTACACAGATACAACGGAATATTAGCCATAAAAAACAATGAAAAATGCCATTGGCAGCAACACAGATGGACCTAGAATTATCACACTAAGTGAAGTGAGGCAGCAAAAGCAAATGTATGATGTCACTTACATTTAAAAAATAGTACAAATGAGTTATTTACAAAGCAGAAACAGACTCACAGACCTAGAAAACAAACTTACGGTTACCAAAGGTGAAAGTGGGAGGAGGGATAAATTTGGGGTTTGGGATGAACAAATACACACCACTATATAGACTAGATAAACAACAATGAGGTACTGCATGGCACAGGGAGCTATATTCAATAACTTGTAGTCAAATATAATGGAAAAGAATAGAAAAAGGAATATACATATATATTCTGTAAAATGTTATGCGTGTGTTCGTGCAGTCAGTCACGTCTGCCTCTTTGTGACCCCATGGACTGCAGCCAGCCAGGCTCCTCAGTCCGTGGAATTTTCCAAGCAAGAATACTGGAATGAGTTGCCATTTCCAACTCCAAGGGAACAACCCAACCCAGGGACTGAATCTGAGTCTCCTATGTCCCCTCCATTGCAGGTGTATTCTTTACCCCTGAGCCATTAGGAAAGCTAAAAATATTATGGGAAAATCTGAACAAGCACATTGGCCAACGGCTTCCCTGGTGGCTCAGAGGTTAAAGCGTCTGCCTCCAATGCGGGAGACCCGGGTTCGATCCCTGGGTCGGGAAGATCCCCTGGAGAAGAAAATGGCAACCCACTCCAGTATTCTTGCCTGGAGAATCCCATGGACGGAGAAGCCTAGTAGGTTACAGTCCACGGGGTCGCAAAGAGTCGGACACGACTGAGCGACTTCACCTCACCTCACCTCCCTGGTAGCTCAGCGGTTGAAGAATCTGCCTGCAGTGCAGGAGATCCCGGTTCGATTCCTGGGTTGGAAAGACCCCCCTGGAGAAGGGATAGGCTACCCACTCCAGTATTCATGGGCTCCCCTGGTGGTTCAGATGGTAAAGAATCCACCTGCAAAGTAGGAGACCTGGGTTCGATCCCTGAGTTGGGAAGATCCCCTGGAGGAAAGCAGGGCAACCACTCCAGTATTTCTGCCTGGAGAATCCCCATGGACAGAGGAGCCGGGAGGGCTATAGTCCATGGGGTTGCAGAGTCGGACGTGACTGTATCTACAAGACAGCTCACAGGATATGGCTCAGAATATTACCTAGAGCCCTTGAGCGGAACTAAAGGTCCTTGACTTGGCTTACTATTACCGCTTTGTCCTGTCACACTGCTTTTCTTTGTTTTTGCATTTTCTCACTTTTCTGATTGAACTTTTTCTTTGGCTAAACTTTTTCCACAGACAAAAGGCAGACAGAGGACACGGGGGGCGAGGACCACAGGGTCCTGCTCCACTTCAGCACCGCTTACCTCCCTCCACTGGAATGGAAGCTCTGTGAGGGCAGGGTTTTTACCTGTTTTCTTCACCGTTGTCTCCACGGGGCCTAGAATAGTGCCACCTACCTGGTGTTCAATAAATGTGTGTGTCTGTGCTCAATCGCTCAGTCGTGTCCAACACTTTGTCCAACACATGAACCACAGCCCACCAGGCTCCTCTGTCCCTGGAATTTTCCAGGCAAGAATACCGGAGTGGGTTGCCATTTACTTCTCCAAGGGATCTTCCCAACCCAGGGATGGAACCCACGTCTCCTGCACCTCTTGCATTTGCAGGTAGATTCTTTACCACTGTGCCACCTGAGAAGCCCATTCAATAAATAATTGCTGAATAGACAAGCAATCATTGCAGACTAAGGACTAGGACTTGCAGCAATGGACACAGGTTTTGAAACAGAGAAGTTTTATTTTAATAAGAGACCTGTGGCTGGGGAGGCTTTTGGCCCCAGGAAGTAAAGCCGGGCACCTGTTCATGACAAGGGAGCAGAGGGCAAAGGCAACAGAGGGTCAGGATGATCCTACACACATGACCAGATGTTCCTCCGACCTGAGGTCTCTTAGCAATCGTGGCCCCATCTCCTGCATGGGGCTTCTGGAAGGCACAGGGATGGCTATTTGTCCAAGAACATTAAGAAGTTGGGAAGTGAAGAGCAGGGAACACAGTGAAGTTGGAACGGTTCGTTCATCTCACGCTAACATCCTCCAGCAGTCATAGCTGGGTCCTAGGCCAAATGAGATACTCTACTTTCCTGAAGGTGGCGGGTGTAGGCACAAACAAGGGCCATGGGGTACGTGGATAGAAATCCCATCATATATGTACATGTGTGTATGGATATACACATGCACGCTGGCATGTACTCGCGAAATATCTCCTACGTTCCCCATGGAACATAACTGCAGCTGTTGATATGATTTCAAGGTACCAGAGGCCAGTTTTTAGCACTAATTACAGGTCACAACCATAGTGAGTAGGTTCCATTTATTACCTATGTGATAGGAATTACTGCCATATCCCCATTTTGTCTGTAAGGAATTGAGGCTCCAAGATCAGGTAGTTCTCATAAGGGGAATCAAGCTTTGAGGCTGCACTACTTACCTTCAGGGCCTACACCCTCAGAAACCACACATACAGCTTCCCTATGGAGGCTTGGCCCGTCCATTTCAGTCTTTCTTGAATGATAGGGCATGGTTACCTATAGGATGAGGTGGCAGACGATACCTGTAGACCTACTCCTGTCTACACAGCAACCCTAGATAGATTACAGGTGAAAGCTCTCTGCTCCCTGGGCATTTACGACCTTCCTGAGTGGGCCTGGGACCCTGTCATAGAAACCAACTTCTCTGTCCTGTAATAATTACTCTGAATAATCACCACCAGAGTGCCACCCACCCTGAATTCTCCACTTAGAGAGTGGCAAATTACAACCTCTAAGCCATTTCTTGTTTATGCGGAATTAAGTTTTATTGGAAACACACGCACATCTATTCATTGATGGGTGCTCTATAGCTGCTTGAAGGCTGTGACTGCAGAGATGAGTAATTGCTACTAAGACTGTTTGGCCAGCGTAGCCTAAAGTATTTATCATTATGCCCTTTAGGGATAGTTTACCAAGCCCTACACTACTGCGTAATTTCCAAGGCTGGCTGAAGAGAAGAATGAGCCAATATTTTTGAGCACTTACTATTTATTTAGCCTTTAAAAACTCCTAAGAGAGTTTTTATTTCTTTTACTTAAAAGTAAAAGTAACATTGCTATTCAGATAAAGTTCAGTGTTGAAAATTCAAATTTAAAAAATCTGAGATTATATCTCTATCTATCTTTGTGTGTTTATATACAATTACTACCATCTGAATTTTCACAATGCAGAGTTAAATATCATTAACATTCGTTGAACAGTATTCCAGGCACACAGAGATATTGTATTTGTGTGTATGTATATGTAGATTTACTAGGCTTCCCTAGTAGCTCAGATGGTAAAGAATCCGCCTGCAGGGCAGAAGACCCGGGTTAAATCCCTGGGTTGGGAAGATCCCCTGGAGAAGGAAATGGCAACCCACTCCAGTACTCTTGCCTGGAGAATTCCATGGATGGAAGAGCCTGGTGGGCTACAGTCTCGCAAAGAGTCGGACACGACTGTGTGACTTTCTATGTGTAGATTTATATGCATGTGTGTATTTAGACAACTAAGATGATGCTACACATGAGCTTTCTAACCTGCTTTTCACATTTAATAATGTATTACAAAACTCTATGTGAATAAGAAATCAAATCAGTCAATCCTAGAGGAAAACAACACTGAATATTCATTGGCGGGACTGATGCTGAAGCTGAAGTTCTAATACGCTGGCACCTGATATGGAGAGCTGATTCATTGGAAAAGGTTCTGATGCTGGGAAAGACTGAAGGCAAAAGAAGAAGCAGGCAGCAGAAGAAAAGATGGTTAAATAGCATCACCATATCAGTGGACACGAATTTGAGCAAACTCCTAGAGATAGTGAAGGGCATGTGGCAGTCCATTAGGTCGCAAAGAGTCAAGCACGACTTAGCGACTCAGCAGTCAGACTAAACAATAACAACATATGGGAATGGATATAGATACAAATACAGTAAATGAAAGCAGAAGAAAGAACATTTTAACAAACTAGAAAAGAGAAGAATGATAGTGTTGGTAATCTCATATATTCATTTAAAAAAGTATTTATTGAGTGCCTACTATGTGCCAGACTGAGATTATGACACAGAGAAATACATCTGCACTTCAGCCCAATGTGGGATACACATGCTTATTCTAATGCTAAGTCACTTCAGTCGTGTCCGACTCTGTGCGACCCCATAGAAGGCAGCCCACCAGGCTCCCGTCCCTGGGATTCTCCAGGCAAGAACACTGGAGTGGGTTGCCATTTCCTTCTCCAATGCATGAAAGTGAAAAGTGAAAGTCAAGTCGCTCAGTCCTGTCCGACTCTTCGCGACCCCATGGACTGCAGCCTACCAGGCTCCTCTGCCCAAGGGATTTTCCAGGGGTACTGCGCTCAGCCTGTCTCTCATACACCTCTAGATGTGTATATGAGACAAGAACACTGGAGTGGGTTGCCATTTCCTTCTCCAATGCATGAAAGTGAAAAGTGAAAGTCAAGTCGCTCAGTCCTGTCCGACTCTTCGCGACCCCATGGACTGCAGCCTACCAGGCTCCTCTGCCCAAGGGATTTTCCAGGGGAGAGTACTGGAGTTATTGCTTATTCTAATAACCCCATATTAAATCAGCTATATGATGAAAACATATCATTGTGAGGAAGTAACCTGTAAGATTTAGGGACCTTACAGGCCAACTGAAAGGTTATCTCTGTTATTTGTGACTCACAGACCCTGACCTGGAGGGTTTGTGACTCACAGACCCTGACCTGGAAGGTTTGACTTTCCAGAGAGTCAGAAAAACAAGCTGTGTAAACTGTGTGTCAACTGCAGATTGTAAAAAATAATATCACCAGACCCTCACGAGCTTATCCTTGCAAAGATCAGCATTATTGTGACCAATCATGATATATCTATACCTCCCCGCCCAATGTGGTTTTTGTGCTTAAAAACTGTCCTGTAACTGTCATCGGGGTTCGCTCCTTGCTTGAGGAGGCCAGAACCCCGGCGCGCCGGTTCAATAAATCCTCTTGCTATTTGCATCGATCCTGTGTCTTGGTGGTCTTGGGCGACGGACTCCAGGGCGGAACCTTGCGGTTCAACA
>SJYT01032250.1:423962-467188 GCA_006410635.1 Cephalophus harveyi | reverse complement strand
AGTGAGCTCAGTACAGGTACTCATGCTGAGACAACAGTACACCACCCTTCCCCAAGGGGATCCCGACCATTGATTTCAAGATTGAAATTAGGAACAAGAAGAAGAGGGGAATGTGAGGAAGTAACCTGTAAGATTTAGGGACCTTACAGGCCAACTGAAAGGTTATCTCTGTTATTTGTGACTCACAGACCCTGACCTGGAGGGTTTGTGACTCACAGACCCTGACCTGGAAGGTTTGACTTTCCAGAGAGTCAGAAAAACAAGCTGTGTAAACTGTGTGTCAACTGCAGATTGTAAAAAATAATATCACCAGACCCTCACGAGCTTATCCTTGCAAAGATCAGCATTATTGTGACCAATCATGATATATCTATACCTCCCCGCCCAATGTGGTTTTTGTGCTTAAAAACTGTCCTGTAACTGTCATCGGGGTTCGCTCCTTGCTTGAGGAGGACAGAACCCCGGCGCGCCGGTTCAATAAATCCTCTTGCTATTTGCATCGATCCTGTGTCTTGGTGGTCTTGGGCGACGGACTCCAGGGCGGAACCTTGCGGTTCAACATCATGTACTATGTATGATTAACAGTCTAACTGGAGGAAATTAGAGCTCAGGGTTGAAGTATGAGTAGGCGTATTGAGCTTGTTTCTTGTTGTGTTTTTCTTTTGAATTTTGATATTTTGATAAGTTGAGGCCTTGCTGGCACTAGAAAGGATTGCTCCACCCAGGATTCCTAGAATTAGCAAACAATTCAGCCTAAAGGATGCCTTTCATATGCAAACCAAGCAATCTGAAGCTCACCTCCCCCAGTGAGGTCCTTTCTGGGCTCTCACCTGCCAGGCCTCTGTCCCTCTCCTCTAGCCACTCTAAGGCCAGGTGCCAGGTGACCAGGGACAATCGCTAGCCACAGAGGATGTGTAAACTATTCAAACTAGCCTATCCGAAAACTGCTTAGCCTGCTTCTCATATCTTGCTCATTCCTTCCTAGTGAAGAGAAAATCGCTCAGTCGTGTCTGATTCTTTGTGACCCCATGGACTATATAGTCCATGGAATTCTCCAGGCCAGAATACTGCAGCAGGTAGCCTTTCCCTTCTCCAACCCAGGGACTGAACCCAGGTCTCCTGCATTGCAGGTGGATTCCTTACCAGCTGAGCCACAAGGGAAGCCCAAGAATACTGGAGTTGATAGCCTATCCCTTCTCTAGCGGATCTTCCCCACCCAGGAATGAAACGGGGTCTCCTGCATTGCAGGCAGATTCTTTACCAACTGAGCTATCAGGGAAGCCCATTCCTTCCTAAGGAAACCACAAAAAAAGTTGTTTTTCTTTCCACTTTTACAGTCTTTAATGAATTTGTTACCATATTGCTTCTATTTGTGGGCTTTTGGGCATCAAGGCATGTAGTATCCATTCTCCCCCAAACTCCTCTCCCATCCAGCTGCCACATAACATTCAGCAGAGTTCTCTGTGCTTCACAGTAGGTCCTTGTTAGCTATCCATTTTAAATATCGCACTGTGTACAAGTCCATCTCAAACTCCCTAACTATCCTTTCCCCTCATCCATAAGTTGAAGGGAACCATACATTCATTCTCGAAGTCTGCGAGCCCCCTTCTGTGTTGGAAATAAGTTCATCTGTACCATTTCTTTTTAGATTCCACATATAAAGGATATCATAAGATATTTCTTTCTCTTTCTGAATTACCTCATTCAGGATGACAACCTCTAGTTCCATGCATGTTGCTGCAAATGGCATTATTTCCTTCTTTTAATGATTGAGTAGTATTCTATTGTATAGAGTTACCATATCTTCTTTATCATCCCTGTTGATGGACCTTCAGGTTGCTTCCATGTCTTGGCTATTGGAAATAGTGCTACAATGAACATTGGTGCATGTATCCTTTCGGATTACATTTTTCTCTGGATATACGTCCAGGAGTGAGACTGCAGGGCCATATGGTAGCTCTGCTGCTGCTGCTGCTGCTAAGTCGCTTCAGTCGTGTCCGACTCTGTGCGACCCCATAGACGGCAGCCCACCAGGCTCCCCCGTCCCCGGGATTCTCCAGGCAAGAACACTGGAGTGGGTTGCCATTTCCTTCTCCATATGGTAGCTCTAGCTTTAGTTTTTCTTTTTTTTTTTTTAAGTTTTTTAAGGAACGTCCATACTCTTCTTCATAGTGGCTGTACCAATTTACATTCCCACCAACAATGTAGGAATGTTCCCTTCTCTCCATGCCCTCTCCAGCATCTACTGTTCATGGATTTTTTAATGACAGCCATTTTGAATGGTGTGAGGTGATATCTCTCTGTAGTTTTGATTTGCCTTTCTCTAATAATTAGCAATGTTGAACACCTTTCCATGTGACTTCCATAGGGGAGTTTAAATTAGACTGTCAACAACTGTAACATCAGCTACAGCTTTAATTGAAAAATAAACAATACCCTTTGTCTTTCCTTCTATAGGCCAAGTATAGGACTGAGAATTTGAATTCCAAAGAAGCCAGCAACTTGCTGTGATGGTAACAGGGTAATATGGGGGAACGGGTTTCTCAAATTCATTCAGGGGAAATTCAGACAACTTGAACGTGATTCTATAGGGGGGAACTATTGACATGTACACCCCGTTATATTTAAAACAGATAGCCAACAAAAATTTCCTTGAGCACAAGGAACTCTGCTCAACATTCTGTAAAAACCTAAATGAGAAAAGAATTTGGAAAATCATATATATATATACACACATAAAACTGAATCACTTTGCTGTACAACTGAAACTAACATAACTTTATCAACTGTGCTCCAGCATAAAATAAAAATTAAAAAAAAAATAAAGTGAAGAGCAATTAAACAGGTAACAAAGTAAATAAAAACAAAAATACTTTGGGTTGGAGAATATGAAGATGAACATATAAAGATCTCTTAGGTCCCAAGGCTCTTTTAGTATTATTTATTGTCTCAGAATTTAGAGGAAACCAGTTGGGCTATGTTTAAAGGATTAATATACAGAAGGTGATGAGAATTGAAAGGTGAAAACGGGCATGGTGTGTTCAGAGAACTAAAAGGATTTCAGTCTACTGAAACACCCCGCAAGCAGTGGGGAGCAGTGACAAGCTATTTGCATTTACACAGGGCAAAAGAAACAAAAGCATTAAATATCTGTGATGTATCAAGGCTGTCCAGGCAATTTAGATCATCTCAGTCATGCTCCAACAAGTACGTAAGATGAGAATTAGCCCTTATTTTTAAAATGACAACTCTGATAATATATTATAAAATTGTATTAGTGTAATAAGAATATTAATTATATGTGCTAAGCTCTTAGTCTGTGCCAAACAACAGGCAAAGTTATTTACAACTATTTTCTCATTCAGTTGGCCCATCAGGGAGCCAGTTCACTAGGACAGGGGTCAGAAAACGGTAGCCCATGGCACAAATCCCACCTGTGAGCTAAAGATGGTTTTTACATTATTATGTAATTTTATCTAAAAAAGGAGATTTCATGAAATGTGAAAAATATATGAAATTCAAATCTTAGTGTCCATAAATAAAATCGATTGGAACAGTCACGTTCATTCATTTCCATGTGGTCTATGGTTGTTTCAGCACCACAGTGGCAGAGCTGAATTGTTACAGAGACAATATGGCCCACAAAAGCCAAAAATGTTTACTGTCTTTTAGAGAAAGCGTTTGCTGACTCAGGCTCTGGGAGATGGGGCAGGTATTCTTCCTAGACCCATTTTACTGGTGGTAGAGTTCTAGCGAATTCTCTCTCTGGCTAGCTTTACATAGCCAGGATACAGGAGAGCCATGGCTAAAAGCTAGTCCTCTGATTTCAGACACTGCATGTGTAAATGAGACCCCACACTGCCTCCAACTAACTGCTCCTTCCCAACTATGGATTTACAGGAAACCCCAAAACTTTCCTGGAGTTTCAGAGATGAGGCAAGTCAAGAGATAAACTGACACTCCTGCAGAAATAAAGGTGAGGTGAGGTAGAACATACAAATAGACAACTCACACATGATCAATAATGGTTAGAAGAAAAATATATATGAGCCACGTGTAATAAAATAAAAGTACCATTAAAGACAGACCTAATGTTTAAAATGATAAAGTTGCTGCTGCTACTGCTAAGTCACTTCAGTCGTGTCTGACTCTGTGATCCCATAGACGGCAGCTCACCAGGCTCCACCGTCCCTGGGAATCTCCAGGCAAGAACACTGGAATGGGTTGCCATTTCCTTCTCCATGATAAAGTTGGGATACAGGAAATATTTGTAAAATTCACTGCTGTTGAGGGTATAGTTTTCAAGATCCTCATATACATATTTGGTAGAAATATAAACTAGGACAAAGTTTCTGGAAATTAAACTGGCAGCATTATTCAAACTTCCTTCATGCCCCAATAAAACTGGAGAGTTTCCTTTATTTAGTTCCTTTTATTTAGTAACTCCACCTCTAATCCATCTTAGGGACTTCCCTGGTGGTCCAAGGGTTAAGACTTCATCTTCCAGTGCAGGGGTGAGGGTTTGATTCCTGGTCGGGGAAGCCAAAGTCTCACATGCCTCCTGGCCAGTAAACCAAAACATAGTCCAGGAGCAATGTTGTAATGAATTCAATGAAGACTTAAAAAAAAAAAAAAGAGTCCACCAGATAAATCCTATGAGATGCAAAGAAAGATCATTGTTCACATGTATCATGGTACACTGTTCATAAAACTGGAGAGGGGGGAGAAGTCTATCAATAGGTAAATAAATTTACTGGCATATCACATTATTTAGCTGTACTAGCCATTTTTTAAAAATCATGTTTTTGAAGAATACTTTATATATGGATTTTATTCTGAGTGAGATCAGAAGCCACAGAGAGATGTGACAGAGAAGGAACCTGCTTGGACTTAATATTTAATAATCTCTCTACCACATAAAGAATAACTCAGAGGAAGGGTGAGATGACTGATGAGAAGGCTACTTCAGGGAATCCCTGGCTATTCAGTGGTTAAGACTACACACGTCCGCTTCAGGAGGCCTGGATTCGAGCCCCGGTCAGGGAATTAAGCTCCCTCATGCTGTGTGGCACTGCCAAAAAAAAAAGAAAGAAAAAAAGGATACTGCAATACTCTAGATGAGAAATGATGCTGCCGTAGGCCAGTGTGTTTATGGTAAAAAGAATTCATAAATATATTTTTCAAAAATAGAGATGACAAGACTTGCTGACTTGTTATTGCACGTAACTGTTAAAAGCAGAAGTCAAGGATGATTCTAGGGTTTCTGACCTGAGCAACAAGACAAATGGAGTGGCTGTTCACCAAGATGGGGAAGCCAGCATCGGAGGAGGTTTGGGAGGAGATAAATAAATCAGAGTTTGGTTTGGATACATAAAGCCCCAAATATTAATAATCATTATGGCAAGTTAATGTGATTCTGTAATTTTTTCTAAGATTTTTTTTTTAATGTGGATCATTTTTAAAGTCTTCATTGAATTTGTTACAACACTGTTCCTGTTACAGGCTTTGGTCTTTTGGCCACGAGGCATGGGGGATCTTGGCTCCCCAAATGGGGATCAAACCCACACCAATGCATTGGAAGGCAAAGTCCCAACCACTGGGCCACCAGGGAAGTCTCGCTTTTGTGATTTTGAATGTCAGTGATCAATGTATGACAAGTTATTAAAGGACTGGAAGTATACCATATTTTAATGACATTTTTCTAATTGTACTTATTGTAAAAATTATAAAATAATGCATTCATTAGAGAAAATGTGTAAAAATATATACACAAAGAAAATTTAAATTGCTTATAATTCTCCCTTTCACAGATAACCACTGTTCTCTGTTGACTTCAGATCACAGATTTCATGCTATACTCCTGAAGCATGGTCCTCAGTCACCACCAAAGGGGAGTTTCTTAGCTATCCTGAGCTATAAAGCAACTTCCTTTGGTGGCTTCTCCAGCAGGATATGCTTCCATCTCCAAAATTGGATGAAAGGACCCCTCTGGAGGAACATACATCATTTAGTTTCTGAGCTTCAATTTCAACATAATGTTCATATTATAACAGAGGCCTTCCTGAGATGCTGTGTTGCAGAGTGGCTCGGTAGCTCAGTGCCTGCATGTCCTGTAATGCTGTCGGAGACATCGCAAGGGGGAGTTAAAAACAGCTTCAGAGGCCAACAACCCTGGAGACCACGGAGGGCCAGCTTATGTTTCCCAAACTCCAATGTCAGAAAAAACAGGAACAACGAATTAGTTGATGACTGTCAAAAAGGTATTAAACACAGCTCAGACACATGTAAAAGTAAATTCTTGAAAAGGAAGATTGACAGATTATGGAGAATATATAAAATTTAAACTCTTCCCATCAGGTCATAAGTATATGTAAGAACCTTCTCTGGTCAGACCTGAACAAGAAACTGGAGTAAGTCTTGCCTGCTCACTGTCCTCATGAGAAAGCTGTCTTGTACGTCTAATCCTCAGGCAGACATAAAGTCTCCTCCTTTTTTTCTGATAGTTTGTTTGCAGAGAGGGAAGGGCCATTTCTTAAGTTCTTAGGCACTGGCACTACAGTAGAGGCACTTGGGCTACAAGATCAAATAGCCTGCGGTTTTGCCCTGAAGTCATTAACCTTTAAGTCTCAGTTTTCTTATCTGTAAAATGGATATAATAAAAACCTACAACACTGTTGCATTCTTAAAAAGTACTCCATAAGGGTAGCCATTTGTGTATGTGTGTGATTGTCAAAGTATTCAAGGTTAGAGAAACCATCCCAATGTCAGATGAGGAAAATGAAATGCAGAAAGTTCAATGGCAAGCCCAAGGTCACAGAACTAAGCTCTAGGTTCAGACTCAATGAGCCCCGAGTCCTTGGGATTATTTCCCAGTAGCCAAGCAGGACTCAGATTAGGAGGAAGAAAATGGTGCTCTCCTTATGGAGAAGGGCCTTACAGAAGAAACAGTTGGTTTTCTTGCACTGGATTTTCTTCTATTGGACTCTCATAACCAAGAAAGATCATCTCTTTTCTGAACTTTAATAGGTAACTTCAGAGCCCCTGGTCTTGTCTCCTCCTTTGTAGACTATTCATTTATGCCTATAACATTCCCCAGTTTAAAAATCCTTCGTGGCTTCCCACCTCATAGGAAATGGACTCCAAATGCCTGTCACAAACTGGCAGTAACCTAATTTTCTAACCTTCAACTGTCCTGCTTTCCAGCCAATCTGAACAACTGCTAATCCCTGTGCACGTCAGGGCCTTCCAGCGCTGCATCTCTGCCCTCCCCTGACAATACAACAATCATTTTCTACTCTGTGGTCTTTACTTTTTAAATGAATATCCCTCCCGTAGTAGAGCAGGAGCTCTTTGAGGAAGGACCCACTTATAATTCATCTGCTCCTAGGGACCCTTCTAATAACTCCCAACGGCAAAGAAGAGGAAGACGATATAGTAGAAAGCTTAATAAATATTTACTGGAAAAACAAGTCATAAATAATAATATTAGTAACAATAATTGCTAAGAGTTTTTAAGTGTTTTTAACTATGTCCCTGACACTTTTAAATCAAGGATCCTCAGTCTCTAGGATCTAATGCCTGACGTTCTGAGGTAGAGCTGATGTAATGATAGAAATAAAGTGCACAATAAATGTAATGTACTTGAATCATGCCCATATCACTCCCCAACCCCTAGTCCATGAAAAAAAACTGTCTTGCATGAAACTGGGCCCTGGTTCCAAAAGGTCTGGGGACCACTGCTCTAAATGCTTACCATGCATGACTCATTTAATCCTCACAACCTCTGTGATGGCAGCTTTAGACATACTCTCAAGAATCCCCCCATCCTGGCATTCACATCCTGTCTAATCCCCTCCCTTGAGTGTAAGCTGGTCAGGGAGACTTAACTCCTGTTGTAGAGAATACACAAAAGTGATGCGGCGCCACCTCTGAGGTGAGGTTACAAACAACTAGGGCACCTGTCTTGTTGGCACTCTTTTCTCTTGTCCTCTCACTTGGTCTCTTTGATAAACCAGGCTGGCATGTTGTGAGCTTCTTACACAGAGATTCATGTGGCAAGGGACCAAGGGAAGTTCCTGGCCAACAGCCCTGAGACCTGTAACTCGGATCCAACAACCCTCAAGGAATTAAATCCTGACAGTACCCTCTTGAGTGAGTCTGGAAGTTGACTGCCTCTAGCCTTAAAATAATTGGAGCTCCTACTCACACTTTGAAGACAAACTTTGAGTGGCCCAGAAGTAGGACACCCAAGAACACCACACCTAGATTCTTGACCAACAGAAACCATGAGAGGTTGCATGCATGCACACTAAGCTACTTCAGCTGTGTCCAGATCTTTGTGACCCTGTGGACTTTAGCCCTCCAGGCTCCTCTGTCCATGAGATTCTCCAGGCAAGAATACTGAAGTGGATTGCCATGTGTTTCTCCAGGGGAATCTCCTGGACCCAGGGATCAAACCCACATCTCTTACATCTCCTGCCTCGGCAGGTGGGTTCTTTACAACAAGCGCCACCTAGGAAGCCCCTATGAGCTGATGATAAATGCTGTCTTTTCAAACCACTAAGCTTTGGGCTAACTTGTTACATAGCAATAGGTAGCTAATACAACCACGTAGGTACTCTTACTATCCCATTTTATGGTTGAGTAAACCAAGGCCTGAGAATGGCTCAAGAATTTCATGTAAGCTATGAAGCTAGGAAGCAGCAGTGCCAGGATATGAACACAGGCCATCAGCCAGGCTCCATAATCTTCACTCTTGGCCACGATGCTGCAAGAATAACAGGGGATGAATGGGGGAATAAACACGTGGATGGTTTTCTTCTTTCCCTCGGTGAAGTGGCCTGTTCCTCTCTCCTGAGATAGACCGCACTACTAATCTCATCAAATGGCACCTCAGCCCCTGACAGAGTGCATTACTAAAAAGCAGCCCCTGCAAGAGCGTCTAATCTTAGTGAAGGAAGTGTTTGTGTGGGAGGGATGAGAACAATGCATGGAAACAGACTGCCTGTGTTGAGGAACAATGCAATTATGCAACAGCTGTGAGTTTAGAGAAGGCTCCTAGCAGATATATCACCTTATCAAGTCTAGTATGTTAAAGGTAACAATTTTATTTCTCTTGAAGACTGTAACATCATCAAGTGAAGTATTTGGTGTTATTAATTTTTGTATTCCCAGTGCTTCTAAAAAGGGTGTTACCCTTTGAGGAATGAATGAGTGAATAAGTCAAGGGAAATATGAATGGATGGATGGATGGATGGACAGATGGATGGATGGATGGATAGAATGAATTTATGATGATTAGCATATGGATTACTAAACCATGAGCTTCTTTAATATCTAATTCAAACATAAAATGATTATTCAAAAGCCAAAACCTTCCCTTCACTCTAAAACAACAAGTAGAAGGGAAAAGGAAACATACATTGGTACCTATCTATTCAGGATGGGAAATCACCCCTAAGCTTTGGGTTCCAAATAGTTTGGGGCAGCCTGAGAGCATGAGAGAAGTGTTAAAATAACACGAACTCAGTCATTAGCAATTCAAATATTGGTGTGGCAGGTATACACTATATAAGAGGACAGATGGTGGTAACACTGATCACTAGTAGGCACCATTAGCCTTCGCTGGACAGTGACTAACTCCAGGCACTATTCCGTGCCCCTCACTTGTATTACCCGTTCATACCTCCCAGCAACCTTGTTTTATGAATTTTAAAGTTGAGGAAATACAATGCACAGAGGGGTTAAAGAAGTAGGCCAAAGTCACACAGCCCGTGAGGGGCAGAGGCAAGACCTAAACCCGAGCAATTGGGATTTAAACTCCATAGTCTTTATTTTTCTTTATTGAAGTATAGTTCATTTACAATGTTGTGTTAGTTTCAAGTATACGACAAGGGATTCAGTTATACCTTGTTGCTGTTGTTGTTTAGTGGCAAAGTTACTTCCGACTCTTGGCAACCTCAGAGTTGCCTGCCAGGCTCCTCTGTCCATGGGACTTTCCAGGCAAGAATATTGCCATATATATATGTATACCCAGGTCTCCCGCGTTGTAGGCAGACGCTTTACCATCTGAGCTACCAGGGAAGTCCATATATATATATATATATATATATATATATATTATTATTTTAAATTCTTTTCCATTATAGATTATTACAAGATACTGAGTAGTTCCCTGTGCTATACAGTAGGTCCTAGGAATCTATACTTTTGAATACTACCTGACACCATTTATCATTAACAGGAATATGGGAAGGGGCCTGTATGTAGTTCAGTTCAGTTCAGTCGCTCAGTTGTGCCAACTCTCTGTGACCCCATGGATTGCAGCACGCCAGGCTTCCCTGTCCATCACCAGCTCCGAGAGCTTGCTCAAACTCATGCCCATTGAGTCAGTGATGCCATCCAGCCATCTCATCCTCTGCCGTAGGACAATGGGACACAAATGAAATAACTGACACCTGCTATTCAGCCTCAGTGAATGAGTAGGGGTGACGGGGAATTGGAATGCTCAAGCCTCATCTGGAAGGGCAGCCCCTGTCCATCTTCCGCTGCCGGCAGCCTGCAGAGGAGATGGCTACTGTGTTTCCAGACATCTTGCTTTTCCAGAGTTGAGGGGAAATTTCCAGATTTTAAAATGTTGGGGCAGCACCAGCCACACAGAACACACCTGCAGGCCCCAAGCACCTGCACGCTGCCCATGGGCCACCATCCTCAGGTCTCAGGCCATGAGCCCTCCACTTCATCAGGCAACCCTTCCAATTCTGACTGTGGGATCTCTTCCTGAAGCTAGTTAAAATCTGCCCCATCCAGTCTCCATCCCCTGAAAGAGCCTCCCACTTCTCCTATAATCACCGAGAGATTAATCTCTCTTCCTTCTGTCAGCCACATATTTTGATCATTGGAATGATTTCTGAGCTGACATAAATCTTATCCCATCTAACAGAGATGATAAAGTGTGTACCATATTCACAGGCGGATTAGAGCAGCAGAGGGTCACTGCCTCTAGGGCAGCCCCCCCTGGCCCCAGGCCTCCCCCAAGGCAGGCACAGAGGCTCACAGCCACAAACTCCCCCCAGAGGCTCCCAACCCCGTCACTGGGTCAGATGTCTCAACCTTATCTTCTCTCCCTTCTCACCTGAGTCCAGGAGGTGATCCTCAGATTAACTCACTGAAATTAGGGCAAACCGGCGATACCCTTATTATGATCTGAATCAAGAAAAGTCTCAAGAAACATTCATAATGGTTATCTCCTACCAAGAGATAAGATTGATGGGCAAGTTTTTTTTTTTTCAATTCCTAATTTTTCTAAAAGGCCTTCCCTGGAGACTTAGTGATGAAGAATCTGCCTGCCAATGCAGGAGATGTGGGTTTGATTCCTGGGTCGGGAAGATCCCCTGGAGAAGAAAATGGCAACCCACTCCAGTATTCTTGCTTGGGAAATCTCACAAAAGAGCCTGGTGGGCTACAGTCCATGGAGTCACAAAGAGTCTGACACGACTTAACGACTAAATGACAACAACAATTTTTATAAAAGAATATTTTACTTTTTATATCATAAAAGTAAAATATTATTTCAAATGTCTTATTTTAAAATAACTATAAAAAATATATTTCTTGCTCTGGACCAGCAGTCCTCACGCTTGAACTTGCCCCAGAATCATCTAGAGGACTTGTTATAGCTCAGATTTCTGGGATTCATTCCTAGAGTTTCTGAATCAGCAGGTCTGGGAAGTGCCCAGAAGCTGTTTCTAGCAAGCTTCTGGAAAATGTTAAGGTTGCAGGTCCAGGAACCACATTCGAGAGTTACTGTTCTAGAACATTCTGAATAGATTTAAAGTTAGGTAGAGTACCGTTTGTTTCCTGGGTCTGCCGGACATTTTATTTCAGAATTGGAGGCCCATCAGCTTTTCTTCTACAGAGCTCCAGGCAACATGCTCCAGGGACATCTCGCCCCTCCTTCACTGCCCACCAGCACCAGTTCATATTCAGGAAGAACTGGGCAGGCATGTGTGTTGCAAGCCCATCTCCCTGCCAGCCAGCTCCCCACCTTCCCAGAGCAGAGCGGGAGGACACTGATGTAATCCTCACTTCTACTCAATGTGCAATTTCACTGGAACTTTCAGACACTCATCATGTGGTCATTCCCTCGTCAAACATCAACCTGCCCCAGCCAGTGGCCTATACCTGCAGGGGCTCATGCTACCGGAAAGACAGAGAATCCCGTGGCAGGCTACGGAGCACCCCAGGTCCAAGGCTGTGGTGGGATATGAGATACAGTCTCCCAGGGAGGCGAAGGCTTGATGCCTGAGTAGAGCCTTGGTAGAGCCACTTCATTCAGCCCTGCCAGGAGTCAGAGCATGGTTTCATAGGTTCATTCCTGAGAAATCTGCCGGTCCCACCAGCCTTCTAGTGGGGAAGAATTATAACATTATTACACAGTGAAAAGAGACATACAGCACAGTAGTTAAGCATGCGGACACTTAAGTCACAACTGCATAAATTCAAATACCCAGCTCTAGTATGTGATCCTTGTGTGACCCTGAACATGTTCCTTAGCTTCTCTCAAACTTTGCTCCTTCCTCTGTAAAACGGGTATAATAACCCTGCCATCTTAATAGAGAACTATGAAGATTAAGGGGCTTCCCAGGTGATGCTCATGGTGAAGAACCTGCCCTACCAATGCAGGAGATGGAAGAGATGCAGATTTAATCCCTGCATCAGGAAGATCCCCTGGAGAAGGGCAAGGCAACCCACTCCAGTATTCTTGCGTGAAGAATTCCCACAGACAGAGGAACCTGTCAGACTATAGCCCATGAGGTCGCAGACAGTTGGACACAACTGAAGCAACTTAGTATGAGCACACATGAAGATTAAATGAGATCCTCTGGACAGGACACTTGGAATAGTACCATAGTACCTGGGAGGCACTCAGGAAATGCTAGCTACCACTTTTCAAAATAAAGACATAATATTAAATAACATGTACAAGGGAAGCACTTATAATCAAGTATTTGTTGCTCTTGTTTAGTTGCTAAGTTGTGTCTAACTCTTGCAATCCCATGGACTGTAGCCCGCTGGGCTCCCTTGTCCATGGGATTTCCCGGGCAGGAATACTGGAGTGAGTTGCCATTTCCTTCTCCAGGGGATCTTCCCGACCCAGGATCAAATCCACGTCTTCTACACTGGCAGGAGGATTCTTTACTGCTGGGCCACCAGGGAAGCATAATCAAGTATATTTGTAAATACTGGGTTGTCCAAAAAGTTCATTCAGGTTTTTCTATAGCATCTTATGGAAAAAACTGAATGAACTTTTTGGTCAAGCCAGTATTTTGTTCATTATGATCCAGGATAAAGAATAAAATGCCGCAAGTTAGCCTAGCTAGGTAAGCGTGGTGTGGAGAGTAAGGAGGAAATGTTTCAGTTAGCAACATATTTGAAGACGCAGGCATGATGAAAAGGAAAGGACTTGCAAGGGAGAGTTTTGCACAAGACAGTGGTGGAGTTCTAAGTGCGAGGGTCAGAGTTATCCACAGAAGGAAATGCACAAGCCTGTGGACTCAATAACTCTTGGGGATGAGACATCCCAAGCTGGGAATTGACACTACCTGTCCTGACTGTTAACATCAGTGTGTGGAAGGAGTCTGGCTCTGGAGGCAGCAGAGTCCATCTGCTCACAGCTTCATGAGGGGACTTGCCTCCCCGAGGATCCAGGATGCTCAAGTTAGCATTCCGCCACCCCCGCGGCTCCTCCACTAAGGGGAGCTGACCTCCCAGACGTGCAGGGTGGGGGTCCCCCCGCCTCCAGTTCTCCAACCCCTTTCATACACAGAATACTTGGTACATATCTCTTGAGTTAAATCTATCACCCTTTTTGAAATGGTTTTATTTTACTGTAGGAAAAGTCACGTAATATAAAACATACTGTTTAAACCATATTTAATGGTGCGGTTCAGTGACACTGAGTACACTCTCATTGTTGTGCAACTCCCACCATCACCTGTCTTGCCGACTTTTCACCTTGCGATGGACATCAAGGGGGGTGGGGTTGGGATGGATTGGGGATCGGGATTGAAGCATGTACGCTACTTCGTGTGAAGTAGATGACTGGCGAGCGCCTACTGTAGAGCACAGGCAGGAATAAAAAAAGAAGTGCAGTCTGTTTGTAGGACATATGTTAACCTTAAAAATGCATTCCAATATAACAACACTGTTTGACTTCACTTATACGAGGTACCTAGAACAGTCAAATTCATAGAGCCAGAAAGTACAATGGTAGTTGCCAGGGGCTGGGTGGAGTGGGCAGGGAGGATGGGGAATTAGTGTTTAATACAGAATCACAACATTCTTTATCTGTTATGATGTCCCCGGTGACCCTGTCAATGTCTTTAGAACAGAGACTCTGCCCAATTCATTTTTATGTTAACTAGTGCTTAGCCTATTGCCTGGCACATAGTAGCTACTTTTAAATGTTTGTGGAATAATTGAACCAAAATGAATAAATGGTTAAGGAAAGTGATATATAGGGAACATCATGTCATATGATAATGTATCATCATCAAGATACCTGGTAACACTAAGTAACGTTGATAAGCTAATGCTACATAAAATGACAGGCAAAGAGGTGACAGGTATGTGAGGATTGAAGTAATAGGGGAAATATTTACTTCTGGGCTGAAACTGGAATAAGTAAGAAGTGTTGTACTAATTATCCTTTACTGAGTGGCAGAACCCACGGGATTAAGAGTGCAGGCTCTGGAATCAGGTTGCCCGTGATCAAAACCACTCTACCATTTCCTAGCTGCGGGATTCTGTACAGGTATTTAATATGCTTCACTTTCCTCTTCCACAAAATGGGGCATCATAGGGCTACAATAATCACTGTATCAGCCAAAACACATCAAGCACTTAAAACAGTATCTATCACATGGTAAGCACCCATTGCTGTATATAATTTCATGATGAGGAGATGTGTGGCATATTTTTTTCTCAAGGTTCTTTAATCGTGTTGAGTGGTCCATATTCAAGAGCATCCTTTAAATGCTGTCTACAGAGCCCACCGAGTCACCTCACCAGCTCCTCCCCTCCCACCAGTCAGCAGCTCCCCAGCACGGCGGTCCTGACTCAGTTAAAAGACCTCAGGTCTGCAAAGGACGGGGATGTAGGGCTAAAATGGAAGGATGATTGCCTCCAGCATTACAGCACTAAATTCTTTGATGATTTCCAGAATAAAATGCTGATGAAATCCCTATGGGAGTACATACTGGAGTGTCAGAATCATTGAAGATATTCGGTCTGTCTAGGTAGGGAAATTCATAGGGCAGGCAGAGATAATAACAGCATCCCTGGGTGGAAGTCAGAAGGGCAGGCCTGAGCTCTAGGTGGACCTAAAACTGGCTGAGGTTTCTTTTATCAGAATGTGGTGGGAATAGTCCTGTTATTCCTGGGCTGTAAAATATGCCAAGATTGTCCACAGGGCGCGGCACTTCAGAGAGTCAATCTAAGACACTAATTAAGGAGGGCATGGAAAGTCTAGGCGCTTCCTGGGTGGCGCTAGTGGTAAGGAACCCACCTACCAATGCAGGAGATATAAGAAACTTGGGTTCGATCCTGGGGATGGGAAGATCCCCTGGAGGAGGGCATGGTAAGCCACTCCAATATTCTTGCCTGGAGAATCCCACAGACAGAGGAGCCAGGCAGGCTACAGTCCATAAGGTCACAAAGAGTTGGACACAACTGAAGCGACTTAGCACGTGTACACAGAAAGTCTAGAAACTGGCAAAGATGAACTGGTACAGGAATGGACAGACAGCAGGAGCACGAAGAACCTGAACTGGGCAAGGAAGGGCAGACATGGTCAGCCTTACCTGGGGAAGGGCACTGCTTCATGGTTCATGAAAGAAATCTGGCAGCTGAAGATTCAGACGGTGCTGCATCTCTTTGCTTACAACTTGGGGTACAGGGATGATGCCAATGTAATATCAAGTAAGGGATACTGCATTTGTTCAGAAGTCCACATCTGCCTTATAGAGCGCATCTGATCTTTATTCCTCTTGCTAATGCTGCCCCAGAATTTCTCCCTGGCATCCTCCCTGCTTTGCTGCTGCTGCTGCTCCTGCTAAGTCACTTCAGTCGTGTCCAACTCTGTGTGACCCCACAGACGGCAGCCCACCAGGCTCCCCCATCCCTGGGATTCTCCAGGCAAGAACACTGGAGTGGGTTGCCATTTCTTTCTCCAATGCATGAAAGTGAAAAGTGAAAGTGAAGTCACTCAGTCGTGTCCGACTCTTCACGATCCCATGGACTGCGGCCTCCCAGGCTCCTCCATCCATGGGATTTTCCAGGCAAGAGTACTGGAGTGGGGTGCCATTGCCTTCTCCGCCCTGCTTTGCTAGGACTACACTTTTCTCTGCATCTTAGGTGGGAGGAGGAGTGTTGAGGAATAACAGCGGCTGTAGTCACAGTATCTACTGAGTGCTTATTCCATGCCAGACAGTGTTCTAAGTGATCGTACACATGTTAACTGATTTAGTCATAGCAACCATATGAGGCAGCGTGGGAGAGATTCTTAGGGTTCACCATCGCCTCCTCCACATCTCCCAGCCCCCCTGGGTTTGGTCAGCCACGCATCTCATTCTGAACGGAGTAGGACAATGTGTTTCGCTCCAGGCTGAGGTGCTCAGAGTCCATCCTGCCTTCCCCAAGTTTTTCCAGCCTGGATTTCAGGGCCAGGAATTCCAGAGCAGTAGAACCAAATGATGGCCACAGCTGGAGCCCCGAATCACTACTTAGAGGAGAGCCCTCCTGGAAAGATATGAGACCCTCATCAGTCTGTATGAGGAAGAAATGTTTACTGTGGGGAGGCACCGATACTGGGTTTGTTTTCATGGGAAGCTAGCATGAACTGTTGACTGATGAAAACAGGTAGAGACTCTTATCATGTCCACTTTACAGATGAGAACACTGAGGCAAAAAAAAAAGGATACACAATATGTTCGAGATCAAAAACCAGTGACTGGTAGAGCTGAGCTTGAACTCATTTACTGAGCTCTAAAATTTGTGCTCTTCTTTTTTTTCCATCATGTTCATTTTTTTGTGGCCCTCTTTACATTTTCCAGGACAGACATCTTCTTGTACCAGTTCCAACACTTGCAATAGAGGGGAAAATCTCTCCTTTTTCCTGGATATTTGGAAATAAAATTCATGATTCTCTACCTTTTGTCTTCCCTGGGTGTACATGCCAGCTACCCACACCAGAAGATGCTACTGAGTGTGTTCAAGAACCATATTTCTGTAATTCCCTTCTTTTTATAATCTCATACTACAATCACCCCCGGCTAAAGAGAGAATGAGTGACCAATAACCTTGCAAATTATCTCAAAGCCTAACGAGTTTTATTTTCTAAATAGCACTACCATCATATCTTGCAAATCTCTTTCACACTTTACCAAGCAAATATGCATATATAATTGGGAGCACAAAGGAGGTACGGCCAGAAAGTTAATGTCATGAACTTTTTAACTCAAAGAAGACAAGTTCTTTGTCTAAGTCTTTCATTTACTCCCGTGTGACCAGACGTAAGTCACATAATCCGTGCATCAATTTATTCCTTTTTAATAACAGACATTTATCTCACCAGATTGCTTGAATAATTCAATAAAATAAAGCTAGGTTTGAATGAAGACTAAGCTGAGTGAAAAAAGGCAGTGTACACAGACATATTGCCCTTCTCCTTGCTATGAAACAGACCCGTGTGCTCGCCTGCTTGCTCAGCTGCTTCAGTTGTGTCCGACTCTCTGCGACCCTATGGACTGTAGCCCGCCAGGCTCCTCTGTCCATGGGGATTCTCCTGGCAAGAACACTGGACTGGGTTGCCATGCCCTCCTCTTCCTGACTGAGGGAATGAACCCACATCTGTTTGTGTCTCCTGCATTGGCAGGTGGGTTCTTTACCACTAGCGCCACCTAGGAAGCCCATCCACTGTGTGCGTGAAAGTCGCTCAGTCCTGTCCAGCTCTTTGCAACCCCATGGACTATACAGTCCATGGAATTCTCCAGGCCAGAATACTGGAGTGGGTTGCCATTCCCTCCTCCAGGCAATCTTCCCAACTCAGGGATTGAACCCACGTCTCCCTCATTGCAGGCAGATTCTTTACCAGCTGAGCCACAAGAGAAGCCCATATCCTGCGTAATTATTATTAAGTCTCATTTTCATTATTTCTTGAGGGCAGGAAACACATCATGGACACCATGTGAAGGGCACTGCCTGGTTACAGTCACCTCCAGTGAAGAGCTAGCACTGATCTGCCCGCCTTAAGAGTGAGACCATCTTAGAAGCATCTCCTGCAGCTCCAATGAGCTGGCTCAGCTGATGCCGCATAGATCAAAGAAAAATCTTCCTAACTGCCTTCTGCTTGATTTGCAGAATCATAAACCAAAGTATCATTGTCACTGAAGCCACTAAATTTGGAGGTAGTTTGGCAGCAAACATAGCCAAGACTGCCCGTGGCTTCTGCTCCATCAGAGTGGTTATTATTCCAAACATTGACTATAGGGGTTTCTCCCTAATTTGACTCTCTAGGATTTGCTCCCTGTGGAGTACCCAGAGTCCAGAATGGTGCCTGGCACATATGTGTTAAGTAGCTTCAGTTGTGGCCGACTCTTTGAGACCTAATGAACTATAACCCAGCAGGCTCCTCTGTCCATGGGATTTTTCAGGCAAGAATACTGGAGTGGGTTGCCATGCCCTTCTCCAGGGGATCTTCCCGACCCAGGGATTAAATCTGCATCTCTTACATCTCTTGCATTGGCAGGTGGATTCTTTACCACTAGTGCCACCTGGGAAGCCTTGGCACATAGTAGGCATGCAAAGATTCCTCACGGAAAGAACTGGACTGTGACTTTGAACCAGGCTGTGCTCTGTCTAGCCCACAGCTAACACACCTGCGGTGATGCTGCCTGGCTGCACACAGAAGGAGGCTCCAACAGACTCCATCTGTCTCCACAGCTACCTGCATCTCAGAATTCACAGCAGCTCCCAGAAAACACTGAACTGAGCCAAACGACGAGCTCCCTTCCTTCACGCAGTTGTTTGGCGACATAAAGTGTTGGTGTTAAGAGGCCTGTGGAAGGTTCGATGATTTTTCACGGGCTACGCAGCTGCAGATAAAATTTAATTAAACAGATCCCTGCAGTCACATGCTCACCACCCCAGATCGAGTCCATTATTTTCCTTTCCTGGCCTTTCCGAGAGAAGATGCAGGGGAAGGGGCTCAAGGTGGTGATGTGCAGTCTGACTGAGACACAAGAGGGTTTCCACCCCAAAAGAGGAGCCAGGCTGGAGGAGGAGATGTGTAGGAGAGCCAGTAGTGGGAATCCTGGCCAGCTCTGACCACTGAACACTCCACACCCCTCATTCTCTGATCTCCTCCCATCCTCACCAACACCAGCCCCGTGTGGGCTCTGATGGTCTCTCTACAGAAGTACTGCCAAGCCTCCTTGTCTCTAGTTTCACCCAGATCCACCACCAAACCCACACTTAAATCAGATCCCTTGTCCTTTTTTTTTTTTTTTACTTTTTAAGACAAACTTAGCCTGGCGTGCTGCAATTCATGGGGTCACAAGGAGTCAGACACGACTGAGCGACTGAACTGAACTGAATCACACTATCTCTTGCTCCTGGAAGGCATCCACAGGAAATTAAAATCTTTCATACTCTGGCCTTGCCATTTTCTCTTCACGCCACTTAGATCTAAGGTGAGGGGGTTGGGTGGGGAAAACTGGCCAGTGAGACTTCATTGTTGGGCCAGCCCTCCCAGGGGGAAGCAGATTGGAGACCCAGGCAGAACCCTCACGCTGGGCGCTATTTCTCAGTCACTGGACCAACTCTGCATTAGACTAAGAAATATTTTTGTTGTCCAAGCCTCCATGTAAATATGCTGTTGCAATGAGACCTTTACTACCACTATCAATAATAATAATACATATAATGTACTGTGTGATGAATTACTTAACCAAAGAAATGGACTACCATGCTGGCTTAGATCAACCAAGTTTTATCACCATGGCCTGACCTCCCAGAAATGTTGCCCTTTCTCCCCAGATAGGATTGGATAAACATGGAGAAAAGGAGAGCAACTTTTGGGTACACTACCAACACAGTCTGCCAGAGACTCCAAATATGAATAAGATTTTGTCAAGAACAGTAGAAAAGATAATGTGTCTAGGCAGTGGCATTAATGTGAGCAAAAGGATGGGACTGCGTGAATTGTGGAGAAAAGTTTAGTGCTTAGGGGAGCACAGGTGGGTTGCTGCTTCTCCAACCCCTCCAGATGAACTTGGTTATACTTTTCTCTATTCGACACCTTCAAGTACATATGTCATTTTATTTTTTATTTTTTTTGTTCTATTTTAATTTTTTTTTTTATTTTTTCCTTTACAATACTGTATTGATTTTGCCATACATCAACACGAATCCACCATGGGTGTACATAAGTTCCCACTCCTGAAACCCCCCTCCCACCTCCCTCCCCATACCATCCCTCTGGGTTATCCCAGTGCACCAGCCCCAAGCATCCTGTATCCTGCATCGAACCTAGACAGGCAATTTGTTTCTTAAATGATATTATACATGTTTCAATGCGATTCTCCCAAATCATCCCGCCCTCTCCCTCTCCTACAGAGTCAAAAAGTCTGTTCTGTACATCTGTGTCTCTTTTGCTGTCTTGCATACAGAGTTATCATTACCATCTTTCTAAATTCCATATATATGTGTCAGTATACTGTATTGGTGTTTTTTTTTTTCTGGCTTACTTCACTCTGTACAATCGGCTCCAGTTTCATCCACCTCATTGCGTCTATTTTCCCCCAAGACACTGCAAACTACAGTACCACGCCCTGTTCATCTTATTTCTGCTGGTATCATCTTCTACTATCCAGTGCCTAACACATACTAATCACTCCAATAAATGCTTGTTGAATAAATAAATTAAATGACATTATCTCATTAGAAGTGCCCTGGGAGTGAAAAAATCAGACTGAGGAAGACAAATACTCTATGTTCTTCACTTATATGCAGAATCTAAAAACAAAACAACCACCAAACTCAAAGAAAAAGACAGCTGCAGGGGGTGGAAGAAGGGAAATAGGAGTAAGGTAGTCAAAAGGTATAAATTTCCACATATAATAAGGTAAATAAGTGTGAAAGTGTTACCCAGTTGTGTTCAACTCTTTGCAACCCTATGGACTATACCCCATCAGGCTCTTCTGTCCATGGGATTCTCAAAGCAAGAATATTGGAGTGGGTTGCCATGTCTTCCTCCAAGGGTTCTTCCTGACCCGGGAATCAAACCCATATCTCTTGCATTGCAGGTGGTACTTACAAACGAATCAGACTCTAGAGCTCGCTCTCAGAACGGAACTCATTTGTGTGCAGGGCACCTACTACATATACTGAGTTCTCATCCCAGGAAGACTGATATATATATTTTTTCTTTTTAGTGTATCTGTATGAGATGATGGATGTTAACTAAACTTATCATGGTAATCATTTCACAATATATGTAAATCAAACCATTATCATGTCTGTGTGCGTGAAAGTCGCTCAGTCCTGTCCAGCTCTTTGCAACCCCATGGACTATACAGTCCATGGAATTCTCCAGGCCAGAATACTGGAGTGGGTTGCCATTCCCTCCTCCAGGCAATCTTCCCAACTCAGGGATTGAACCCACGTCTCCCTCATTGCAGGCAGATTCTTTACCAGCTGAGCCACAAGAGAAGCCCATATCCTGCGTAATTATTATTAAGTCTCATTTTCATTATTTCTTGAGGGCAGGAAACACATCATGGACACCATGTGAAGGGCACTGCCTGGTTACAGTCACCTCCAGTGAAGAGCTAGCACTGATCTGCCCGCCTTAAGAGTGAGACCATCTTAGAAGCATCTCCTGCAGCTCCAATGAGCTGGCTCAGCTGATGCCGCATAGATCAAAGAAAAATCTTCCTAACTGCCTTCTGCTTGATTTGCAGAATCATAAACCAAAGTATCATTGTCACTGAAGCCACTAAATTTGGAGGTAGTTTGGCAGCAAACATAGCCAAGACTGCCCGTGGCTTCTGCTCCATCAGAGTGGTTATTATTCCAAACATTGACTATAGGGGTTTCTCCCTAATTTGACTCTCTAGGATTTGCTCCCTGTGGAGTACCCAGAGTCCAGAATGGTGCCTGGCACATATGTGTTAAGTAGCTTCAGTTGTGGCCGACTCTTTGAGACCTAATGAACTATAACCCAGCAGGCTCCTCTGTCCATGGGATTTTTCAGGCAAGAATACTGGAGTGGGTTGCCATGCCCTTCTCCAGGGGATCTTCCCGACCCAGGGATTAAATCTGCATCTCTTACATCTCTTGCATTGGCAGGTGGATTCTTTACCACTAGTGCCACCTGGGAAGCCTTGGCACATAGTAGGCATGCAAAGATTCCTCACGGAAAGAACTGGACTGTGACTTTGAACCAGGCTGTGCTCTGTCTAGCCCACAGCTAACACACCTGCGGTGATGCTGCCTGGCTGCACACAGAAGGAGGCTCCAACAGACTCCATCTGTCTCCACAGCTACCTGCATCTCAGAATTCACAGCAGCTCCCAGAAAACACTGAACTGAGCCAAACGACGAGCTCCCTTCCTTCACGCAGTTGTTTGGCGACATAAAGTGTTGGTGTTAAGAGGCCTGTGGAAGGTTCGATGATTTTTCACGGGCTACGCAGCTGCAGATAAAATTTAATTAAACAGATCCCTGCAGTCACATGCTCACCACCCCAGATCGAGTCCATTATTTTCCTTTCCTGGCCTTTCCGAGAGAAGATGCAGGGGAAGGGGCTCAAGGTGGTGATGTGCAGTCTGACTGAGACACAAGAGGGTTTCCACCCCAAAAGAGGAGCCAGGCTGGAGGAGGAGATGTGTAGGAGAGCCAGTAGTGGGAATCCTGGCCAGCTCTGACCACTGAACACTCCACACCCCTCATTCTCTGATCTCCTCCCATCCTCACCAACACCAGCCCCGTGTGGGCTCTGATGGTCTCTCTACAGAAGTACTGCCAAGCCTCCTTGTCTCTAGTTTCACCCAGATCCACCACCAAACCCACACTTAAATCAGATCCCTTGTCCTTTTTTTTTTTTTTTACTTTTTAAGACAAACTTAGCCTGGCGTGCTGCAATTCATGGGGTCACAAGGAGTCAGACACGACTGAGCGACTGAACTGAACTGAATCACACTATCTCTTGCTCCTGGAAGGCATCCACAGGAAATTAAAATCTTTCATACTCTGGCCTTGCCATTTTCTCTTCACGCCACTTAGATCTAAGGTGAGGGGGTTGGGTGGGGAAAACTGGCCAGTGAGACTTCATTGTTGGGCCAGCCCTCCCAGGGGGAAGCAGATTGGAGACCCAGGCAGAACCCTCACGCTGGGCGCTATTTCTCAGTCACTGGACCAACTCTGCATTAGACTAAGAAATATTTTTGTTGTCCAAGCCTCCATGTAAATATGCTGTTGCAATGAGACCTTTACTACCACTATCAATAATAATAATACATATAATGTACTGTGTGATGAATTACTTAACCAAAGAAATGGACTACCATGCTGGCTTAGATCAACCAAGTTTTATCACCATGGCCTGACCTCCCAGAAATGTTGCCCTTTCTCCCCAGATAGGATTGGATAAACATGGAGAAAAGGAGAGCAACTTTTGGGTACACTACCAACACAGTCTGCCAGAGACTCCAAATATGAATAAGATTTTGTCAAGAACAGTAGAAAAGATAATGTGTCTAGGCAGTGGCATTAATGTGAGCAAAAGGATGGGACTGCGTGAATTGTGGAGAAAAGTTTAGTGCTTAGGGGAGCACAGGTGGGTTGCTGCTTCTCCAACCCCTCCAGATGAACTTGGTTATACTTTTCTCTATTCGACACCTTCAAGTACATATGTCATTTTATTTTTTATTTTTTTTGTTCTATTTTAATTTTTTTTTTTATTTTTTCCTTTACAATACTGTATTGATTTTGCCATACATCAACACGAATCCACCATGGGTGTACATAAGTTCCCACTCCTGAAACCCCCCTCCCACCTCCCTCCCCATACCATCCCTCTGGGTTATCCCAGTGCACCAGCCCCAAGCATCCTGTATCCTGCATCGAACCTAGACAGGCAATTTGTTTCTTAAATGATATTATACATGTTTCAATGCGATTCTCCCAAATCATCCCGCCCTCTCCCTCTCCTACAGAGTCAAAAAGTCTGTTCTGTACATCTGTGTCTCTTTTGCTGTCTTGCATACAGAGTTATCATTACCATCTTTCTAAATTCCATATATATGTGTCAGTATACTGTATTGGTGTTTTTTTTTTTCTGGCTTACTTCACTCTGTACAATCGGCTCCAGTTTCATCCACCTCATTGCGTCTATTTTCCCCCAAGACACTGCAAACTACAGTACCACGCCCTGTTCATCTTATTTCTGCTGGTATCATCTTCTACTATCCAGTGCCTAACACATACTAATCACTCCAATAAATGCTTGTTGAATAAATAAATTAAATGACATTATCTCATTAGAAGTGCCCTGGGAGTGAAAAAATCAGACTGAGGAAGACAAATACTCTATGTTCTTCACTTATATGCAGAATCTAAAAACAAAACAACCACCAAACTCAAAGAAAAAGACAGCTGCAGGGGGTGGAAGAAGGGAAATAGGAGTAAGGTAGTCAAAAGGTATAAATTTCCACATATAATAAGGTAAATAAGTGTGAAAGTGTTACCCAGTTGTGTTCAACTCTTTGCAACCCTATGGACTATACCCCATCAGGCTCTTCTGTCCATGGGATTCTCAAAGCAAGAATATTGGAGTGGGTTGCCATGTCTTCCTCCAAGGGTTCTTCCTGACCCGGGAATCAAACCCATATCTCTTGCATTGCAGGTGGTACTTACAAACGAATCAGACTCTAGAGCTCGCTCTCAGAACGGAACTCATTTGTGTGCAGGGCACCTACTACATATACTGAGTTCTCATCCCAGGAAGACTGATATATATATTTTTTCTTTTTAGTGTATCTGTATGAGATGATGGATGTTAACTAAACTTATCATGGTAATCATTTCACAATATATGTAAATCAAACCATTATCATGCTTACATGTGAAACTTACACACTGATGTATGTCAATTATTCCTTGATAAAACTAGAAGAAGAAGAAAAAAAAAAAAAAAAGCTCCTTGGGAATATATCTATCACTAGACAGCCTGTGGGCAAACTCTTTGAGTCCAGGGACTAGAGGGATGCCCGAACAGGAGATAAATATACTTTGCATACTCATCCATTTACAGAGCCATTGTAAAGATTCCTAGTGGGAAATGCACTGCAAATGCTCACAGCAAAGGCAATTGCTCACAACTGTAGGCTTGTATGGGTTTCCTAGGGAAAAACTATCAGTAAATGAACACTTGCACAAAGAAAGGATGTTTGCCCATGGGGGACTAGAAACCCATTCTGAAGGCTATGAAGTTACAGACAAAGTTCATTACAACTTAGGACAGCGCGTAGAGCCTGTCTTGACTAGTCTCTCAGCTTAGTGCCATGGCCCTCTACAACATCCATGACCAATGGTCAACCAGCCTGTGTTTGAACAACTGCAAGGGGGGCCAGGGGTACCTACAAGGTTAACTGGTCACAGCAGATCAACAAGAGGAGCTTTGACTGGCAAGGGAGGGAAGGAGTAGGCTTTCCAGAAATACCTTGTTCTGAGTCCCTCTCATGGGGACCAGCAATAACCTGGTCTGGCCTGGGCCTTACAGACTTTCTAGGAGAAGAGCTGATCTTGTCCTTTGCTATGGACCGTGGACTCAGCTCCTCAAGTTGACTTTTTATGAAAATGATCTATTTTATAAGCATGTTCACAGCTTCATCCCATCCCAGGTTTCTGTCTTTGCCAAGACTAGGGCTCTCTGGCGTTATATATCAATCATTTATAGAATAAGATTTCTAAACTTTTCACCATAGCCCAGGGACTAAAACCTGAAGAACTGGAGGGACTTCCCTGGTGGTCCAGGGGCTAACCCATTCCCACTAGCTTTGATCCTTGGTTGAGTAAATAGATCCCATGTGCCACAACTAAGACCCAGCACAGCCAAACAAATAAATATTAAAAAAGAAAAAAAAAAAAAAGCTGGAGAACTGGAAACAGACTGATCAGGATTGAAATCTTGACTTTTCCTTTCATTTTTTTCTCAGTTATTCCTCCATTCAATAAATATTTTTGGAATGCTTGCTAGGTATCAAACACCCTACTAGGTACCGGGCATGAAACAGGTCAGAAAAGGTCTTATAACTTTGCATGTGTGTGAGGAGGGAGGGGAGGGGCTGAGTAGACAATAGCAAACAGACTCTAATATGATGCTGAAGCTTCACCACCTGATGTGAAGAGCCAGTTCATTGAGGTGACTCATTGAAAAAGACCCCGATGCTGGGAAAGATTGAAGGCAAGAGGAGAAGGGGAAGACAGAGGATGAGATGGTTGGATGACATCACTGACTCAATGGACATAAGTTTGAGCAAACTCCAAGAGACTGTGAAGGACAGGGAAGTATGGCATGCTGTAGTTTATGGGGTCACAAAGAGTAAAACATGATTTAGCAACTGAACAACAATATTTGGTAACTATCTTTATGACCATCTTAATCATCACCATCATTATTTAATGCATCATTTAGTATTAGGTTTGGCTGTGAATGATTGAAAACCCAACAATGGCTTAAACAAGATAGAGAGTTTTCTTTGACCTAAACTTTAGAGGTCAGCTGTCCAAGCCTGGTGTGATGGCGCCATCATCAGCAGGAACGAAGGCACCTTCTTGGACTTTGCTCACTTGACTCTTGGTCTAGAGCAGTTGTTGCCAGTGCCTCTGTATCCCCAAAGCATTCGATATTTCAAACATGCTAACAGTTTGTGACTGCAAGCGTCTGAGATTCTCAGGGTGGTTGGTTCACATATGAAAGCCTGAAAGTGCTGGAGAAGTAATGCCCTCAAGAGCAGCCCTCAACCAATGGCAGACAGGTGTTGGTGTATTAATACCCCAGCTCCTCCACCTTTCATGCAGAATGCCTCTGATGCATGTGCTTCCCAGTTTCCCTGAGTTTTCCAGTAGGATGACCCACCATAATTGGTTCATGGACACACCATACACTAGCTTCCTTCCCTCCTGTTTCACTTTCCCATCCCCTATCAGTGTTTCCTGGGATCACTCAGCACATTAACTCACTCTCAAATTTCTGATAGAATCTACTCTTCTGGGAGAATCTCATCTAAGACATGGCTTAAAATGGTCACTTACGCTCCATCCATTTCATCCACATTTCAGCCAGCAGGAAGGAAGAAACAGTGAAAAGGGATGAGCCCCTCCCTTTAAACAAAATTTCCTGGGAATTCCATTGGATACTTTTGTTTATACCCCATTGACCAGAAGCTACATGGCTTCTTTGGGTAATAAAGGAAGCTGGGAGGTTTAGTTCTTATTCTGAGTGGTTTCAGTTCCTGTGAGATAGTGCATTCTATTACTAAGGAAGAAGGGGTAAAATGGTTCAAATAAGCCAGTCTGTCAGTGTCCAGGGGATAGGAAAGGCAGAGTTGTGTTGTAGTGTCAGCTGAGGACCCATGAGCAGGTGTCTGGGTTCCTGATCAACCATAAATAGCATTTCACAAACACCTTGGTGCCTGTCTCCCCACCTGCTCCCTAACACGGTCTAAGCGGAACTTACTTGATCTCTCCAATCCTGGGAGAAAAGCCAGAACTTAGCTACATCAAACCATGCCAGGATACAATTTGTATATTAAAATCACTCAAGCTGGTTTGTCCTTCACCTTCATTTTATTTTTTAATTAATTAATTTATTTAACTGGAGGCTAATTACTTTACAATATAGTAGTGGTTTTTGCCATACATTGACATGAATCAGCCATAGGTGTACATGTGTTCCCCATCTTGAACCCCCCTCCCACCCCATCCCTCAGGGTCATCCCAGTGCACCAGCCCTGAGCACCCTGTCTCATGCATCGAATCTGGACTGGCGATCTGTTTCACACGTGGTAACATACATGTTTCAATGCTATTCTCTCAAATCATCCCACCCTCACCTTCAAGTGACACACAAGACCCCAGGCCTCAAAGGGCTCAGCTGATTCATAAAGAGGCACGACAAGTGCACTAAAAGGATATGGGATTGTTGTTGTTTAGTCACTAAGTCATGTGTGACTCTTTTGCTACCCCGTGGCCTGTAGCCCACCAGGCTCCTCTGTACATGGGATTTCCCAGGAAAGAATCCTGGAGTGAGTTGCCACTTCCTTCTCCAGTGAATCTTCCGACCCAGGGTCAAATCCATGTCTCCTGCATTGGTAGGCAGAATCTTTATCACTGAGCCCCCAGGGAAGCCCTAATGAGGCATGATAGGTGCATAAAAAGATGTGAATGACACGTGCCTAATGACAAGTGAGTGGTCCAGGGATGAAAGCCACAAAGAATATCAGGGATGCAGGAAACGGGGCAGTTTAAGAAAACATCCACCACATGCTTACCACATGCAACAAATCCACTGTCTGAAGACATTTAAACCCCCAACCACTCCAGGAGGTAGTTTTCACTATTGACAACATTTTAAAGAAAAAGCGAAGGCTTTGATAGACAGGATAGCCTGCCCTCAGTCTCACAGCCAGGAAGAAAGAGACTGAGAATAACAGTTTTTTTAAATGCAAATAATAATAATAATAATACACATTTTAGCTCTTTTTTGTGTGCCAGGCACAGGGTTGAGTACCTGCCATGCTTTTGCAATCAAAGCCTCATTAGAGCATCTGAGGTAAGTACGATTATTATTTCCATTTTACAAATGAAGAAACTGAGTAAGAGAGAGAGTTAAAAGCTTGAAAAGAGTCACACCAGGATTTAAGATACGACCTTGTCCAACTGCCAATCAAATGACTGAATCCCCTTTGTGGACATGTCTGCCCGTGGGGCTAGCATGTCAAGTTCCCACTTCAAGTTCAAGGTCTAATTTCAAGGTTAGCCTGCAACCTGAAGACTAGAATCAAAAGTAGAACTCATATAGCAAGAGCCCATATAGCCTCACTAAGCAGACTGAACTTCTTATAAGTTGTCACTGGGGGCGTAGTACCATGTGACAATTCCTGGGAGTAGCAGGCTAGTGTTCTATTGCTGCGTATCACCATCATGACACAGGAAGGTATTATTATCCCCACTTCATAGGTAAGGAAACCAAAACTCAGAGAGGTTAAGTGTCTTGCCAATGTCCCCCAGCACATAGCAGGGATTCACATGCAAGGTTACCTGATGTGTCTAAGCATTGTGGATCCTGCCTAGGATAAGCAGAGACTTGAAGCACAGTCAGCTTTGCCCCTGGAAAGACTGGCAGTGGCTCCAAGTTGGTCTGCTGCATATTCACTGCTTCAGGCCTGATCTAGGGGCATCGACCGCTGACATCAGTCTCTAACCCAAATCCCCTCTCAGCTTCCAGTGCTACTCAGAACCAAGTAATGCTGGAAGGCCTCTGTCTTAGCAGCAGGTGGGCTTCAACCTTACAGAGAGAGGGATTAATTAGAAGATTCAACGGGATGCCCGTTGTATAGAATCCTAGCTTCCTACAAAAGCAACTTGTGCTGGAGTCCACGTGCTGCTCAGGATAAGCAGTGCCTCCTGGGGGGCAGGGGTGGGCAAAGGAGTTGACCCATAGGCAGTGTTGTCAGTAATAATGGCAAGCATGATCAAAGCAGGCATGGTGGAGGGCCTTTCCTCAAGCTGGGCTTGGGTCAAGAGGCATCACATGTATGATTTTGCTTAATCTTCAAGACAACACCAGGAGGTGGGTTTTACTGCACTTATTTGCAGATGAAGGAACCAGAGCTCAGCTGATCAATGCATCATGCTGAGCATGACTATTGACTCCAAAGTCCATGCCCTTTTACCTGCTGGGCTCAGGAATGCAGCGCGAAGGTGTTCAGTCTAGATCTTAGCCTTCTTTGGCTTACAATGCCTCAACAACCATTGACCCGGATAAGTTTGAAATGACCCAACAGAACTGGTTTAAAAATCAACATTTCAAGGGGGGAATGGACAAGGGCAGGGTATGGGATGAAGAAATACAAGCTATTATGCGTAAAGTAGACAAGCAACATGGATATTGGACAGAACGAGGAAATAAACCAATTATTTTGTAATAACTTTAAATGGAGTATAATCTAAAAAAATATTGAATCACTATGCTGTACACCTGAGACCAATATAGTATTGTGAATCAATGGTACTTCAATATAATTTTTAAAAGTATTTACATAAGGAAAAAAAAATTTTTTTTTTTAATTTTATTTTTACTTTATTTTACTTTACAATACCGTATTGGTTTTGCCATACATTGACATGAATCCACCATGGAAAAAATTTTTTAAAGTAAACATTTCAGGCAAAGAGTAGTGGAATTCATACAACATCAAACCAAGAAATTTGATAGTCATCATTCATTCGTTTATGCATCTGGTCATCCATCCATTCATTCATTCATATATCCACATACTTGGCCATCCATCCAATTAATCAATTATTCATTTAAACATATGATCAATATTGCCCAGGTGTCCCCTATTTGGCTGCTACTGTGCAGGGCCCAGTGGGACTCTTGGGCACAAGGCCTTCGTCTTCCCTATTTCTTTGATTAAAGGAAATAGCCACAGGCAGGCACAGGGAAGCAGGAACCTGCAGACAGAGAACCACCCATTTTGGGGGATAAGAGACCAGGTAGCATAGGCGACGAAGAAAAGTGGGAAAGGCGGGCATCTCCTGTGTCCAAATGTATGAATAAACTTTTGCTCATTGCGCTCTCATTACCATAACACTAGACTTTCAGATAAGAAGTACTCATCATGCACTGAAGCTATGACACTTCTGATCTAAGCAAAGTGAGGTTAAAAAAATGCCTCTTCCCCTGGGGAAAGTGGAGCTGGGATGAAAATCGGGGAAGATGATCCCCAACTCTTCCTTCCCCAGTGAGTATTCCACCCCTTCTCTATGACCTTCCTAACCAGCTTGCCAAAGAAATCTAGGGCAGCAGCTCTTCACTTGCCTGCCTGCTCTCCCTCTGACGGCGTATCCTTGCTTAAGTAAACTCTCACTTGACTTTCTTAACCTCTTCGCTTTGTCTCCAAATTCTTTCATGACATAGGAAGAGCTCAAATTCACTGGCAACAGTAAACAAAGGTACTTTGTAAGGCTGTAAAAAGTTTCTTCATTAGAATTGTCCTCCAAAGGGATACGCACTAGAAGGCATTGGTTTCTCTCGGGTTACTCAAGGAGACTCTGATGACCATCCCCATGTGCAAGATTCCCTCCTTGACAAAACCTGGGTCGAGTTGCCCACAGCTTCATGTTGATAAGACCTAACCTCGGGCTCTATCCTTGGCTCCTTGGCTCCAGTCTTAGCAAGAATGCTGCAGAAAAAGTTTAGCAAAAATCTCCCACCTTTGATATCTGATTGAATGTCCCCTGGACATCTTATTACCCCAGCTTGTCTTCGGCAAGAATCCTGTTGAGTCAGTTTTGCCAGAATGGCACTTACCCCTGATGTTTCCTCTAGTGATTTTTCCATCCACAAATCTGTATGCAGGTCAGGAAGCAACAGTTAGGACTGGACATGGAACAATAGACTGGTTCCAAATAGGAAAAGGAGTCCGTCAAGGCTGTATATTGTCACCCTGCTTGTTTAACTTATATGCAGAGTACATCATGAGAAACGCTGGACTGGAAGAAACACAAGCTGGAATCAAGATTGCCGGAAGAAATATCAATAACCTCAGATATGCAGATGACACCACCCTTATGGCAGAAAGTGAAGAGGAGCTAAAAGGCCTCTTGATGAAAGTGAAAGAGGAGAGTGAAAAAGTTGGCTTAAAGCTCAACATTCAGAAAACGAAGATCATGGCATCTGGTCCCATCACTTCATGGGAAATAGATGGGGAAACAGTGGAAACATTCTGAAGGAGATCAACCCTGGGATTTCTTTGGAAGGAATGATGCTAAAGCTGAAACTCCAGTACTTTGGCCACCTCATGCGAAGAGTTGACTCATTGGAAAAGACTCTGATGCTGGGAGGGATTGGGGGCAGGAGAAGAAGGGGACGACCGAGGATGAGATGGCTGGATGGCATCACTGACTCAATGGATGTGAGTCTGAGTGAACTCCGAGAGATGGTGATGAACAGGGAGGCCTGGCGTGCTGTGATTCATGGGGTCGCAAAGAGTCGGACACGACTGAGCGACTGAACTGAACTGAACTGAACCTCCACCTCGATTCTTGGCTCTAAACCCTTACTTGTCTTTTGTTGTGTTGGGAATGGAGCCCAGTTCATATTGAAGTTTCTTCCCCTAATTCAATGGTCCCTTAATAAAACTTGCTTTCACCTCTTTAAGTTCCATCTGGCTCTGGTTGGCTGTAACATACGGATGCCATGGAAGAAGGGTCCACGTGAAAGATTCATTTGTTCTCTCAAAAACAACTCACTAGGTGATACCTGTTCTGAAAAGCAATGTATCTCAGTGGATGTGAGTCAGGGGGAGTAACAAACACCATCTGGACATGGGAAGTCTTTGGGCTGATTGTCAACTCAATACTCTCATTGTCAGACTCTGGCTTTTAATAACTGGCAAAGTCGTAAATCTTTCCTTGTTCCAGTTTCTTCATCTGTAAAACAGACCTAATAACAACATCACTACAGACAGACCTGAAGATCAAGTCAGTTGATGAGTACCTAGTGCAGTGGCTGACACCCTGCAATGCTCAACAGATACTAGACATGATAACCATCACTGCTAATGGTACCTACTACTACGAGTCATTGATATCCAGTATGAGAGAAAGGACTAGGTGATGGATGTATATACCATTTGAATCAGAGGACATTTATGGAGTGCCGGGAATTTTACACAATCCCTAAACTCAAGAATCAATACAAGTAATTAGAACAAGAGGGTAGAGTGCTCAAATGCGGTGATAAGGCAGCAGCAGGAGAAATTACTTCCAGGTTGGGAGATAACAGGTCTTCAAAGAATGAGGTGATGCTTGGGATCAGGGCAGAACTAGAGTTTATCCATGAAGAGGGGTCTGGAGGGCATTTTTTACAACTTGAGGTCTTTTGTGTGTGTGTGTGTGGCTGCTCTGGGTTATGGTTGCAGCATGTGGGATCTAGTTCCTTGACTAGGGATCAAAACCAGACCACGCACTGTTCTCAGACCATGTTCCCAGACCATGCATTGGGAACATGGGGTCTTGACTACTGGATCACCAGGGAAGTCCCCAAAAGGAACTTGAAGAGCAGAGCACAGCACGCACCCAGACACCCACAGATACACCATGTTTCAGAGCTAACATTGGCCATCATCCTTTTCCTCCACAAGCCTAAAATACAAAATGCTCTGAAAACCAAAATACATTTATAACTAATTTTTGTGACAAAACCTGAGCTGATGTGATACAAAAATATTTACCCTTTTTGTTTTTCCATTTGGTATGAATGATCATGGTTCATGGCAGAATATTCAAGACTCTGATTATCAGCTGTTGCCCCAGAACCCATTGAGGCTGTTATATATTTATCACAGGGAGTGTGCATCACGTGACCTTTCTAAAATTGAAATAATTTTAAATTTCAAAATAATTCTGGTTTTCAATAAAATGATATTTAACTAAATTAATCCTCCTGATGTAGGTAGGTACTGTTATTATTATTATTTTTTTTTGCACTAATGAGAAAATTGATATATAAGGAGGTTACTAACTTGCCCGGGCTCAAACAGCTAGGAAGTTTCAAAGCCAGGATTCAAAGCTGTGCTTTAAATCTTAATTCTTAAATACCACCCTCAACCATCTCTATAAACCATGATTAAGTAAGAGCAAGTGTGGTTAATTGTATCATTTTCTCATTATTCGTCTTTCCTTCCTTCTTTCTCCTCTCTTTCTATGCATTCCCCAGAAAGACTATATGTCCTATTGCATTGAGGTTGGCTTTAGCAATGAAATATTATATCAGTAGAGATTACAGGAGCAGAGGCTTTAAATGTGCTTCTGTGGTTTGACTTGGCCTCTCATACTCTCATGATTTATTATGGAAAAAGCGTGATCCAAGTAGCTAATGCATCTCAGAATAAGGAACAAGTAGACCAGACCTGTAGCCAGTACAGAGCATGAAACAGAACTGTCTTAGTCAACTCACAGACTCATGAGGGAGGAAAAAGAAATGCTTTTTGCTGTGAGCCCCTGAGATGTGGGGATTGTTTGTTACCCACCATTATCGTAGCAGTAGCTGACTCATTTTAATTGCTGAGCATGAGATGGATAAGGCAGCATTCCTGAGATGGGAATTTAAAGTTGATATTAGCCATCCTTGGAAGAAAAGTTATGACCAACCTAGATAGCATATTCAAAAGCAGAGATACTACTTTGCCAACAAAGGTCCGTCTAGTCAAGGCTATGGTTTTTCCAGTAGTCATGTATGGA
Organism: Cephalophus harveyi; assembly: GCA_006410635.1. NCBI lineage: Eukaryota > Metazoa > Chordata > Mammalia > Artiodactyla > Bovidae > Cephalophus > Cephalophus harveyi. The sequence goes on along the minus strand of SJYT01032250.1, from coordinate 432,592 downwards.
TGTTAGAGTTGGACTGTGAAGAAAGCTGAGCGCCGAAGAATTGATGCCTTTGAACTGTGGTGTTGGAGAAGACTCTTGAGAGTCCCTTGGACTGCAAGGAGATCCAACCAATCCATTCTAAAGGAGATCAGCCCTGGATGTTCTTTGGAAGGAATGATGCTAAAGCTGAAACTCCAGTACTTTGGCCACCTCACGCGAAGAGTTGACTCATTGGAAAAGACTTTGATGCTGGAAGGGATTAAGGGTAGGAGGAAAAGGGGACGACAGAGGATGAGATGGCTGGATGGCATCACAGACTCAATGGACATGAGTTTGAGTGAACTCCGGGAGATGGTGATGGGCAGGGAAGCCTGGCGTGCTGCGATTCATGGGGTCGCAAAGAGTCAGACATGACTGAGCGACTGAAATGAACTGAACTGAACTAATCATGGGAAAAATCCTAAAAATAATGCTAAATATTTTGAATCCCATCCTGAAAGCAAGGAAGAGTCTTCAAATGATTCTATGCAGAAGCATACGACGATATGATTTCTGTTATCCACATTGTAACAGTCATTTCCTGAAAATACATAATGAGTCACTATCTTATCCCCCCAACATTTGTTGTTGTTGTTTAATTTCTAAGTTGTGCCTGACTATTTTGTGACCCCAGGAACTCTAGCCCACCAGTCTCCTCTGTCCATGGGATTTCCCAGGCAAGATGACTGGAGTGGATTGCCATTTCTTCCTGCAGGGGATCTTCTCAACCCAGGGATCAAACTCAAGTCTCCTGCATTGGCAGGCGGACTGTTTATCACTGAGCCACCAGGGAAGCCATCACCACACATTCACTTACTTAATACCTGTCAACAGTTTTCCATTGATCTTAGGATAAAATCCCAAATCCTTAACACAATCCAAAGTCCTTGGGTTTGCTCAACTTCCAAATGCATCTTGCCCCAAGCTTCCTCTCCACCTGGCTCCGCCTCCACTGTCCTTTTATCAGTTCTTTGAGTTTCATCATTCCTTCTCATCCCAGGACCTTGATACCTGCTTTTCTTGCTACTAGAGAAGCTCTTTCACTAACATTTTGCCTATTTAACTCTCAGATTAATGGTCACTTCCTTCCAGAAGCCTTTCCTGAGCTCTTTGGTAAGTCAAACTTCCCTGTTAGAGGTGCTCTTAAGCCCCACACACTTCTCTTGTATTTCACTTATACAGTTGTAGTTTCACATTTGCTCATAAAATTTGATGTGTCCATCTCAGCCACTAAATTGTCACCTTCTTGAAAGCAGCTGCTGCAGCATCTTTTTCTCCCAGTTATCTTTGCATCCCCAGGATTAGCACAGCCGTGATACACGGCTCATGCTCAGTAAAATTCGCTAAATGAAAGAATGCTGTCGGATGACAGCTCAGATACCAGTGAGGACAATGGCTTATTGTGGTTGCCTGAAGCACAGGAACAGAACTAATCCTTCTTCCTTCCTCAGCCCTTTCAACTCCCTCTTGCATTCTCTGAGACCTGGCCAAGACAGATCCCTCACAGAGCAAGAGTGCAGTGGGAATGCATTATTAATCTGTTAGGATCAACAGGGAATAGGACCTCTATGCAGTGCAATATGATCTATCTACGTGGCAGGTGTTCATTGTGTCTTCCCCAACATCACCTCGTAATCTCACAATCCCAAAGACTCTGGTAATTGGATGAGGATGAAACATCTGGATGCTGCAAACTCCCTCGACAGCCTGTCTATACCATCACCTTCAAAATCAATGCCCAAGAAATGAGAGTTTCTGGAGCAGCAGAAACTGGCTGGCATCAGAACATGCTGTTTAAATCCCTTCGTGGCATTAAGCAAAGACGACCTGGATTTCCTTTTGGAGTGATGGGAAAATGGGATCTGGCAAAAAAAGAGGCCATGGGTAAGACAGATGATGACTTCATTTCAAATGTGTCTGTGCTTGGGGAAAGGACATCCCTGTTATTCACATAATATCTGTGAAATGGGGCTTCCCTTGTGGCTCAAACAGTAAAGAATCTGCCTGCAATGCAGGAGATCCAGGTTCAATCCCTGGGTTGGGAAGATTCCTTGGAGAAGGAAATGACTACCCACTCTAGCATTCTTGCCTGGAGAATTCCATGGACAGAGGAGCCTGGCAGACTACAGTCCATGGGATCACAAGTAAATAAATGAACTGAGTAAATAATTAATCAGTACCCTAGGATCATTCTGATCATAAGATGGAAGACTGTATCTGAATAGAGGTCAAAGGAGAGGCAGTTAAGGGTGGGCATGAAGGCCACATGGAGAAGCTGGGACTGGAAAATGGGCAGAAAGCAAAGAGAGTGCTAGGAACTATGATATAAACTCGCTATAATTCAAAAATCAGGTGCAACGGCACCAAAGAGAGAATCAATTTGAGAGAGCATAAAAATCAAACTGGTGATCTCAGGATTGACGGGAGAAGAAATTGTCTTGACTGCTTTGGAAGGCACCCGGGCATTTTATTTCAAGAATTGAGACATACATACATTTGCTATACAAATCTCAGTATATTCCTAGAGAAACACTCACCCAAGTGCAAAGGAAGGCAAGATGATGGGAAGTTCAGTACAACATGTTCATCACAGCAAAAACTGGGAGCAACCCAGCTACCCAAGTATTAGAGGACTGAGCCGAGAAACTAACTCATCTATGCAGTCATCTATGGGATATTAGGTAACAATGAGAAACACATTAATACAGGTAAACATTTCTACAGCAGCACTATTTACAACAGCCAGGACATGAGAGTGACCTAAATGTCGTTCGACAGATAAATGGTAAAGATGTGGTACATATATACAATGGAATATTACTCAGCCATAAAAAAGAACAGAATTGGGTCACTTGTAGAGATGTGGATGAACCTGGAGTCTGTCATGCAGAGCCAAGTAAATCAGAAAGAGAAAAGCTATTGTATATTAACACATATATATGGAATCTAGGAAAATGGTATAGATGAACTATTTGTAGGGCAGGAATAGAGATGGAGAAGTAGAGAGTGGATGTATGGACAGTGAGTGAAAGGGAGGGTGGGACTAATTGGGAGATTAGGATTGAACATATACACATTACTAAGTGCAGAATGGATAGCTAGTGGGAATCTGTTACAGAGCACAGGAAGTCAGCTTGGTGCTCTAAAACGACCTGGAGGGGTGGGGCGTGGGTGGGTGAGAGGGAAGTCCAAGAAGGAGGGACATATGTATACACATTGCTGATTCACTTCACTATACAGCAACATTGTAACATTATTGTTTTCAGATTAAAACAGAAATCAGAAAGATACTGTAAACAAGGTGCCAAATGGCATAACTAGCTGGTTATAATTATCCTAAATATACATATCTAAAATAACAATACTCTATATTGTGCATTTTTTGCTGACATATGTATGTGTGCAACGGAGTAGCAGGTGGCCCGATAAATGACACCCCAGATGGATAACAGCAGTCATCTTTGGAAATGAGGTGGGGACTGGAATTGGGTGTAGGGGGTCGTCAAGATTTCAGCACTGTTTATAATATTCTGTTCATTTCACAAGGAATAACAGAGGCAGACTAAACCAGTGAAATTAAACTTTTTCTTTTTTTAAACCAACTTGTTCAAAAGCATGAATGTGTAATAAAGAAACCAAGGAACTGAGCTGAGTGAAATTGCACTTGAAATTGCTGCCGAGAGAAAGGGGAAAGTTGCTCAGAGTGAGACTGAAGTTTCTTGATGTCTCGATGTGGTTCTGAGGCCTTTTATTGATGGACGGGGTCTCTCTGTGGATATTCTCAGCCCCATGCTACCTCCGGGTATTAAGGAACTTCTGACAAATGTGGAAAACGAGACTGTTTCGTTATGGATCAGCAACTTGGAGGTGGAGGGGGCGGGGGTGTGTGGAGAACAGAAGCCGAGGAGGGAAATCACCAAGCTCTGAGATCAAGAAAGGCTCCCCAGGCACCTCTGCTGACACCGGGCTTACTGAAAGTTTTTATGCATCATCTGAAAGGGATTTAGAGTTAAATATCTAAAAGTACAAAGTACGTTGGAGCTCTGATAAAGGAAAATACCACACAGATAAGTATAAACAAACTACAGAGCAGAAATGACCACAGGTCTGACCCAGTCTAATAATTCTCAACATCTCTCAGAGTTGTTGTTGAGGATTAAATAAGATTGCTCATGAATGCCCCAGGAAAACTGTAAAATGGTACACAAACGTTGCTTATGACTGTGATTATGTCGTAGCTGGTTTTACATCAGAATTTGATAATAGAGCTAAAAACAGAATCCTTAATGGAGTCTGGGATTCTATTCAGCCATCTACCCTGACTGGGAGTACTTTATAAGAATGATTTGGCTTTTACAAGTAATCAGCCTCAGTTTTTTGTTTGTTTTGGCTTTTTTAAAAAATAAAAATGTCGCATCCAAATTTAAAAGCTGGGGAAAGAGAATAAGGAAGTAAAAAGCCATCCATCGCCTCAAAAGGCCCTAATGTCACCCAGTATTTGTTGTGTGAGTGATGGAATGAATGAAACAAAGAATCCACTTTCATCATTTTGTGCAGTCCTATCGGTTTGCTGCGTGAACTCAGGCACCCTACATTGGCAACGTGGAGTCTCAATCACTGGAGCACCAGAAAAGTCCCTGGCTCTACGTTTTTATAATCTGCACTGTCCATTGGCATCAGAGACAGTTCCTCATGGTCCTTCAGAGCCTTCAGAACTGTGCAGTATTTCCTGGATTTGATGCACTATAATGTATTTAATTCACCCTTCATGTTGGAACAGTTGACAAACCCTCCATATCCCTTTCCAGGGATTATCTTTGTACAAAGTCTTCTACTCTTTAGCCAATTTCCCAGTGCTAGGGAATTATATTTAATATCTTATAATAACCTATAATGAAAAGTTTTATACACACACACACACATATATATGACTCTCTTTGCTGTACACCTGAAGCTAACACAATTTTGTAAATCAATTGTCAGTTCAGTCGCTCAGTCATGTCCGACTCTTTGCGACCCCATGGACTGCGGCACTCCAGGCTTCCCTGTCCATCACCAACTCCCAGAGCTTGCTCAAACTCATGTCCATCGAGTCAGTGATGCCATCCAACCATCTCATCCTCTGTCGTCCCCTTCTCCTCTTGCCTTCAATCTTTCCCAGCATCAGAGTATTTTCCAGTGAGTCAGTTCTTCACATCAGGTGGCCAAAGCATTGGAATTTCAGCTTCAGCATCAGTCCTTCCAATGAATATTCAGGACTGATTATACTTCAATCAAAAAAAAAAAAAAAAGAATACCCCATGCTTAGAATATGGTTGATGACTGGTGGTTGGCAGGGGCTTCATTTCACAGACCTTATCATTAGTGTTATAGTCCTGGTTATTGTTACCATTTTGTGTTAATGAAGTGGACTGTCTTCTGAACTGCTTGGTTTATTGATTTAATGTTTAAGCTAAAGAAAGAAACCACTCTCCAGGAACTATAGAGTTTATGGTAAAAAGGAGACAGGGCAAAGAACACATGTTACCATAAATTTCAATATGAAATATTCTCCACAGAAATAATTCTACAGACAGACAGATGATTCAAAGGATGAATCAGCCTGGAATGATGAAAAGCTCTTTCAGTACTATTTGAGCAAAGATATGGAATAGCAGATGGCCCTTTTCCCTGAGGCCATCACAGAGCAGCAAATACAATAAGAAGTGTGACTGTAATCCTGTGATACTAATTGCCCCCAAAATATACAGAATGTGTTCATTTGTTCTTGACTTCCTTCTTCCTAGAATTCTGCTATTGGCCAGGTTTTTCAAGATCCACTTTATATTGCTCACTTTGTGATGAATAATCTATCACCTCCTGTTTCTTCTCCTCCGATTCCCAGGTGTGGGGCCTCAGGTCCTATACTACCACTGAGTTTTGGAGTTCATCCACTGAAACAGTCCCCACTACCTAAGATTTGCTGCCAAATAATTATGGGACCAAGTTACACATGGGGATTCCCAGGCACTAGTGGTAAAGAGCCCACCTGCCAATGCAGGAGACATAAGAGACGTGGGTTTGATCCCTAGGTCGAGAAGATATCTTGGAGGAGAGCATGGCAAACCACTCTAGTATTCTTGCCTGGAGAATCCCATGGACAGAGGAGCCTGGAGGGATACAGTCCACAGGATTGCAGAGTTGGACACTGAAGCAATTTAGCATGCACAACATTACACAAGGGGATTCTATTTATATCCTGAATTCTTTTGAATAGGCTAATGGTGTCCATTGGACCAGGCTACTATTTGTTTACTGATTCATTCAGTAAACAATGATTCAACACCTATGGAGGATCATGCATTGTTATAGCTCCGAAGGTACATGAAAGAATAAAGATCCTGCCCTCAGGGAACTCCATTCTAGGGCTGGAAGATGCATCATTAAAAAGGGAATCAATAAACAATGCAAGTACACATAGGGATGCTATGAAAGACACAAGACAGGGTATTGGACAGAAAGTAACGGGGTGGAGGTAGACTGCTTTCCTGTGGATGGTCAGAAGAGTGAGAGAATGGCTCCACAGCAGAAATGAAGCAGGTGTGTTCAAAGAACAGAATGGATGCCACAGGTTGGTTTTTCTGGTTGAAGTTTAAAAGGCAAGGGGGAGAATAGCAGGAGATGAGGATGGTGAGGCCAGAAAGCAAATAACCTGGGTAGTAAAGGACTTGATAAAGAGTATAATATTCATTAAAATGAAAAGCTTTGGCTTTGTTCAGCACTTTAGTCCATCTGGTCAACCTACCTTATGCTCCATTATCCCAAGAGAGCTGGAATTTTCTCCTAAACCCCTCTTCCTATATTTGTTTAGAGCTCTTATAAATCTTCTTCCCTAGAGGATTGCCTCTGCTCTCCGTGCTTCTAATCAAGACTTGCAGACTTGCCTAAAAAGGAGTTCTCTCCCAGCCCAAGGCACAGCGAGATCTGATTCCAACCTTCCGGTTCTCTCTATAAATCTCTGCTCATAGCAGGGCTTCTGAACCATGTCTAATTCTGCTTTGCCTTTTGGACTTGATATCTTGGGCATTTTGAAAGCAAGTAAGCACACCCTAAAACCCATATCCTCTCCCTACCAAACGGGTTCCACTTGGTCCTGTGTCCTTCTTCCTCCCAAATGGCCCTGGAATCGATCTTAGTATGCCTTGTCCCAACCATGCTCTTGTTAAAGCTTAATTGCACAACACAGTGCTCCCAAAACAGTACTGTTAAGCTTAATCATCAGACTAATTCATTCAACTTAGCTCCAAATAACTGTTGGCTGTTTCAAAAAATCAAATATGGAGATTTGTCATAATTGAGGACATTTAAAAATTTATGTTCAGACTCTGATAGCAATTTTCAAAGAGCAGTTTCCAGAATAGCTGGGAAATTGCCATGTAATTGCAATAAAGCTATGACCTCCTCAGGGGTCCTCTTGGAAGAAGGATGTGGTCCTTGGAAGAAGGACCACATCCAAGTGGATGCAGAAGAATCTATGAATTTGTTAATAATTGGCCTCATTACCTACCTACCACCCATGTAGCTGTGGTTGTAACTCTTGTAGTACTTTGGGGTCTAGATTCTTATCTGGTAAATTAGGTACAAAACTGGGAGAGCCAGGGCAGCAAAGCTATGTGAATTAGTCCTATTAAATATCCCCATTTTGGATAACTGCTCCTTTCATGGCTTCCAGACATGAGTTTGGGTGAACTCCAGGAGTTGGTGATGAACAGGGAGGCCTGGCGTGCTGCAATTCATGGGGTTGCAAAGAGTCGGACATGACTGAGTGACTGAACTGAACTGAACTGAGACCCTTCATCATGTGGCTGCTCCATTTTCACCTGCAGCATTCAATAAACCTTCTTTTAAAAAAATAAATGTTATAAGGACAGAATTCTCTCCTCCAGTGCAGTCTGAGCAGTGTAAAGAGGCATATATACTGACCTTTTCTCCAGAAAAGGAAACCCAATCCCCACAGGACCAAGGGCCAGCTCCTACATGTGACTACTTTGATTAATACAGTGTTTACTTTTAAAAAAATACTGTTAACATTAAAAAATTAGAACCGGGACTTCCTTGGAGGTCCAGTGGTTAAGACTCCACACTTCCACTGCAGGGGACATGGGTTCCATCCCTGGTCGAGGAACTAAGATCCTGCAAGCCATGTGGCATGGCCAGAAAAGTAAATTAGAAGGAAACCCACAAAGTCAAGAACTTCAAAACTTTCTAAATAATATTGCAAGTCCTATCTACACTGAGTCCACAAAGTTGCTTGGAAGGTGACCAACAGCTAATGTACAACAGCTAAAGCATCTGCTCCTTTTTGGTCAGGATGGGAGCTCCCACTATACCACTGCCCCCCCTTGGCCCAGTGAGGTGTCTGTGTTTCTGATCTCTGCATGTAGGCTTCACAATTCACGGCGGCAAACATATCTGATCTGGAGACAGAAGGGTCCACTTGATGCGTCCCTGAAATCACCACTCATCACTCATTAGGTGTCAGATATCACACTAGACTCCGAGGATACAGTTATGAGCAAGAAGACACAGTAGTTACCCCTGCAGACTTCCAGTTTAGCCGGCGGGGGCGGGGG
>SJYT01032250.1:252593-423790 GCA_006410635.1 Cephalophus harveyi | reverse complement strand
GGGCAGGGAGGGCATAAACAAATAGTTACCTGCTATTCCTTGTTAATTGCAAAGGTGAGATAGGTTTTCAAGAAAAACAAGACAGCACCATTAAAACAAATACAAGAAAAAAAAAAATCTGCTTTCTCCAGGGAATCTGGGAAGCCTTCTCTGATACAGTGACATTTAAGCTGAGGTCTCAAGGACAAGGAGAAGTAGACAGGAAATGTGATAAATAGAGGGAGGAGAATTCTAGGATGAGAAAATACCAAGTACAGAGGCCTTCAGGCACGCAGGAGGTTGGTCCATCTTGGGAATTAAAAGAAGGTTTTCTTTTTGTTTTCATTTTTAATACTGCAGATAAAACCTGGGGAGGATTTTACAACTGTTTCTTAAGAACAGGTACCAGCTCCCTATCACAGCAACGATCTTTCCAATATGCTCCACTGAGCAAGAGATAGGCATGCGGGCTCCTGCCTGTGTCCTCACACACGAATGCATGAAACCCTGGCAGATGATGTGCACTTTTTTTTTTTTTTTTCCCTAAAAAGACAATGAAATATATGTAACTCATAAGTCCCCAACCTCATCAGCCCATGACTACAAAATGAGATTATGCTCTTCTTTCAGAGGCAAATTATTATGGCCTGAGGCCCTCCAACTGTCTCCCAGCTGTTTCTGAGAGCTTCCCTGGGCCTCCTGTGTGTCCAGAATTATGTTTTTAGTTTCAGTTTGCTCTGAGCTTCTTATCTTGCTGGGCCCATCTGTCCTCATTGGCTACTACTGCTGACGGTGTTCTCAGCTTTAGGGAAAGGATCTGTGGTTTAGGTCCAAAGGGACCACCTGGGTGAGTTTCAACACTTGCTAGGGCAATCTGAAGTGGAGAAGGAAATGGCAACCCACTCCAGTATTCTTGCCTAGAGAATCCTGTGGACAGAGGAGCCTGGTGGGCTGCTGTCCATAGGGTCGCACTGAGTCGAACATGACTGAAGCGATTTAGTGTGCATGCATGCATTGGAGAAGGAAATAGCAGTCCACTCCAGTATTCTTGCCTGGAGAATCCCAGGGACAGAGGAACCTGGTGGGCTGCCATCTATGGGGTTGCACAGAGTCGGACATGACTGAAGCGACTTAGCAGCAGGGCAATCGGAATGCAGAAGCATCTTTGAAGCTGGGAAACTTGGGCTGAGCTGCTTCCAAATATCCAAGCTGCTTCCAAACACCCCCAGGAAACCCAGGCTGTAGTGATGCTTTCATCCTTCCCATCCCCTTCTGCCTCCTTGTGGCCAGAAGGCTGCGCATTCCCTCCACGGGCCCCTCAATACTGCAGAGCTGAGATTCTTCACTAGATGCTCGTGTTCATGTTCAGTTGCTAAGTCGTGTCCGACCCTCTATGACCCCATGGACTATAGCCCACCAGGTTTCTCTGTCCTTGGAATTTCCTAGACAAGAATACTGGAGTGGATTGCCATTTTCTCCTTTAGGGGATTTTCCCAATCCAGGAGCCAAACCCACATCCCCTGCATTGGCAGAAAGATTCTTTACCACTGAGCCACCAGAGAAGCCCTCTTTACTAGATAATCTTGAGTAATTGCTCAATCTTTCTGTTCCTAAATTTGAATTTACAAAATGGTACACTCACCAATTTCATTGTGTCCCTAGGGGAACAGAACAAGCAAGTGACTGTAGAAGGATTCTGTACAACCTGAACAATAACCACAGAAGCCTCACACAACAGATTCGAGCTCTGCCCAGGTAAAGCTGTAATTATCATCTCAGTGCCGACCAGACAGTATGGCACAATGTAGCCCAGGGAGTCCTTAAGACTCACCATAATCTAGCCCATCGCCTCTTTCTAGCTGCATCGCCCACTGGAACCTGCTGCAAACCCAGTGACGCACACCACTCAGATTTCATGAGCACACAATGCTTCCTGTGCCTCCGTGTTTCACACATACTAGTCTTTGCCTAGAATGTCCCTTCTCTCTCCACATGGGCACATAAAATTATATAGGATTTCCCAAATTTGAAACTGAAGAGATCATTCAACTCAAAGTCATATAAGAAAAGTAAACGTGAATTGACAGGTTAGTTTAACTAACCAGTCTGTGTTTACCTAGATCTGGGGCTTCCCTGACAGCTCAGTTGGCAAAGAAAATACTTGCAATGAAGGAGACCCTGGTTTGATTCCTGAGTCAGAAAGATCTGCTGGAGAAGGGCTAGGCTACCCTCTCCAGTATTCTTGGGCTTCCCTTGTGGCTAGCTGGTAAAGAATCTACCTGCAATGCGAGAGACCTGGGTTTGATTCCTGTGTTGGGAAGATCCCTTGGAGAAGGGAAAGGCTACCCACTCCAGTATTCTGGCCTGGAGAACTCCATGGACTGTATAGTCCATAGGGTCTCAAAGAGTCAGACATGACTGAGCAACTTTCAATCACTCAGGGTTCAAGAGAGAAGGAAATGGCAACCAACTCCAGTATTCCTGCCTGGAGAATCCCATGGACAAAGGAGCCTCGAGGGCTACAGCCCACAGGTCACAAAGAGTCAGACACAGCTGAAGCGACTGAGCATAGAACAGCACAGGGTTCAGATGATAGCCCTGGACAGAATTTCTCTTTCCCTGATATTGACTCTATTCTTACCCTCTATAAACTCACCACCCAGATCAGGCAGCTTCTAAATCTATTTTCTCTCTTGTTGGCAACCAACTAGACAGATGTTCAACTTTCCTATTAACCTAAAAAGTAGTCCCATAAAGGTATCACCTTGTCCCTAATTAGTCCAACCTGGATGGCCAGCAGAACACCCTGAATGTGCATTCCACCTGAGATGCTGGAGCTGGGTTAACTTCACGAATAGCACACGCTCTGAGAGATTCCCATAATTTCAGTGCCACATGCCAAATACTGGGGGCAAAAAGCACAAGGATCTACTACTGCTGCTCTTACAACTGTACTCTCCATTTTTCATGTGAAAAACTCCTCATTGTGCTTCAAAACCCCATTCTGTAAAAAGTCTGCATCACAAGAAAAAAAAATGTAACCACGTACGGTAACGACTATCAACTAGATTTATAGTAGCAATCATCATGACATGTATTACAAATATCAAGTAGCTATGTTGTACATCTAAAAATAATACAGTCGTCACTCTCTATTTGCAGAGGGGTGGTTCTAGGACCCCAGCCCTCCAGGATATTAAAATCCAGTGCTCACACCCCTTATATAAACTGCCATAGTATTTGCATATAAACTATGCACAATCTCCAGTATATTTTAAATGATCTACAGATTATTTGTAATGCCTGAAGCAACACGGGGTTCCAAGGTGGTTCAGTGGTAAAGAATCTGCCTGCCAATGCAATGCAAGAGAATTTGCCTGGGTCAAGAAGATCTCCTGGAGGAGGAAATGGCAACCTGCTCCAGGATTCTTGCTTGGAAAATCCCATGGACAGAGGAAGCTGGTGGGCTACAGTCCATGGGTCGCAAAGAGTCTGACATGGCTTAGCAACTGAGCATGCAGGCGCTAAAGCAACATAAATGCTATGTAAATAACTGTAAATATAATGTAAATACTATTAAGTTGGCAGGGTGGCAAATTCAAGCTCTACTTTTTGGAATGATCTGGAAATTTTTTCTGAATATTTTGCTATGCAGTTGGTTTAAGCCTAGGATATGGAAAATGTATACAGAAGGCTGACTGTATAATATGTCAATTATACCTCAATTAAAAACAAAAAATCATCTACCAAAGCTGGCACTGTATATTCTAGACTCCCATAATCCTCTATAGGGATCTTTTCTGTAGAATTTATCCCACTGGATGGTAACATATCCAAATCTGCTGCTAGGAAAGCCTCAAACGCAGAGACGTGGCCTTATTCATCTCTTTACTCCCTGCATGTAGTATGTTCCTGGACTACTGAAAGTGCTTAGTAAGAGTTAAACAAGGGATGATGATCTATATATTTTTGGCCCCAGTTTTTTTTTTTATTATTATTATCTTTATCAAATCGCTGGTTATATTCATCTTGTGGTCAAATAAATCTTCCTAGCTCTGATCCTTTCACCCCTTTTATATGGACACATTCCAAGTTTGGTGTTCCTTCTCATTTGGTGAGAAGAAATTCATATTGGTGAGAAATTCAATTCATATTTCAGACATAAACACCAGACTCTGCCTTGTTGTTGTTCGGTCGCTAAGTCATGTCTGACTCTGCAACCCCATGAACTATAGCCCACCAGGCTTCCCTGTCCTTTACCAACTCCCAGAGTTTGCTCAAACGCATGTCCACTGAGTCGATGATGCCATCTGCCTTAGCTCCTACCAAGTTTCAACTTCACTGGTGTGTCTCTCATTCTCCAACTGATCAGAGAGTTCTGAGTCCTGATTTCATCATTCTTCCTAGTAACTATTACACTTGGCTTGGGGTCATCTGTATATCTGATTAGTAGACCTTCTAGGTTCTCATCAAATAACTGATTAAAATGTTTACTAGGGCAGAACCAACGGAGAAGGCAATGGCACCCACTCCAGTACTCTTGCCTGGAAAATCCCATGGGTGGAGGAGCCTGGTAGGCTGCAGTCCATGGGGTCGCTAAGAGTCGGACACGACTGAGCGACTTCACTTTCACTTTTCCCTTTCATGCATTGGAGAAGGAAATGGCAACCCACTCCAGTGTTCTTGCCTGGAGAATCCCAGGGACCGGGGAGCCTGGTGGGCTGCCATCTATGGGGTCACACAGAGTCGGACATGATTGAAGTGACTTAGCAGGGCAGAACCAAACACAGAGGATCATTAGTGGACTCATGGATCATGAATAGAAGTCTTTCTCCAGCTGCAAAAAGAACTATTCATCACATTTCAAGGTTCGGCCAGCCAGAAGTCCACAGGATAGTGTCATCATCAAGAAAATACATCACTATCTTAGTCAACAGGGACATACAGAGATGCTTCCTCAGTTATCCATCAGAAGTCATGACACCCTGGTACCCCACGGTGCTTTGTTGGTGCCATAGATTGTTTTTAAACTTGACTTAATTTTTTTAATGTGGGAGATTTCACATAAAAGTCTCTATTTCTGGCTTTTTAAAAAGTCCCCAAGGGCCTTTCCTGATGGTCCAGGGGTTAAGAGTCCGCCTGCAGGGGATATGGGTTCCGTCCCCGGTCGGGGAACTGGGATCCCACATGCCACGGGGCAACAAAATCTGCATGCCACAAGTAGAGAGTAGCCTGAGCCATGGTGAAAGATCCCACATGCCGCAACTAAGACCTGACAAAGCCAAAAAAATAAATATGCAAAAAAGAAAGCCCTCCCAAACCCAACACCATGGGGCCCACGGCACCAAACTGCTGCCACCAACTAGAGCTCGGTATTGCAAGAAAACGTCCTCCAGTCTGCCATAGTCCACATCCAGACTCTTCATTTACCTGCCTGGCCCTCACCAGCATGGGAATTTACAAGTCCTGGCCCTTGGCATTCCTCCAATATGCTCGACCAACTGTCAAGGGCTTGCGAGAACACCAGGTGCAGACTCCCACGTAGGTACCTCCTTCAAGGCTCCAGCAGCAGAAGAGCAAAGAGCGAACATTCCCAGTATTGAAAGCCCACCAGGCTGCAGTGTCGACTCTGTCTTTCCTAACAGTTGATCATTAATATTCTTTCTCATGGGCTTCCTGGGGGCATTAGTGGTAAAGAATCCACCTGTCAATGCAGGAGATCTAAGAGACCCGAGTTTGATCCCTGGGTGGGGAAGATCCTCTGGGGGAGGGCATGGCAACCCACTCCACTATTCTCGCCTGGAGAATCCCATGGACAGAGGAGCCTGTTGGGCTACAGTCCACAGGGTCGCACAGAGTTGGACATGACTGAAGCAACTTAGCACACAGACACACGCACCCACGTTCTTTCTCATGAGAAGGTAAAATCTCCGCCTCAACCTCCCTTCTTTCTCCATTAGACTGGATCTTATCCTCCAGCACCATGCTGGAAATCACGACCACCTCTTCCATTCGCCAGTGCCTCTATATTTTGAGGACTCTGCCTTCTGTCTCCCCCTGGTTGAGTGAGTCTTATCTTTTCCCATGTAAATAACCTCAGTTTCTTCATCATTTTTATGCGTAACAGTTTCTAGACCCTACTTATATGCTTAATCACCTCCTCTTAACCCTGTGAGTGTGTAGAAGTCTTCAGAGGGCAGAATAACATCAAAAACCAAACAAGAAGCAGACCCTTAGAAACAAGTCAAAAAGGTATTTACCTGAGAGGCAAGCACCTCCTGCCAGGAATTATCACAGAGTCTCAAGGTTGGAAGGAACCTAGGCAATCACCCAGCCGTTTCTAAAATAAATGTGAAAATGTCACAGCCACAAAAAAACAGGTGTGATTCACCTTCCTTGAGGTGATCAGAAGAAAGAGTGGATGGACTTGGACAACAAACGACCTCCTGATAACTGCCAGAACATTCACCACAGCATCTAAGATTTCTTCTCTGCCCCGAAAAACAGGGGAAATAGGGATTTTTTTTTTCCAACTGTGCTAACTCTCACTTCCAATGCAACTGAAGGTGGAAAACCAATGCAAGACGGCTCTGTTCAAGATGAGGCTTCACCTGAGAACCAATTATCAGCAGGAAGAGTGTTAGAGAATTAGGGAAACTAACCTCTTCTAATCCGCTGTCTAACAGGAACGTCTCAGCAGCCAATCAATGAGGGCTGCGGCGGAGGGGCACCTGAGGTCCCTCTCTGCGCCTTCACATGAGTAATTAAAGCCGGTTTAATGAGATTGCCCACGAGCTGGGTGTCGGAGAGGAGGAGGGGAAGACAGCAGCACGAGCCAGAGCGAGCTGGTGGGTGTGAATCACCCTGGAACCTCTCTGGCAAAACGCGATGAGGAGCGCAGGAAACAGGCCCCTGAATAAAACAGAAAGGCTGTGACTGCCTGCTGCAGCTGACAGCCGAGGGAAGGAGAACTTGCAAAAGGATCCGCATTGCCTGAGAGCTGCTCTCCCATCCCCCGCCCCAATTCCCATCTTTGCAGAAAACTTCTCAGCTCTGAAATTTCACCGACCCCTGTGGAATGGTGGCAAGAGTCTAGATGTAGAAGCCAGATTGCACCAAGTTGAAAGGCCAGTTCTGCCCCTTCTATTTGGAGCAAGACTCTTCTATCATAATCAAGTCCTTTCAGGTTCTTAGGCCTCAACTGCCTCTCCTGTAAAATGGGATCATAACAATATGTGCCTCTGAAGGACTTCATGAGGGGTAAGTGGGATCATGCATTTATGTACGAAACAGAGTCACAGATGTGGAAATAAACTTATGGTTACCAAGGGGTAAAGTAGGAGATAAATTGAAAGATTGGGACTGACACATCACACTGCTATTTATAAAATATCAGTAAATAACTAATAAGGACCTGCTGTACAGCACAGGGAATTCTACTCAATACTCTGCAATGATCTATATGGGAAAACAATCTAAAAAAGAGTGTATATATATATATGTGTGTGTGTATATATATGTGTGTGTGTATATATATGTGTGTGTGTGTGTGTATATATATATATATATATATATATATGTTGTTCAGTGGCTAAGTCATATCTAACTCTTTTGTGACCCCATGAAATGTAGCCTGCTAGTCTCCTCTGTCCATGGGATTTCCTAGGCAGGAATACTGGAGTGGGTTGCCTTTTCCTTCTCCAGGGGATCTCCCTGACCCAGGGATCAAACCTGTGTCTCCTGCACTGCAGGCAGATTCTTTACTGTTGAGTCCAGGGAAGCCTGCTCCGGAAGATAACATACTACTTTAAGGGATGTTTCATAAAAAGAGTTCCAGGTATTTTCACTACTGCTGAGCCACCGATCAAGTATACTTCAATAAAAATTTTAAAAAATTAAAATTAAAAAGTGCCAAGCACAGTGCCTGGCTCCAAGTGAGCATTTGCTCCATCACGTATGGTTATCATTATGGTTATGTTTCCCTCTTGATCTCAGGCTCCTCACCCTGGAAATAGGAAGAAGAACATCCCACACTAGGATAATGTTAGGTTGCTACAAGATATAGTGTATGAAGGGCTTAACTAGACCCAGCAGGAAGCAGCCACAAAAAACAGCAAGTCCTATTCTTTCTCTAGGCTAAACACTGCAGATAGAACATCAGCAAAGAATTACTAGGTAGCAAACTGCTTTACAGAGTGCAAACACTGCAAATTTTAGGGTGGCAGGCAGTGATCAGGGGAATGAACTTTCAATACAGTGTTCTGCTCCTTTCCTTTCAAAAATCTCCACTCGAGGGAAACACAGCCTTTGGAAACCAAGTCCCATCCAGTAGAATCGTGTCCCCCACAACCCACCCATTGGAAGCAGCGAGGCGGCCTCGGCCTTGACACCTCTCAGAAACGGAAAGCCTCGAAGGCAGAGCAGCTGCAGCCAGGGGTGCTGGCAGCTCCCAGGCAGAACCATCTGGCTCGATACACGTTCCACATCAATTACCTTTTGGCACTGAGCTAAACAAAAGAACTGAGAATCCTCCTGCATCTGAATAACAGCCTCCCTTTCTGCAGCATCCTCTCCCACCAAACAGAATCTATCTGCATATGCTGGGGCCACACGCATTCTGATCAGCTGGCCTGTGATTTAAGACCAGTTATTTCTCATCTCCATCCTGCATAATGAAGTCAGTCACATTTTATTGCCAAACAGCCCTGGTAATGCCTCTGTAACTGCCCATCAAGGGTGCTCTGGCTTTTGGGAATAAAGAACGCATCTGAATCTCACCAGGATAAACTCATGAGCGGGTCAATACATCAGATGGTTATCGTGGGTGCGTTGTACTTTATTTTTAGGCTCTGTTCCTACAAGGAAATAAAAAACGTATCACCTGAGTATTTAAAAGCTAGGGGCCTAAGGGAGAGGATGAGGAACATTTGGGAACTGTTTCTTTGTAAGGTGGGGAACAGACAAAGCAGGCCTTCAGTGCTGGTAGGAAAAAAAAAAAAAAAAGCAGTAGGAGGGGAAGGTAATAAAAAGAAGAAAAAAATCACTTATTCCAGCACCAGCTTTGCACTTTATAAGGCCTTTCCCCCGCCATGGGTGACAGTCAATCCTCCAAGAGTTTTGAACAATGAGCTTCATTTTACACAAGGGGAAACGGAGGGCCATCCGGTGGAAGGGGGTGTTTTCAAGGCCCCATGGGGATTCTGGAACTCAGATGGGAACGATGTTTCCAGTTCTCTCTCCCTCTAGACGCATGGGAAACTCACACTCCTACCCCTTTCGGAGTGAGGTGTGACCCATGACTTATTCTGGACCATACAACTTGAGCAAAGGGAAGAATATCACCATTGGTAGAAGCTTGGACATCCAGAGTACAAGTCACGACTCTCCCTCTGCTGTGATCAAACAAGTATTCCAGATGGTGGCCACCTGGCAACACGGGAGTGAGAGGACATGAAGCAGAGCTCCAGCCTAACCATGATGGACACGAAAAAAGTGAGGAAGAATACTTTGCCTTTTCTTGCCCCCATGACCCTGGTGCTGTTACTGCAGCACAACTGAGCCCATCCTGACTCTCACCTCCTATGCTAAGCTCTTCCCTCCACTAAGCAAAGCCAGAAACTCAGCTCAGGTCTCCCACATCTAAGTTCTCAAGTTTTCTTTGGCCCTCTTTCTTCTATTAGGAGATCTTCATTTTTTAATTTTTTTAATCCCTACTTTGTAGAATATGAAGTTACATTTTGGAGAAATTACTTGCCTGACAGCCCAGTGTGGATGAGGAGCCTGATGATGCCTGCTTTAGGAGCAGAGCTTCTCTCAGCATCCTCTCCTTTTACGTTCTGGTCCCCACCTCCCAGGAAATCCCTTAGTCCAGGGATTAGCAGCACAGGCGGTGAAGCTGGATTCCAATATGACTTCGGGCAAGAATCTAATCTTTCTGAGTGTTCGTGTCTTCATCTATATAAAGAGTACTAATAGTAATAGTATCTACCCCCGTGGGGTTATTGCAAAATGTGTAAAAGTGCTCTACACCTGTGGTCACCAACCTTTTTGGCACCAGGGACCTGTTTCAAAGAAGGCAATTTTTCAAGGGACCAGGAGGTAGGGATGGCTTGGGGATGATTCAAATGCATTACATTTATTGTGCACTATATTTCTATTATTATTATATCAGGTCCACCTCAGATCATCAAGCATTAGATCCCGGAGGTTGGGGAGCCCCACTCTACATCATTCATGGCAAGCATTAAGTGCCCAGTGTATGCTTCCCCTCACTCTCCTTCATTCAGCAATACCATGCTACTTATAGAGGATGCCAGCTTCCTTTGGGCACAGTTACTGCCAACTCAGTTCTCCCACTGTGTCCACTCCCATCAGCTTGTTTTGCTGAGATGTCTGCAACTCTGCCCTAAACCTCAACAGTGAAGAAAGGGGACCCCATTCACAATATGCACCCTGAGGGTCCACGAGCAGATGGCTTCTGTCTGTGGGCCAAAGTTGCCTAAATTTTGTCCTCTGTTGCTCACTCAACTTCACAAACTATTGATATAATCATCTGTCTTAACACTGTTATCACTACTTCAGGTGTCTAAGAACTTACATTCCTTTTTCTTCCATTTTCATTCATTATTCAGGGAGTCCCTGCCAGGTGCCAGGCATGGTACTAGGTAGCTGGAATATAAACAGTGATTCAGACACAAGCCCCTAGGATTCATGGTGAAGCAGGGAGGCAGACCCCTAGGAAAGCAAATCAAAAACACTTTGATCAGCACATTTGATAGAAGGCGCATATGGGGTCCTGGAGACATACTGCTTTATTCAACAGACATTTACTGAGCACCTATTCTGTATATGACATTTTGTTCAACACTGAAAACACAGTGGTGGAAAAGCCAGGAACTATTTCTTCCCAGTATTCATTGGAAGGACTGATGCTGAAGCTCCAATACTTTGGTCACCTGATGCGAAGAGCCGACTCATTGGAAAAGACTCTGATGTTGGGAAAGGTTGAAGGCAGGAGGAGAAGAGGATGACAGAGGATGAGATTGCTGGATGGCATCACCAACTCAATGGACACGAGTTTGAGCAAACTTCAGGAAATAGTGAAGGACAGGGAAGTCTGCATCCTGCAGTCCACGGGGTTGCAAAGAGTCAAACACGACTGAGTGACTAACCAACAACAGATTTCTTCCCACATGGAGTTCAGAATCTAGTATATGCCCCAGTATCTCTTCTCCCCAGATCCTCCCTATAGCCCGTCTAGATGGCTTAGGCATGCCTGACTCTACTCTGAATCCAAGGATGGGTTTGTAATCAAGACTTGGCTGGTGGGAGCTTGGTCACAGTTAGTGGTTCATGAGTAGGCATATGATCCATGTGTTCACTGAGGGACGGCACCTAGACGTTTGTGCTGGAGCTACCAAAAAAAGAGGTCATTTCAATTTGCTGGGATTCTTACATTGGCAGGATGTAAAACCTGCGACTAATATGTCTATCAATATTTAGGGAGGACCAGGCTAATGGCAACCCACTCCAGTGTTCTTGCCTGGAGAATCCTAGGGACAGGGAGCCTGGCGGGCTGCCGTCTCTGGGGTTGCACAGAGTCGGACATGCCTGAAGCTACTTAGCAGTAGCAGCAGCAGGCTAAGGCTGAAACCAGCAGCCAGGAAAAGAGATGAGGAGAGAAGGTCTTTGTTGACATCCTCTTAGCCAGTCATACTGAATGGTGCTGAATCTAGCCATACCTGAACACACTATTACATCTCGGTTTTATAGTTAACTGAGCACTTTTTTACTTCAGCCAGTTTGAAGGGGTTTCTGTCACTTGCAAACAAAAGAATTCTAATTCACTAGACAAAGAAAGAGAAAGTATAAGATCCTGCGGAGGGAGAACAGCATTTCCCAGCCTAGGACTCTGCAGATCTTATATCAGGTAGAGACATGTGGAAAGAGAGGTTCGAGGGACAGACAACTTAGTGTCCCAGTGATTCCACTGGATGGGGCTCAAGCACCAAAGTCAGAGGTTACAAACTGGTCCGCAGACCAAATCTGACCAGTGAACAGGATCTATCATTTGTCTACATGTTTCTAGTTGTCCAGGCAAGACAAAGGCTTTGCCTCTTCTGTTCAGCTATATCCTCAGCACAATGAGTATGCTCACATAATTAATGTTCAGTAAGCATTTACTGAACTGCTAGGAAAATGGAAACTGGAATTGTGTGATTTTCAATCAACATTCAGACTTCTAGCTCCTTTAAAATCTCAGGAAAAACATAGGAGGAAAGTAAGCTGGGGCTGAGTTACAGCTGTTCCCTAAAGACAGAAGCCATTCCCTCCTCAGTCCTCACCACTCTCTATTGTCTCATTCTGAACCCACTTCATTGCTATACATCATTGCTGGCATGTAAGCATTTGTGTTCTCTGATCTAAGCCATTATGAGAATTTTCCCAGTTAAGTCAACTCTAGTCCCTAAAGAGGGTGCAGCCAGACAGTCTGGTTATCACTTGCCTGACTAGTAAGAGAATCTATGGGTCTTAGGAAGTCAAAAATGTCACAGACTCATCCCATATCTTTCTTTGCTTCCAACATTTCCAAAATGGGGAACATGAATCCTTCAAAATTCAAAATAACCTAGCTCAGTTCTTTTTCAGTAAGACCACAGGCAGTTTTCTTTCTTAAAAGCTTTACAAATGCTAGGTTGGTTATTATTGCTGCATATTCCACTGGACCACTGTCTGCAAGGAACCAATGGGGAAGGCAGACACGTAGTTAAGTGAACAGAGCAAGAGAATCAAATGGCTTCTCATTAAATTATTTGAAGACCTTACAGAATTCTGAGTGGTCCCACTCCTGTCATGCAGTGGGGGGCACCCACTGACCAAATCACAAATTAAAGTCTAAAAGGTACAGACTTATTGAGATCCCAGGAAATCCACTAGTGTTCTTGTAGACACACTATCAGCAGCTGGGAGGCACTGCAGTTTGATGGTTAAGGGTATGGATTAACTGGCTAAACAAATCCAGGTTGGAGGTCTGGCCCCGTGGCTCAGTGTTAAAGAATCTGCCTGTGATGCAGAAGACCTGGTTTGATCCCTAGTTCAGGAAGATCCCCTGGAGAAGGGAATACTCACTCCAGTATTCTTGCCTGGAGAATCCCATGGACAGAGGAGCCTGGCAGGCTACAATCCATGGGGTCACAAAGAGTTGGATACAACTGAGCAATGAACACTTTCACGTTTTTTTCTGTCACTGACTATCTGAAAGTTCTGAGCTTCTCAGCCCCAGTCTCCTCGGTTTCTGTAAATGACGATAAGAAGAGAAAAAACTTCTTCAGCTGAAGTGAAGTTTTCATAAGGATCATGAGGTTGCAATGTTAATGCAAACACCGGGCAGAGCTTCTGGCACCCAGGAAATGCTGAGTATACATTAGCTATGCTATTCTAAAAAACAAATGCCATGAAAGTTTTCCCCGGATCAAGCAATAAACTCAGGCTCACTCATATATAGACTGATCTATTTGACCTGCCACTAGCAGGTATTCCACTAAGTCCCAGGATAAGGAAGTGATCTTGGTATTTAAAGTCAACTTGGAGAAACACACACATGAACAACAATTACCAAACCATTTTACAAGTTCATACAAAGGATGTTAAGAGCCTGGAGGATGAAATGACTCTGCCCGGGAGAGACTAAAGTTCTTAGGCAAATCTAAAGCAGCAGAAAGTAGATTAGTGGTTGCCTGGGGTAGAGGGTAGGAATGGGGATAGATTACAAAGGGCATGAAAGATCTTTCTGGAGGATAAGGAAATGTTCTAAGTAGAACTCTGTGATGGTTACACAACTATGTAAATTTGCTAAAATCCATTGAGTTGCACACTTAAGTGAATTTTAGAAAACCATATCTCAGGAGAGTGTTTTGTTGTTGTTGGAGTATAATTGCTATCATCTCTCAGTTGGGAAGATCCCCTGGAGAAGGGAATGGCTACCCACTCCAGTATTCTTGCCTGGAGAATTTCAGAGACAGAGAAGCCTGGTGGGCTACAGTCCATGGGGAGCAAAATCAGACATGACTGAGCGGCTATCACTCACTCATTCATAACTGCTTGACAATGCTGTGTCAGTTTTCTGCTGTACACGAAGTGAATCGGGTATATGTACGCATATATCCCCTCCCTCTTGGACCTCCCTCCCACCCCACCTCAATCCCACCCATGTCGGTCGTCACAGAGCACTGAGCTGGGAGTGTTTTTTAAAAAAGTGTTCACAGAGGAAGTGCCATGTAAGCTAAGACTGCAGGATGGGTAGGATTCACTATACAGAGAAGATTTGGTTTCCTCCCAGGCCCTGGCACAGACGCAAAGGCAGAGAGCCAGCAGAACTCAGCTGATCAGGGACCAGCAACGTTGCAAGTGGAGGGAGAGACGGGTGAACAAGCAGAATGAGGTATCCCATCGAGGGCTGAGCTGTGGGACAGCAGGCTTCCCAGGTCACAGCTGTTTCTCCCAGCCTCGGCAATGACTGGCCTCTGCTGTTTCACCTTCGATCTTTCGAGCTAATAGGGAATTCTGCCCTAAGCCCCCCCAAAAAAATCCATGCTGACTGAAACCAGAAATCTCCTCACAGGACAGGAGAACAGAGTCAAGTGTTTGATTTCGCTGTTTCCCCAGTGGAAGCTTCCCCTTCACTGGTACTTAGGGGATCTGTAGCTTCTTTGTGGAAATGGCACAAGAGGTTTCTCGGCTTAATCCCCAGGTCTTCAGAGTCTGGGCTGCATCCGGCTTCTGTTTCAAGAGCGCCATGGTGAATTGTGACAGCAGGCTTCGAGCTCTCTGTACGGGAGCAAGCAGGAGGAAATCAAGGCTTTTCAAGAAGCTTTTCAAGATGAGAAAGCTGAGGCCAAAGCAGCACCTGATGTCAAGATTTCTACGCAGACCACAGTTTCCTCTCTGGGAGCCCCACCTGCCACCTCTGCAGATGGGGTAGCAGTCTCTGACCCCCATCCTCCTAACCTATGGTGATTGGATCGCAGGTCCCAGCTGGGACAGTCACCTGATCTCATCAAAGGATGGAGAACCATCCTCCATCCTCATCAAAGGATGTGCGGGCGTTGTTCTGGGCGGGTCAGTGGCCCTGCACCCGTGAGAAACTGATCTGCCCTGCAGAGACTGATGGGAGTTCACCTTTCCCCCCACCCACCCATGCTGACAGCTGTCTAGTTCCTGAGTCTAGTCCTCCCTGAGGTTTGGGTTCAATTTATGACACCCCTGGGAATTTATTAGATGCTCTCGATGCTTCCAGTAAATTCCTACATTTTGCTTACACAAGTTAGAAATGGATTCCTCTCACTTGAAATCAGTGTCCTGAGTCAAAGAGTGGTGGGTCCAAATCACAACACAAAATTAACACCAGATTCCTTCTCTCCTGCCAGACCAGGGATCTTGGTGTTCATTACCCAAGATGGTAGAGGTCAACTGCTCATCAGGTCTGGGCACCACATAGAATTCAGGTGATTGTTTCCAGAAGCAAGTCCACCTCAAGTAAGACCTGAGAAGGGACTGCATTTTATAAGAGGGAAAGGTTGTAGTGAGAAATCACAAACAGAAAGACAAACTGGGAGAAGAAAGTAGGGTTTATCATTGGAGGACTTTACATACTGCAACAATTTTAGTTTTGCAGTGGGTGATACAAGGAAACGGGTTGAAGAGGTCAAACACAGGACAGTGTCTAGTACAAAACAAGTGTTAGTTACTATTAAATAAGAATGATTATCCTAAGGGTAATGGGAAGTATGGAGAAGGCAATGGCGACCCACTCCAGTACTCTTGCCTGGAAAATCCCATGGGTGGAGGAGCCTGGTAGGCTGCAGTTCATGGGGTCGCTAAGAGTCAGACACGACTGAGCGACTTCACTTTCACTCTTCACTTTCATGCATTGGAGAAGGAAATGGCAACCCACTCCAGTGTTCTTGCCTGGAGAATCCCAGGGACGAAGGAGCCTGGTGGGCTGCCGTCTATGGGGTCGCACAGAGTCAGACACGACTGAAGCGACTTAGCAGCAGCAGCAGCAATGGGAAGTATGGGGCTTCCCAGGTGGCTCAGGGGTAAAGAATCTGCCTGCCAAGCAGGAGACAGAGGTTCTATCCCTGGGTTGGGAAGATCCCCTGAGACTGAAACGGCAACCCACTCCAGGATTCTTGCCTGGGAAACTTCATGGACAGAGGACCCTGGTGGGTTGCAAAGAGTCAGTCACGACTTAGCAGCTAAACAGCAGCAGCAGCAGGAAGTACTTGAAAGGTTAACAGAGGTAACAGCACTTTCAGATTTTGCAGGGTCCCCTGGATTTGGGGCAGAGGATGACCTGATCAAGAGCTTCAGAGGGTCGAGGAGGCAGATGGAAGGCTTTTGTCATCCCTACCATGTGAGAGGACAGTCTCTTTAACTAGAATGGTGTCAGTGGAGGGAAGCGGATATATTAAAGACATGCTTAATGGGTAGAATTGACCAGACTTGGTGAAAGACTACTGAGAATAAAAGCATGCACTTTAGAGAGGGCTCTCAGATTTCGGTTTGAACAACCAGATGGCTTGGTCATGTCATTTAACTGAGACAAACACTAGAAGAAAACTAAGTTGTGTGGGGAGGTGATAAGTTTCATCTCTGGGCACTTTGAATGTGAGATGAATGTGAAATGGCCAAGTGAAGATGTCAAGTAAGCATCTAGATATTGATGTCTGAAGCTCAGAGGAGAAACCTAAAAAAGGAAACATTTGAGTCACTATTATTGCAAAGTTGGAGCCAGGAGTATGGATGAGATGTTCCAGAGGGGGTGCCCGGGGTCACATTCCAGGGAAAGCCAAAGCGATCTACTTAAGCATGTGGATACTGTAGCCTGCGGAGCCCCGCCCCCACCCATGCCTCAAGCCCCAGTTCAATCAATAGTTACTTATGGAATAAACAAATCAATCAGTCAATTCATGAGTGGGACTGAAAGCTGGAGCAGCATATTAGATCCTTCTGTGGAGACAGTGAGAGAGAACCACGGCCTGGAACCAAGTTTTGTGGTTCTTTTTTGTTTCTCCCATTTTTACTGGTAAATAATTGGCATGCATCACTGTGTATGTTTAAGGTGTATATGATGGTTTAATTAACAGATATTGTGAAATGATGACCACAATAGGTTCAGCTAACATCCATCTTCTGAGATAGATACAAAGAAAAGAAAGAAATTTTCTCCTTGTGATGAGACCTCTCAGGATTTAGTCTCTCTCCTATACATCATACAGCAGTATCAACTGGTCATCATGTAAGATACATCCCTGTACTTACTATAACTGAAAATGTCTAGCTTTAGTCACTCTCCTCCAATCCCCTCTCCCCAATTTTGATAGCCACGAGTCTGATCTCTTTCTATGAGGTGTCGTAGTTGCTATTTTGTTTAAGATTTCTCTGTCTATTGGCTGTGGTGGGTCTTCATTGCTGCGCTTTGGCTTCCTCTAGCCACAGTGAGC
The DNA here is from genome assembly GCA_006410635.1 of Cephalophus harveyi. Classification (NCBI taxonomy): domain Eukaryota; kingdom Metazoa; phylum Chordata; class Mammalia; order Artiodactyla; family Bovidae; genus Cephalophus; species Cephalophus harveyi. The sequence goes on along the minus strand of SJYT01032250.1, from coordinate 406,307 downwards.
AGGGGCTACTCTTCCTTGGGAGGCCCCGGCTCCTCATCGTGGTGGCTCCTCTTGCTGCAGGGCACTGGCTCAGGGGGCGTGGGCTTCTCTAGTTGCATCACGTTGGCTCATGGGCTGGTGGCTCCCTTGCATGTGGAATCTTCTTGACAAGGGGACTGACCCTGGGTATTCTGAATTGGCAATAGGATTCTTAACCACTGGACCAAGCCTGATTGCTGTTGTTTTTTAAGATTCTACATGTAAGTGATATCATACAGTATTTGTCTTTCTCTAACTTAGGTCACTTAGCGTGAGACCTTCAAATGCCATCATCCATGTTGCCTCAAATGGTTGCCATCATCCATGTTGCCTCAAATGGTAGGAATTTCTCACTTTTAAGGCTGAATAATATTCATATATATATATATATATATTTACATACATATTCACCACATCTTTATTCATTCATCCATCAACCACTTAGGTTGTCTCATGGCTTGGCTATTGTAAACAAAGTTGCTAAATAAATAAAGATGTAAATAGCTTGGCTATTGTAAATAAAGATAAACATGAGAGTGAGGATATATTTTTGAATTAGTGTTTTCATTCCCTTTGGATATATTCCCAGAAGTGGAATTGGTGGATCATATGGTAATCCTTTTTTTTTTTTGGTGGGTTTTCCATAGTTTTCCATAGTGACTGTACTTGTAAGCAATGTTTATTTCCTGAATTCTAGGCTCTTGCTCTCTCTCTCTCACACACACATACATACACACACAAAGAGTCATGTCTGACTCTTTGTGACCCCATGGACTATATAGCCTGTCAACCTCCTCCATCCACGGGGATTCGCCAGGCAAGAGTACTGGAGCGGGTTGCCACTCCCTTCTCCAGGGGCTCTTTCTGACCCAGGGATCGAACCCTGGTCACCTGCACTGGTGGCAGATTCTTCACCATTGAGCCATCAGGGAAGCCCATATATAATATACATATATATATATATGTGTGTGTGTGTGTGTGTGTGTGTGTGTATGTGCATATTAAGATAAATACAGATGCAGAAGTTGCAGGTAAATGAAACATATCTGAAGTCTCAGTCTCAAAAAGAACAACAAAAAAAAAAACCCAAGCTTGATTGTATTGTAGAAATCTGTTCATTATCATTTTTCCATTACTGTCTTTCTCTTTGATAGATACCTTAGGTTTCACGCACCACAATTCTGGAAGTGCCAAGCTCTGAGCATTCCAGCATGGACAGAGCGAAACAGAAAAGAATCAGGCAAGCCTGCCTGGGAGAAGATGTTTAATAACTTTGTTTCATACAAAGGCAGAAAATAGCCTTGAGTATTGTACCTTCCAACTAACATCAGCTTTCTCTCTTAAGTCCAAAAGCTCTTAAAAAAAAAAAAAAAAAAACCCTGCCACCTCCTCAAAAGAAATTTCAGAGAAGAGTTAACTGATTCTGAAGCATGTCACCCCATAATGCCTTGGTTGAAATCCATGCAGCTTATGGATTTGTGCAATAGTAGTGAAAAAAATGGAAGAAGCAAGAATATTAAAAACAAAGTCGGTGAACTCATGCAGCAGAGTCAGAAAACCTAATTTTTAAGGGTGGCTGCTATGGTCATCCAGCAAACATGTCTCTATCGAAAAACTTTATATTACATTCTAGATGCTGCCACTCCAATGGGCCCTTCAGAGGAAAATTGACTGATGGCCTTGGCCTTCTTTCAAAGCTGAGTGGACTAGGGTGAGACCTAGCCCGAGGGCAGCTATTCTATACGGCAGCAGCTCTTAAATCTTAATGTACAAAAGAATCACCCAGAAAATTTGCTAAAATACAGTTTTTGAGGATGCATGCTCTGAGATTGGAATTCAGTAGGTCAGCGTGTAGCCATGAATGTGTATTTCTTTCAAGCTCCTCTGTTGTGATGCTGATGCTGCTGGTACCCAGGACAGGTTGCCAGCACTGTGCTTAGCGGCTGTTATTTCTGCCATGGCAGGGATGCTCAGGTATCCAGCATAACTAGAAGGGTGCCAGGCCATAGGAACTGCTCAATTAAATATTAGTTGACTACACAGTTCTCTCATAAGGAGTTGCATTATTTAGACATAGCCACTTAGCAGATAAGAGAAAGACCAAAAACACAAATACAGAAGGTGGTAGAAGCCATGGAGTAGAAGCCATAAGACAACCAAAGGCATAGGCTTGCACGTGGCCATATATGAGCCAAACTTTAGAGAGAAGAGAGAAATTCATCAGCACTGTCTAGGGTAATAAAAGCAAAGCCTAAAGATTCATTGACTTTCCTACAAATAGCAAATGCTGGAGAAAGCCAAAAGCCAAGTCACTCAGTCGTGTCCGACTCTTCGCAACCCCATGGACTGAAGTCCTCTGCCCATGGGATTTCCAGGCAAGTGTACTGGAGTGGAGTGCCATGTGAAGAAAAGGGAGCCCTCCTCCACTATTGGTGGAGAAGTAAATTGGTACAGCTACTATGAAGAACAGTATAGAGCCTCCTCAAAAAGCTAAAAATAGAGCTACCATATGATCTAGCAATTCCACTCCTGGGCATGTGCTATGCTCAGTCGCTCAGTCATGTGACCTCATGGACTGTGACCTGCCAGGCTCCTCTGTCCATGGGGATTCTACAGGCAAGAATACTGGAGTGGTAATGATAACCCTTTATGCGAGACAGCAAAAGAGACACAGATGTATAGAACAGTCTTTCTGGACTCTGGGAGAAGTCAACGGTGAGATGATTTGAGAGAATAGCATTGAAATATGTACATTATCATAGGTGAAACAGATCGCCAGTCCAGTTCAATGCATGAGACAGGGTGCTCAGGGCTGGTGCACTGGGATGACCCAGAGGGATGGGATGGGGAGGGAGGTAGGAGGGGGTTCAGGATGAGGAACACATGTACACCCATGGCTGATTCATGTCAATGTATGGCAAAACCACTATAATACTGTAAAATAATTAGCTTCCAATTAAAATTTTTTTAAAAAAGAATACTGGAGTGGGTTACCATGCCTTCCTCCATGGGATCTTCCCGACCCAGGGACTGAACCCAGGTCTCCCACATTGCAGGCTGATTCTTTACCATCTGAACCACCAGGGAAGCTCAAGAATACTGGAGTGGGTAGCCTATCTCTTCCAGGGGATCTTCCTGACCCGGGAATCAAACTGGGTCTCCTGCATCGCAAGCAGATTCTTTACCAGCTGGATGAAACTATAATTCGAAAAGATGTATGCATCTCTAAGTTCATAGCAGCGCTGTTCACAATGGAGGCAACCTAAATGTCCATCAACAGATGAATGGATAATATGGTATATATACCATGAAATATTGCTCAGCCATTAAAAAAGACTGAAATAATGCCATTTGGAGCATCATGGATGGACTTGGAAATGACCATGCTAAGTGAAGTAAGTCAGAAAGAGGAAAACAAATACCATATGATGTCATTTATACATGGGATCTAAAATGTGACACAGATGAACTTATTGACAAAACAAAAACAGTCTCACAAATATTAAAAAACAGACCTGTGGGGAGGGGTGGATTGGAAGTTGGGATTAGCAGATGCTATTATATACAGGAGAGATAAATAACAAGGTCCTACTGTATAGCACACAGAACTATATTCAACATCGTTTAAGAATCATAATGGAAAAGAATATGAAACAGATACACACACACACATGTATATTCATACATAACTGAATCACTTTGCTCTACACCAGAAACTAACATAACAGTGGAAATCAACTGTGTGCGGTGTGCTGTGCTTAGTCGCTCAGTCGTGTCCACTCTTTGCGACCCCATGGACGGTAGCCCACCAGGCTGCTCTGTCCATGGGATTCTCCAGGCAAGGATACTGGAGTGGGTTGCCATGCCCTCCTCCAGGGCATCTTCCCAGCCCAGGGACTGAACCCAGGTCTCCCACATTGCAACCAGATTCTTCACCATCTGAGCCACCAGGGAAGCCCAAGAATACAGGAGTGGATAGCTTATCCCTTCTCCAGGGGAACTTCCCAACCCAGGAACTGAACTGGGATCTCCTGCACTGCAGGCAGATTCTTTACCAGCTGAGCTACCTGGGAAGTCCAAATCAACTATATGTTTACATTTTTAAATTAAAAGAAAACAATGATGAGCAAGGTGGAAGGAGGAGCAGATATCATAATTATATGAAGCAGAAGACTTTGATCCACATCCTTTGCCTTATAGATATTTAGCCCCTGGTTTCACTAATAGTGAGAAGGAACTGGCCCTTTGATTTGGGTTCCTTTTATAACAAAGCCTCTCGGAAGACATTTATAGACTGAATTTGGTTCCTTTCCTCCCTTTCATTTTTCAACCCCCTCAAATATGGATTCTTTCCTCATCACTGCTCTACAATGATTGACAATCCACGGGGTACATTTAGGGCCTCACCTTCTCACACCTCCCAGTAGCCTTCAGGCACAAGTGGCTATCCCATCATTTTGAACACTATCCGTTCTCGATGTGGGTGGCACCAGCTTTTCTAATCTCCCACCCAAATCATCTGGCTGCTCTTTCTCCTAACCTGGTCCACATATTCTTCTTACCATGTTGAATCTGCCAGGACTCAGGCCTGGACCACTTCTCACTCCACACCATCTCCCTAAATGATGTCCTAAGTCCCATGACCTGCAAAACCAATTATTGCCAATGACATCCCCAATGCACTGATGTTCTGACCTCAGGTTGACACGTTCAAGTGCGTTCTCAACCATTCCATTTGTCTACTAGGCATCTCACACTTAACATATCGAAACAGAATTCTTTTAATTTTTCATTGGAGGATAATTGCTTTACAATGTTGTTCTGATTTCTGCTGTACATCAGTGTGAATCAGCAGTAAGTATACATATATCCCCTCCATCTTGAGCTTCCCTCCCTTCTCCCCTATCCCAGTCCCCTAGGTCATCACAGAGTCCTGAGCTCAGCCCCCTGTGCACTGAGTCTTCACTGCTACATACAGGCTTTCTCTGGTTGTGGAGAGTGGGGGCTTCTCTCCAGCTGCCTGTGCAGGCTTCTCATCGCAATAGCTTCTTTTGTAGTGAAGCACGGGCTCTAGGCTGGTGGTCTCAGTAGCTGTGGCACACAGGCTTAGTTGCCCCAAGGCATGTAGGATCTTCCTGGACCAAGGACGGAAACTGTGTCTCCTACACTGGCAGTTAGATTCTTAACCACTGGACCACTATGTATCTTAACCACTGGATAGATAAGCAAAACCATGAGGTAGCATACCATTTTATTACATTTTTATTCTCCAGGAGACCAAGATTATTCTACTCATATTTGTATCATTAGCACCTGGTATAAAGTTACTAGCCCATGAATGTGTGTTGAATTGAACTGCTATTATTATTTGCCCACAGAAAGAGCAAAGCAAAAGTTGATGCCAGCTCCCCAGTCCACAGTTAATGCTCCTACCCATCTGTCTCAAAAAGATGCTTTGACTTGATCATAAGGTTTGGAGATCTTAAAGTCAGCATGTTTGGGGTGAATCAATACATTTACGCCCCAGGGCAAAAGGGCTTTTCTGTGGATAATTTTTTGCTCTGAACAAGTTTGTTTCTTACCTGTTTGTTTTATCTTTGGAAAGGCATCTGAAGTTTATCAGTAAAGGCGATGTTCATTATTTGGAGGCTTAGTCAGCAAAAATAGCTGTAGATTATTAGAAGTCTGTTTTCACCCAAAGCTGTCAAATATTTATATCTCATGAACAACAACAGTTAAAGCTAAGTGATACAATGATGGGGAGTGGATGCCCAAAGCTGGTCCGTGGGTGTGGGCAATGTAAGGATACTCACATGTCCAATAAGCTCACCCCCATGATGCTCCAAGGCACATGTGAGAGTAACCCATATAGATTCACTCTACACAGCCCATCTATGGTTCCCCAATCTGGTTCATAGCCGGGCGTGATTAGAAAAGTGTGATAATATGCTGCGTGTTTACTGAGCCCCTACTATGTGCCAGAACTAAGGGAGGCATCTTCTCAGCTCATTTAACCCCTACCTAGGAGGCACTGTTATCTCTTTTTAGAGATGTGGAATTGGAAGTTCAAGTAGGTTAACCTGCCCAAGATCACAAAATTGGCCAACACTGAATGGCTGTGGAACCTGTGTTGAAGAATGGGTTCAAAGAACAGCACAGCAACCACAAAGGATGCAGTACACTTGACACAGGTGCATTTCAGAGACTGTGAAGCCCACAGAGTATCAGACAGCCTCGCGCTTTCTTCTTGAGCCGGCATGGCCATATCTCAGCACACAGCACGACACTGCTGGAGGAGTATGTGTCTTGGACTCAACATCTCGATTTGAGTTCTTCTGCTACTGACAAGCTATGTGCTGCCAAGAGATGTGCCCCTCTCCACCTCTGATCAGGCGATCACATGCTCAGTGGTTGTCTGGCCGATAACAGACCTGGAATGAATGATATTTCCACTTTTTCTCCTTCCTGCTTCAAGGAAGGAAAGATCACTATGATGTTTACTCTAAAAAGTGACACTAATAACTTCTCTTTCTTTCTTTTTTTTTTTTTTTTAACATGTCAGGCACCTAGCTAAGCCCTGGAGAGGTTAAATAGTTCACCCAATCTTAGTAATCTACCTGCAATGCAGGAGACCTGGATTCTATCCCTGGATCGGGAAGATCCCCTGGAGAAAGGAATGGCTACCCACTCCAGTATTCTTGCCTGGAGAATTCCATGGACAGAGGAGCCTGGCCGGCTACAGTCCATGGGGTCACAAAGAGCTGGACACAACTAAGCAACTAACAGCAACACCACCTTAGTAATGGGGCAGGACTCTGACTTGAACCCTAGCCTATTTTAAGCTGGAGCACAAACTATAGAACCACCATGCTACCCTGCCTCTCTCCCTTCACTCCAAGACAATAAGTACTGAGAAACCGTGCGCTTTTTTGTTCATCTGTATTTTTCACAGTAATATTCCCTAACCAGGCATTCTGTTTATGCATAATCCCCAGGAAAATGTAAAGGTAGAAAGATCAGGAGACATCAGCTCAGGCTGTGTAAAAATCAGCCAGCCTGATCTGTTATCACAAGGGACAGGAAATTACTAGAAGTTCAATATCATCTGTGGGGGTCTACTTTGGGTATTATGTTACCTCAAAAAGTATTCTTAGAACTCCAAACACATCCACAGACGTTAAGGACCTGAAATTTTCATGACATGATTGTATTTTCCTCGACAACTCCTCCTGCATAAAGAAGAAGGGAAGGGCCCAGAAATGGAGAGAAGAGGCCAATAATTCTGTTACTTTTAAAACAGAATTGAGAAGCAGGCACATTGTGCGCTTCTCACTCCAGGCCAGGCTCTCCTCTCCTCGCTGTGTGTTCAGAAAAGCAGCAAAGCAGATCGATCTGGCTCAGAGGTGGTGCTCTTCACAGAACCTATTCCAGGCATCTTGCGGGGCTACTGAATATTTGAAGGATCCAGGCTTCCACGGAGAGAATACAAAGAAGAATGAAACATGTCATGCTTTAGAGCAGTGGTTCTCAACCGTGGGCTATTTTGCATCCCAGAGGACATCTGACAATATCTGGGATCATTCTTGGTTGTCACAACTAGGGGAAAGGATGTTCCTGGCAGCTCGTGGAGAGACGCAAATAAATATGCTGCAATGCACAGGATGGCCCTCACAAGGAAGAGTGATCTGGCTGAAACGTCAACAGTTCCAAGTGGCTCAGTGGTAAAGAATCCACTTGTAAATGCAGGAGACGGAGGTTCGATCCCTGGGTCGGGAAGATCGCCTGCAGAAGGAAATGGCAACCCACTCCAGTATTCTGGAAATCCCATGGTCAGAGGAGGCTGGCAGGCCACAGTCCATGGGGCTGCATAACAGTCAGACACAAATTAGCAACTAGACAACTATAATGTCAACAGTGCCCAAATCAAGGGATCCTGATTTAAGGAAGTGTCTCTGTTTTTTAATTAGGAAAAAAAAAAATATATATATATATATATATAAAATTGGAAAAACAAGTTACCGCAGCCTGTCAATGAAATGGTCTTTGTAAAACATCAGTTCAGTTCAGTCGCTCAGTAGTGTCCGACTCTTTGGAATCAAGATTGCCGGGAGAAATCTCAATAACCTCAGATTAAACTCCAGTACTTTGGCCACCTCATGCGAAGAGTTGACTCATTGGAAAAGACTCTGATGCTGGGAGGGATTGGGGGCAGGAGGAGAAGGGGACGACCGAGGATGAGATGGCTGGATGGCATCACGGACTCGATGGACGTGAGTCTGAGTGAACTCTGGGAGTTGGTGATGGACAGGGAGGCCTGGCGTGCTGCGATTCATGGGGTCGCAAAGAGTCGGACACGACTGAGCGACTGAACTGAGCTGAATATTCTGGAGAGGAGATGAGCAATGAACAAGGCATCTTAGGGCTGTCTTAGGTGGTGCTTACCTGGGCTTTCTTCCCTTCCTTATCCCCATCTCCTGCTCCCCAGTCCCAGGAAGAGTCCAGAGAAGGAGGACAGGGTTGGAATTCTCCAGACCAGGATACTGGAGTGGGTACCCTTTCCCTTCTCCAGGGGATCTTCCCAACCCAGGGACCGAACCCAGGTCTCCCACATTGCAGGCGGATTCTTTACCGGCTGAGCCACCAGGGAAGATGGTGATGGGCCTTATCTTCTTTGCTTGACTAGTGCTTACTTTCCGAGCTGAAACTGAGATCTTCTCGATCATCAGCCATCTTAGCCAAGACCTAGACCCCCTCTCTAGGCTCCTTAGAAGGCTTGATCGTGCTTTCCCAAGCTTCATCTTTTACCTGTTTCCTGCTGCATTTAGACAGGTGGCTATCCCTCACTCATTCATGCACTCACTTGGTATATTTATTTTGAGTCCTTCTTTATGTAAAGTCCTGGGGACAGAGAGGTGAATAAAACAGATATAAAACAAAACCAAACCCTGTCCACCTTCTCTGGACTCTGCCAGGGATCGGGGAACAGGAGATGGGGATAAGGGAGGAAAGAGTGCCCAGGTAAGCTCCACCTAAGACAGCCCTAAGATGCCCCACCTGCCCAGAAACTCATCTCCAGGGCACTCAGACCTTCCCACCGCCCCTTCCAGTCTGCCGTGGTGATCCCCATTTCTGCACACCCCCTAAATAAATGTGGTGGTGTTTTCTAGTAATTTGGCTCGTGTGATTCTTTAAGGAGCTATCGGGCATGGAAAGCGCCCGGACGGAGCAGCCTCCTGTGACTGATAATACCTGTCTGGGTTCCTCTGTCTCAAGGAGATTCATTCTGTAATTTCTGGGGCCTCAGAGGGAATGTCTTCGTATGTCTCAATACAATAAAATACAGTCACTATTCATTGGCTCTAACAGCTCCACTATCAAAGAGTCCAATATTATTACCAGGCATTAAGTGTCCTACAATTATTTTGTTTTATTCTCTATTTTGGTGAGATAAGCCATGCAGAATGGGCAAGTTGGGGCATCATTTGCAATTTGTTTGTGAGCTCAACAGAGCTCCATCTCCAGCCCGGAGCCTTATCTAAACTTCTTCCCGGGCTTTCTCACTGGACCTCTTGCTGCGCCTTCTATTTAGTAAGAATATTATAATAATGTTCTATCCCAGGGGTCAGCAAACTATGGCCTGCGGCAATTCTGGCTGCTTCTGCAAATATAATTTTCCTGAAAAATGGCCACATCTGTTTGTTTACGTATGGCTTGTGCAGCTTTCATGATAAAACAGTAGGGCTGACTAACTGCAACAGAGATCTCGGGCCGGTAAGCCTAAAATATTTACTATCAGACCTTTTTCAGGAAAAGATTGCCAATCCTTGTGCAATAGCTTAAGTTTCTAGTGTATAAGTCCTGTGCAAAAGTCCTTTATGTGGTTTGCGTCTTTTAATCCAGGGGTCCCCAACCTCCAAGTGTGTGCGTGCTTGCGTGCTAACTCACTTCAATTGTGTCTGATTCTTTGCAACCCTACAAAGTTGCAAAACCTGTATGTAGCCTGGTGGGCTACAGTCCCCCAGGCTCCTCAGTCCATGGGATTCTCCAAGCAGGAATACTGGAGTGGGTTTCCATGCCCTCCTCCAGGGGATCTTCCCAACCCAGGGATCAAACCTGCATCTTCTTTACCACTAGTAAAGTCGACTATATTGACAGGCGACTTCTTTACCACTGCTGCCACCTGGGAAGCCCGGCCATGGACCAGCACTGGAGTCAGATCAGTGGTGGCATTAGATTAGAAATAAAGTGCACAATAAATGCAATGCTCTTGAATCTTCCTGAAACCAACCCCCCAACCCCTAGTCTGTGGAAAAATTGTCTTCCATGAAATCAGTTCCTAGGGCCAAAAAGGTTGAGAACCACTTCTTTAACACGTAAGAGCCCAGTTTACAGATGAGACTCTCAAGGCTGAGAAGTGATGGCCTCAGGGTCCCAGAAGTGCTAAATAGAAGAGACAGGACCCAAGCCTTTGCTGCATCAGCTGCGTCTAACTGACATATCCACACGCCTCTTGAGATCTGAACTTGCACTGACCCTCACCAGCTAAGGGACCCTGTCAAATGAGGCAACTAAATTACTTTGTCTCACTTTGCACATTATTAGTTCAAAAAGGCCCCTGATAAAACCTAGTGGGCTGTTTGGATGAGGTACAGTAGGTAGAAACATACTGAGTCTTGGTTAAACATTCCAGTTGCTTCCCAGGTACATGTGTCCACCTGCAGATAGCAGGCTGTGTTCCCTGATACTCTCCAGCTGGACACAGTCTGATAAGGCTCCTCCACTCCTTTGCTTCTCAAACTGTGGCCTGCAGACCACCCAGGAGCATGCCAGAAAGAAGAATCTCGGGCCCCATCCCAGACCTACTGATTCAGGATCCGCTGGCCAACAGGATCTCCGGTGACTTGTTGGGGATTTGAATTCTCTTTTTTAACCCACACCCTGCTGAAATCCTGATAACACTGTCAGCCTCAGCCAGTGTCACGGACTGGAGCATCTCCACAATGTCACCACACTGGCCAAATGGACTTCTGTCTGGGCTTCCTCTCTTTAATCCTTTCCAAAAAGGGCACCCCAGTCTGTCTCCCAAGATGATGTGGTTGGGCTCTGATGCCTTCCTGGGCGCTTGCGCATCTCCTCTCCTAAGAATTCGCCCCTTTACACCTCTCCCGATCTCTTCCATACCTGCTAGGCTGTGGTTCCACTTAAATGACAACACACTCCTGGCATTGAGTATTATACTCCATCATGCTGGGGTGAGACAGGCCCCCTGGACACTGGTAGAGATGAGCTGATGCTGTCTCCCTACTTTCTTGACCTAGAGGGCTTATCCTCACCCTGGCTCATATTCCTGAAGTCCCAGTAGCCTCATACCTGGGATGGGACACTCAGGAACTCCTCATGGGCAATGCAAAGGTATAAAGGATATACCCTTCACCTTAGGGTGGGCTGCCTCATCCACAAGGATCTGGAACATGCCTCACAGAGCCCCAGCTTCCAGCACCAGGCCCAGCAAACAACATACCCTCATTCGTGCCCTGATGATTAACCAACCAACTTCCAGAATCTATGAATCCCAAAGCTGTATTTGTGACCGCAGGCCTGCCATCCTTTGCCTCCTCCATCCATCTCTCTCAAGCATGTAAGAAAGCAAGGAGACTTCCCTGGCAGTCCAGTGCTTAAGACTCCCATGCTTCCAGTGCAGAGGGGACGGGTTCGATCTGTGGTCAGAGAAGATCTCACATGCTGCATGGTGCAGCCAGAAAAATAAATAAAAAATAAACTAGGAGACTTCCCTGGTGGTCCAGTGGTTGGGAATCTGCCTTCCAATGCAGGGGATATGGGTTCAATTCCTGGTTGGGGAACTAGGATTCCACATGCTGCAGCGTAACTAAGCCTGCATGCCTCAACTATTGAGCCCACATGCTTCAACTAAAACCTGACGTAGCTAAATAAATAAACATTAAAAATAATTTAACTAATTGATGTTTTCAAATTGTGGTGCTGGAGAAGACTCTTGAGAGGCCCTTGGACTGCAAGGGGATCAAACCAGTCCATCCTAAAGGAAATCATTGGAAGGAATATTCATTGGAAGGATTGATGCTGAAGCTGAAGCTACCTGATGTGAAGAGCTGACTCATTAGAAAAGACCTGATTCTGGGAAAGACTGAAGGCAGGAGGAGAAGGGGACGACAGAGGATGAGATGGTTGGATGGCATCACTGACTCAGTGGACATGAGTTTGACCAAACTCAGGGAGAGAGTGAAGGACAGGGAAGCCTGGCATTCTGCAGTCCATGGGATTGCAGAGTTGGACACCAACTTTTAGTGACTAACACTTTCACAAGGCCCACAAACTGTAGCCCACCAGGCTCCTCTGTCCATGGGGACTTTTCAGGCAAAAATTTTGGAGCGGGTTGCCATTCCCTTCTCCAGGGGATCTTCCCAACCCAGGGATGGAACCTGGGTCTCCTACATTGCAGGCAGATTCTTTTTTTTTTTTTTTAATCTATTTACTTATTTTAATTGGAGGCTAATTACTTTACAATATTGTGGTGTTTTTTGCCATACATCGACATGAATCAGCCACAGGTGTACATGAGTCCCAGATTCCTTACCGTCTGAACCACCAGAGAAGGCTGGTGCGTGCCTCATGGTGTGGCCAAAAAAGTAAATAAGCTAAAAATAAATTAAAATAAAATAATGAATGATGAGTTAGCACTACAGCCAAGTGAAGCCAGAAAACACATCACCCTATGAACTTGACCTCACTCCTGCCCTGTCATCTGGTATCTCAGCTTCCCAGGGACTCAGCAGTGGCGAATGACACCAGGTCCAAGCAGCCCCAGCCAGGCTGAGCCCACACTGTTTGCCAACCTCCTAAAATCAGTCAGATGTTCCGGCGCAGATGCCAGCCGGTTTCTCATCTCTCTCCCCACACCTATGATTCATCCTCCTCCTCCCCTCTTCTATCACAAACACACATCTGTTCCGACTTAGGATAACTAAAGGAAAATTAAATGAATCTGTTTTGTGTGCCTCCAAGGTTATTTATAGAAGACTTTAATACAGGCTGATACAAAAAGAAAGAAAGAGAGAAATAAAAATAAGTTATCTCCTCGGGAAGCCAAGCAAAGTTCAAGGAAGAGAAAAATAAGTCATGTCCTTCGGGCTGATGAAGCTGTACGCGTCTTTGGCTTATCACAGCCTTTCTTCCAGGTCCTGGGAAAATCAATGAGGCCTGTTGGATTTGGAGGGATCAATATTAAAAAAGACGCGCTTTGCAATGCAGAACATGTACACGGGGTGTATGTTTCCAGGGGCCGTGTGCTGATGGAACCGTCGTAATCCAGCCCTGGGAGGAGTGTAAATATTGACCGTGGGGAAAAGGGCATCACAGGTCCTTCTCTGCGCTGTCCCTTCAACTCGGCACACTCTGTGCTGTCACGGTGGCCGGTGGCCCAGGCTTTGGGTCATTGATGAACTTCAGTTTTCTTTAGTCCCCGCTTGTGAGGATATCTTTCCAAAATCAGCCAGAGATGAGATTTCATAATATTTTTTATTAGATTGTAACCTATAAAAATGTTGAATGACTATGCTGTACACCTGAAACTAGTACCATATTTTAAGTCAATTATAAATAAATACAATTAGGTGAAAATGCTATTAGGGTCCTGCATAGCCATGGGGACCCAGTATATTGTTTCCAAACAAGCACTTTCTGAAGTGCCAGGTTAGTGAATGAAACACAGCATCGCTTCTTTTCTTTCTCACGGTGGGAGATGCAAAACTAGCCAGAAATGGTGTGTGTGTGACTTTAAAGAACACAAAGAGATGGTTCCTGGACATGAACAGGAAGAGATGGTGCCTGGAACCCTACAAAGAACCTTCATGTCCAACTCTGTGTGACCCCATAGATGGCAGCCCACCAGGCTCCCAGTCCCTGGGATTCTCCAGGCAAGAACACTGGAGTGGGTTGCCATTTCCTTCTCCAATGCATGAAAGTGAAAGTGAAGTCGCTCAGCTGTGTCTGACTCTTCGCGACACCAAGGACTATAGCCCACCAGGCTCCCCCGTCCATGGAATTTTCCAGGCAAGAGTACTGGAGTGGGTTGCCATTGCCTTCTCCATCATGTACAATACCAGACAATAAACAAGTATATAAATACCTCTTCTAGAAAGAGAGAAAGAAAAAGAGAGAAAGACAAAAATAAAGAGAAAGAAAGAGGTGGGGAGGAAGGAAGGAAGAAAAAGAGGTGAGAGAGAAAACTATAGGCCTCAGAGGAAATGACCAGAAGGGCTAGATCAACATTACTTTTAATCTGGGCGAGTAGGTACCATGTCCACCCCTAGACACTTTTCACTCACTTCCCTCCCTCCCTGCACCCCCAGAACCATCCTCTGTTCACCAAACTTCCCTCCTGTCTGCTAGAACCAGTCCCCAGGTGGAGGTCCGGCTTCTCCACCTCTCCAGTATGTCTTGGTTTAACCCTTGTCTGCCATCTTCCACACAGTCACCAGCAGATCCTTTATGAAGACAGGCATCTTACTGTGTTTCTCTAGAGCTTGAAATCAAAAGCTTTTGGCAGTTCATTAGGAATCGATTTGATTTTACCTTCGTCGGGAGTTATCCCCAAACACGCATCCCCGACACCATCACTTAAGGTGTCTCATGTTTGCACACCTCCATGCAGTTGCTCAGTAAACAACCAGCTGTTGATGTGCTCTTGCAGGGCCTTCGCTCTGTTCTCATTTCCTGATTTTCTTCGGTAGGTATAAATGTGTTTGTTTTTTTTTTCCGGATCCCACAGGATCCCTCCCCTTCAGTATTTATATAATAATATTATCATAGTATTAACATTATATTTCGTATTTGCCTGTCTACCTGTTTCACTGTCTTCCCCACTGGAATACAACCTCTCTGAAGACAGTGATTTTGTCACGTTTATGGCTATAACCGCAACACCCTAGGATACTTCCCGGCACATAATAATCACTTAAAATAAATTTGTTGAATGAATAAATACCTGAAAGTCTACCCCCACCCCCAGGGGGATGAAAGGATAGATTGTGAGTTCACTGAAGTCAGAATTTCTCATTCATTTCATATTCTGGGTACAGGGTCTGGCACAGGGTAGGAATTCAAAAATAATGTTTGGCTGAGTGGAACTGGCTTGAAAAGCAACTTTGCAGGGGGCAACTTACCAATGGGGTCCTCAGAACTGCTTCTCCGTCTCTTTGTACAAAGCCAGATTAAAAGCTAAAAACTGAGACTGCCTTCCACACAAAGAGAAGGAAGTCTTCAGTGAGGCTCAAGGACAAAAGATCCCCAAGTCTCAACACCCCAAATTGGCAATTATGCTTCTCAGGCTTCACAGTTCTATTTATGAACATAAATCCTCACCTTATCTCGAGGAAACATACTGCAATGTCAACTCGATTTTCAAAGACCTTTATAGTCGCCACAACTTTGATATATACATTTTATTGTGGCACCATTTGCACTGCTAAAGTTAAGGTTGAGTCAGCACTTCTAGAAGGAAATCCATGTTCTGGGGATTTATAACTCAGCCATAAACACTTAGCTTTGGCTCTGGTGATAAAGAAAACAAAATCTGCCCCGATGTGCAAAGATGTGTAAGTGAACCCAATGAATTCAAGGAGAAACCATGGATGTCCCTTTTCGGAGCTCTAATTCTAAATCAATATGAAGGAGAAAATATCACTAATGAGGAATATAAGCTTCTTCCATTTCTAAAAAAGCAGAATCCAGTACATATGTGGGCTCAATTATGTGGACATCCTAACTCCTAATTAGTTATAGCCCTTTCACCCCACACCCAGGTGGTCACCATATCCTAGTGAGTCTACCTGTGAATCAGCCGGAAATCTTACTGGCATGAAGTCTCAATTTGAGCCTGAGAGTGTGTACTTCAGGTTTGTTTTTTTTTTGGTTGAGTGGCAAGGGGGATTCTTAGTTCCCTGACCAGGGATAGAACCAGTGCCCCCTGCAGTAGAAGCACAGAGTCTTAACCACTGGACCACCTGGCAAGTCGTGAGTGCATTTCTAACAAGATCCCAGGCCTTGTAGATGCTGCTGCTCCAAAGACCAGTCTGAGTGAAGACCAGTATTAGAGCCTCCAGTATGTCCTTGGGCTTCGCAGGTGGTGCTAGTGGTAAAGAACCCGCCTCCCAATGCAGGAGACCTTAAGAGATGCGAGTTTGATCCCTGGGTTGGGAAGATGTCCTGGAGGCGGGCATGACAATCCACTCTAGTATTCTTGCCCAGAGGATCCCATGGACAGAGGAGTCCCACGGGCAGTCTTACATTCCATAAGGTCACAAAGGATTGGACACGGCTGACGCTAGTTAACAATATGTCCCCACCTTTGCACCACCCCCTTCCCTAATGCAGACCCTTCTCATTTCACATCTGGTTCCATTTAACACCTGTCACTCGATCTACTTTTCTGCAGCCCCATCTGCCTTTATTTTATTTCATCCTTCCTTATGCCACCAAGGAAGTTTTAGAGGAAAAACCAAAATCGTATCACTTCCCAGCTTAAAACATTTTATCATTCCACATTACCTTCCCTACATTATTAGGCCAGAATTTCTTAGCCATCCCCAGCCATGCTCCCCATCTCCCTCACAGAGAGGGTGATTCATTCTTTTCCTGGTCCTACCACTTCCCACACTCTGCCATTAAATCTGTCAGAGTTTCTAATTATTGACCCATGTGTCTGTCAACCTCGACTGACTGTGAGGTCTCAAAAGGCAGGAAGCACATTTTACTCAGCTCAGGGTCTGCCAGTCAATAGGAGTTCAATATGTGTTGGATGACAGGAGGAATTAATAAATTAGGGGGTTTATAATAAGAGCTATCATTTATTGAGCACTGCCTGTTTACCAGGCTCTGTGCAATAGGCTTTACATTTATTAAGCCATGGGCTTCCCTGGTGGCTCAGCGGTAAGGAATCCACCTGCTAATGTAGGAGATGCAGGTTTGATCCCTGAGTCAGGAAGATCCCCTGGAGGAGGGCATGGCAACCCACTCCAGTATTCTTGCCTGGGAAAGCCCATGGACAGAGGAGCCTGGCAGGCTACAGTCCATGGGGTCGCAGAGTCGGACACAACTTAGAGACTAAACAACAGCAACAAATGCTTGGAACAACCCTGAGAGTTAAATACCATGCAGTCTACACTATGCAGAAGGTTGAGGCTCAGAGAAGCTACATAACTCTCCCAAAGATGCACAGCTACTAAGGGCAAAACTGAATCCAAACTCACTTTGATTAAAATTCCAAAGTTCTTTCCCTTAATTGCCAGGCTGTCATCAGAGACTGATGGCGCAGACAAGTGAAGACAGGAATGAAGTCATGAATGACTTCTGTTACTCATTTTGTTTCCCTTGGGGATCTGTGAAGTCAAGCAACTTTCCTCTCTCCCACAAGTCAATGAAAGTACCCTGCTTGGATGGCCAAGAGCTTATATAAAAGAACAAAAAAAGGTGACTTATGCCTCTGGTTTACTGCTCTGACCTCTGGCAGCTCAAAATAAGATTTGATTTTTAGAAATCAAATGCCTCTACCTGTTATTTCAGCTCCTTGACACCGAGATGAAGGGCATGAAGATGCTTGACTGATATTCTGGACCCAAGGATATTAACAGAAGTGAGCGCTTTACCTAAACATATCACTTAGGTGTGAGAGGCCAGAAATACCACACATCATTCACTCACTCATCCATCCATCCATACATACATCCTTTCACTCACTCATCTTTCCATTCATTTCATTTTATTCATTTATCTACTCTTTGATCCATCTTAATGTTGATTTTTTTCATTCACTCAATGTTGATCAAATCTTAGTGTGTTTTAAGAACTATTTAAGTCTGAATATATGGTGGGGCTGGAAGGGAGCTGTCAAAGGAATTTTCCTACAAAATTACTTCTCAACTGATATTTGAAAGATACATAAAAATTATTCAGGCAAATAGGTGTAAGGATTAAAGTGTGTTACATAATGGATAAGGAAGGAATGAAGGTAGTTCTTGATATAAGTAACAACGTGTGTGTGCAAGCTGTGCATGGTGGGTGGGGAGAGTCCGGCATGCTTAAGGCATGGAAGGAGGTTTGGGATAGCTAAACAGAAATGAGAGTACAGAGCACCAGGAGGAAGGGAAAACGATGAGATACAGAGATGTGGGGGGAAGCGTGCTCGGTCCTCTTCTTTGCTTCTAGTAATTAGAGGATGTCAGTAGCCCTGCGGATCTACAAGGGGTGCCCTGAGAAAGGACTATGTGAAGCTGGACGGATTTGATATAACAATATTCATGTGTACATCCATAGCCTTTGTTGTTGTTTTCGTTGTTTAGTCGTTAAGTCGCGCCCGACTCTTTTCCAACCTCCTGGACTATAGCCCACCAGGCTCTTCTGTTCATGGAATTCTCCAGGCAAGAATACTGGAATGGGTTGCCATTCCCTTTTCCAGAAGATCTTCTTGACTCAGGGATCAAACCTGTGTCTTCTGCATCGGCAGTTGGGTTCTCTACCGTTGAGCCACCAGGGAAGCTCCTCCATATCCTTACAGATTAACAATTAAATGAAGAATCAGATGCGCATATAACACGAATATATAGAAGTATAAATACACACCTATACACATGCATATCTGTATCTATGTTTGTCTATGTGTCTACCAATCATTTTTGTCTTTCTGTAAAGCAACTTCAGTTCTGACCCTAAGCCTTTATTATATATACAGAGTATAGCTGGGGGTTGGGGTGATATCCCAGGTTCTTCCTGATGCCTTTCCCTGACCTAGAGGTCCAAAGCCACAGTGCTGGCAGTTTGAGCATAAGATGCTGATGACTCCAGTGATCTATCCAACCAGTGTGGCTGTTTTAGCACTGCCCTGCTGCCTCAGAGGTTCTTTGCTACTCCTGCAGCATACTCAGCACCTGAAATATGTTTAAAGCTGCCTGGGACCTCAGTTGCCTAGAAGTTCCATATCGACATTTTCTTATGGAGTCTTATGGTCTCCCCTGCATGCATCAGGAGGTGTGGCCTCCTCTTTTGGCACCCAGACATCTCTCTCTCTCTCTCACCGCTTGGCACTTATTCTCCACCTAGATGGGCTGAAAGGAGTCACTCTCTTTCTGGGATGGTAAGGCCCACTCTCTCCCCTTAATGCTACTTCATATCCCAAATCCCTGCTTCAGCTTCTGAACACAAAAGCCACAAAGAAAGTGTGGAGCAGGCAACACTGGTTTTCTTCCTATCAGATTCCCTCCCCTTTTAAGTAATGAGTACTGAGCTGAGTAGCTCATTTACTGGGGCAGGCCCAAGAGAGAAAAGAAAGAAAAGGCAGGAAACTTGCAGAAAAAAGAAAGGCAACTGAAAACCATATTACCATAAACATGTGCTGTGGAGATGAATACAGATCAAGCCACAGTGATAGAACCAGTAGATAGTAGATATATGCAGAAGATAAGATAAAAACAATGTTAATATGCTTGTGTTTTCCATCTTCTACTCCCTGTAAGCTAAATTCATTTTCCCCATTTTCCCAAATTCTAAGGAAGCTCCTGCCTGGACAGACAGTTTGAGGGGGAGTTTTGTAATGGAAAAAATGAGAGCAGGAGGCAGAGGACAAGAAAAGGCTGAGGGCAGAAAGGGCAGAAGGATATTGCTAGCTGGTTTAGCAAGAGAGGTGCTGAATCAGCTCTTCTGTGTGAGACTAGGAAATAGAAGGGGAAGGAAATGAATGGAAGGGAAAGGAAAGGAAAGCACGCTGTTGAGCATTTCCTACCACACCGTGGAGCTGGAGGTGGGATACTGCGTTGCCAGCTCCCATGGGGTTGGTTAAGCTTATGCAGATGCTGAGAGCCTCACTCAGATGACTGTCTGTGGCCCTGGGACCCCATGGAGCCACAGTGAACATCCTGAGGGTAGAAATTGAGAAATGTGACTGAAACAGGAGAAAATGGTGCAGGGCACAGTCTTTAAAAGAATGACATCACATCAGTTCAGTTCAGTTCAGCTGCTCAGTCATCTCTGACTCTTTGCGACCCCATGAATTGCAGCACGCCAGACTCCCTGTCCATCACCAACTCCCGGAGTTCACTCAAACTCATGTCCATCGAGTTGGTGATGCCATCCAGCCATCTCATCCTCTGTCGTCCCCTTCTCCTCCCGTCCCCAATCCCTCCCTGCACCAGGGTCTTTTCCAGTGAGTCAACTCTGCATGAGGTGGCCAAAGTATTGGAGTTTCAGCCTCAGCATCAGTCCTTCCAATGAACACCCAGGACTGATCTCCTTGAGGATGGACTGGTTGGATCTTCTTGCATTCCAAGGGACTCTCAAGACTCTTCTCCAACACCACAGTTCAAAAGCATCAATTCTTCGGCGCTCAGCTTTCTTCACAGTCCAAAGTTCACATCCATACATGATCACAGGAAAAACCATAGCCTTGACTAGACAGACCTTTGTTGGCAAAGTAATGTCTCTGCTTTTGAATATGCTATCTAGGTTGGTCATAACTTTCTTTCCAAGAAGTAAGCATCTTTTAATTTCATGACAAAACTGGTTAGCAACAACTAGGTCCAAGATAACATAATATTTGCCTTGCAGTGGACCTTGGACCTCATCACACGTTCACTGTAACATATCAGCTAATTGACACACTCAAAGGCACCAAGACAGTTCTGAGCCAACCATCAAAGACCAAAAACGTGGGCAGTGGCCCAATTCCTGGAAATATCCACCCCTTCCCCGAAATAGTTGGAATAATCCTCACACTCATTAGCCCTGTGATCTCCCAATTTGATGTGTATATTTGCACTCCTGGCTTATTATCAAGAGGTTATTAGTTTGATAGGTTTTTAGCAGTCCATAAAAACCAACCACCCCATATTTCAAGGCCACTCTCACCCTTCTGAAATGGCCCACACTGTCTGCCGAGTGTTTCCCTCTGAACAAATTCACTTCTTGTCTATCACTTTGTCTCTCTGAATTCTTTCTGTGATGAGTCATCAAAACCCTGAGCTTCACTGTCTTGAAATCAGGTGTGTGATGTTAGTTAAAAGACCCATGGGTTCAAGTTCCAATCTGAGTTACACACGTTTCTGTTCAGGGACAGAGATGAACTTCAACTCAAGTTTTTCATCAGGACACAGAAGGGGAGAAGGGAAAGTCACTACTAGCCATGGAAGAATGAATGCGTATGGGCTCAAAGAAGCAAAGAGACTCTCCTAACACCACAGAGGCACACACCCAGCTCGTTCACTCCAGGGATGAACTCTGGGGTCCCTGTACCGTCTTCTAAGGAGAATGAATCAGATTTCAACAGTAGGGTATCATAAGGTCCTCCCAGATAGCTCAGCGGTAAAGAATCTGCTTGCTAAGCAGAAAATGCAGGTTTGATCCCCTGGTCAAAAAGATCTCCTGGAAAAGGAAATGGCAACCCACTCCAGTATTCTTACCTGGAGAATCCCATGGACAGAGGAGCCTGGCAGACTACAGTCCATGGGGTTGCAAAAAAGTCGGACACGAGTTAGTGACTAAACGACAATAAGAAGCAGGTATCATTCAGGTAATAGAGTAGGCAGAACAAAACATCCAGAGTTTCACAGGCTGCATCTTCAGTCTTCCTAAATTTGCCCTCCCTTTGGCAAGAGCTACATCCCAGTGTTGCTGTGTTACATCAGTCCACACACCTAACTCACTTGGCACATAAGAGGATCTGAATCTACCCCATCTGTCTCCCTTTACGGCCCCCCTAAAAGCTCAAGAATATACATTTTCATGAGCTCAAATAAATGAAGTTGGAAAAAATAAAAACAAAATACAGAAAAAACAACAGAGCCTCATCTTTTAAATCCTAATATAAACTCTAATAAAGTTGTGAAGTGAAATTGGCATAGAAACCAATTTCTGCAAATCTTCCTGCTGATAAGTTATTCATTCATTTATTCACTCATTTCACTTTGATCAACCACCAGAATTATACCATAGGGTGAAGGATGCTGGCTCTGGGAGCCAGACAAACACAGAATTTGAATAACTATCAGCTGTTTTCATTGATAATAAAAGTAATAAACACCCATGCTCCAAGCCCTGTGTGAGTGAGGGGATTATAAAGATAAACACTCTGTCTCTATCTTAGAATTGCTCAACATCCAGCCAGGGAAGGAGATCAGTAAAGAAACCCTGTTAGAAAGGTTTTCAACTACATGTAATAGAACTTCTAATTAATTGTGGCTAAAACTATGAGGACATTCCTAATTTATTTGACAATAAGATTGAAAGTAGGTGGCCCCATGGTTGGTCTGGTAGCCCTGTGATCTCCCAATTTGATGTGTATCTTTGCACTCCTGACTTATTATCAAGAGGTTATTAGTTTGATAGAAACGAAACAAAATCTGGGGTTTCCCAGATGGCTCAGTGATAAAGAACCCATATGCCAAAGCAGGAGACACTGGTTCGATCCCTGGGTCAGGAAGATCCCCTGGAGGAGGAAATGGCAACCCACTCCAGTATTCTTGCTTGGGAAATCCTATGGACAGTGGAGCCTGGTGGGCTACAGTCCATGGGGTCGCAGAAGAGATACAACCTAGCAACTTAACAACAAAGACAAAATCTGGGGACTGTGGGGATGATGAGAAAGACTGGAAATGTTGAGGAGGAAGAATCGGCAGTTCTTGGTGCAACAGAAGTCAGGGTGAATGTCCCCTTTCTCTCTGCTGAGGCTGGAGGCTGCCTGAGACCCAGGTTCGCTGTGGCACACTGCCTGGTCTCCCTGCAGACCAACTCAGATAAACACCAGGCACACGAGATGAAACTCCCTGAGCACATTCTGTCCCTAATGTGGAGCCTTGTCATTCTCAGAGTATCAGCTGTCACACATAGCGAGAGTTCTGCTGAAATGAGAAAGAAGGGAGGAAAAGGGAAAGAATCAACATAAACTAAAAAAAGATCCAAAACCTTGGTCGGAAGAACATATCATTGGCCACAGAGTCCTATTAACAAGACAGCCTCTCCAGGAACACACCTCCTATCTTCCCCAGGCAGGAGGAAGCGGGAGGGAAGAAGCCTGGGCTTCCCTGGTGGCTCAGCGGTAAAGAATCTGCCTGCGATGCAGGAGAATCAGGAGAAGGTTTGATCCCTGGGTTGGGAAGATCCCCTGGAGGAGGAAATGGGCAACCCATTCAAGTATTCCTGTCTGGGAAATCCCATGGACAGAGAAGCCTGGCAGGCTATATAGTCCATGGGACTGGAGAGTCAGACACGACTGAGCAAACACACAGAGGCACACCTCTCCAGCAACCTGCCCCCACCCACCAAAACCACAATCTCCATCTAATTCAGCCCTCACCAGAGTCCTGTAAAAAAAAAAAAAAAAAAGGCACAGAGGAATTACATAGATTGCCAGCACAATTGTTGTCACACAACAACCAAAATGTGACTCCGGGATATGAATCATGTTTGACCAGCCTATGTTTTTCCCAAACTGTATCTATGGGCCAATATTTAAGAAAACCCAAAGAGTGAGCTCAAAATTCGCAACTGAGGATTCAGCAGTATGTGAACCGAGAATTTCCAGATGTTCAAGCTGGTTTTAGAAAAGGCAGAAGAACCAGAGGTCAAATTGCCAACATCCACTGGATCATAGAAAAAGCAAGAGAATTCCAGAAAAACATCTATTCTGCTTTATTGACTATTCCAAAGCCTTTGACTGTATAGATCCCAACAAACTGTGGAAAATTCTTAAAGAGATGGGAATACCAGACCACCTTACCTGCCTCCTGAGAACTCTGTATGCAGCTCAAGAAGCAACAGTTAGAACCAGACACGGAACAATGGACTGGTTCCAAATTGGAAAAGGAGTACAACAAGGCTGTATATTGTCACCCTGCTTATTTAACTTATATGCAGAGTGCATCATGTGAAATGCCCGGCTGGATAAATCACAAACTGGAATCAAGACTGCCAGGAGAAATATCAATAGCCTCAAATATGCAGTTGACACCACCCTTACGGCAGAAAGCAAAGAGGAACTAGAGAACTTTTTGATTAAAGTGAAAGAGGAAAGTGAAAAAGCTGGCTTAAAACTCAATATTCAAAAACTAAGATCATGGCATCTGGTCCCATCACTTCATGGCAAATAGATGGGGAAACAGTGATAGACTATTTTCTTGGGCTCCAAAATCACTGCAGATGGTGACTGCAGCCATGAAATTAAAAGATCCTTGCTCCTTGGAAGCAAAGCTAAGAGAAACCTAGACAGCATATTAAAAAGCAGAAACATTATTTTGTCGACAAAGGTCCGTCTAGTCAAAGCTATGGTTTTTCCAGTGGTCATGTATGGATGTAAGAGTTGGACCATAAAGAAAACTGAGCACCGAAGAATTGATGCTTTTGAACTGCGGTGTTGGAATAGACTCCTGCGAGTCCCTTGAAAGGAGATCAAACCAAACAATCCTAAAGGAAATCAGTCCTGAATATTCACTGAAAAGTCTGATACTGAAGCTGAAGTTCTAATACTTTGGCCACCTGATGAAAGAATTGACTCACTGGAAAAGACCCTGATGCTGGGAAAGACTGAAGGCAGGAGTGGAGAGGAGGACAGAGGATGAGATGGTTGGATGGCATCACCGACTCGATACACATGAGTTTGAGCAAGCTCCGGGAGCTGGTGATCGACAGAGAAGCCTGGCATGCTGCAGTCCATGGGGTCGCAAAGAACTGGACATGACTGGGCAACTGAACTAAACTGAAAGAGTGAGCAAAATGAGGGTGTGAAGGCTAGTAGAAGCCTGGAGCACTATTTTTAACCTATGTTGACTCACCCAGGACTCTTCTCACTTCACTTCTCTCTAACCTAGTCTTAGCTTCTTTTACTATTTACATAGATAGCTGGGTGGCAGATTTTATAAGCAAAAGGGCCCTGGAATCAGATGACACTAGCTTCAATCCCAGGAGAATCTCTACGCAGGGACTAAGATTCTGTTGGTCAGGCGTGGGGCTAAGAAGAATTGGTGGCAGGGGACAGGGGGCAGAGGCTGAGCCTAGCCCATCACTTCCTAAGGTAAGGTGAAGTCGCTCAGTCGTGTCCAACTCTTTGCGACCCCGTGGACTGTAACCTACTAGGCTTCTCTGTCCATGGGATTCTCCAGGCAAGAATACTGGAGTGGGTGGCCATTTTCTTCTCCAGGGGATCTTCCCGACCCAGGAATCGAACCTGGGTCTCCCACATTGGAGGCAGACGCTTTAACCTCTGAGCCACCAGGGAAGCCCTCATCACTTCCTATTCCCTGAAATAAGTCACTTCCTTACTCCCCAGGGCTGTTGATATTATATCTACTCCATCTCCCTTCCTTTCCCTTCCCTTTATCTCAGCCATTGCTATGGATGGAATGTTTACCTGCATGCAAAGCCACTTCGGTCATGTCTAACTCTGGGCAACGCTATGGACTATAGCCTGCCAGGCTCCTCTGTCCATGGAATTCTCCAGGCAAGAATACTGGAGTAGGTGACCATGCCCTCCTCCAGGGGATCTTCCCAAACTAGGGACTGAATCCATGTCTCTTGTATTTCTTGCATTGGTAGACAGCTTCTTTACCATTAGCACCGCCTGGGAAGCCCAATGGAATGTTTGTGTTCCTCCAAATTCATATGTTAAATCCTTATCCCCAGTGTGATGGTGTTTGGAGGTGGGTGTTTGGCAGGTGATTAGGTTGAGAGTGGGGCCCTCATAAATAGCATTAGTGCCTTTACAAGAAGAGAAGCATGAGAGATGATCTCTCTCTCTGTCTCTCCCTCTCTATGTTTTAAAAGGAGACAGCAAGAAGGTGGTTGTGAGCAAACCAAAAGCAGAGTTCTCACCAGACGTTGAACCAGCCAGCACTTTGATCTTGGACTCCTCAGGCTCCAGAGCTGTGAGAAATAAATTTCTGTTGCTTAAGCCACCCAGTCTTAAGTTTGTAGCAGGCTGTTCGTAGCAGCCTGAACAGACTAAAATAGCCACCATCTCAGCGGGGGTTTTCATCCTTCTCTAGTCCACTGCTTGCTCATCAGTCTCCTGTCACTGGTCCCTTGCCCACCCTAGTCTCTGCCCATGCTCTACAAATTCATCAGAATGATCTTTCTAAAACACAGCTCGATCATGTCACTGCCCATGATTGAAACTCTCAATCATTCCCCACTGCCCTCATATACCATGTCCAAACCTAAATTATCTGATCCTTGTCTACCATCCAAGCTTAATATCTGGCCACTGCCCAGCTATTCTTCCTCCTAGTCATATTTGAACCCACATCACCCTGTTCTCTCAAGTCCTATTGACTTTCTTTGTATACAATGTTCCCACTGCCCAGCACGCACACATGTGCGCGCGCACACACACACACACACACGCCCTGCCTCCTTCATCCATCCTTCCTCTCACAGCCCCAGTCTCACATACCTCCTAGAAGGATTTCCACTAGCATATACTCTTATTCTAAATTAAGTTTTATTGGAGTATAGTTGCTTTACAATGCTATGTTAGTTTCTACTGTACAGGAAAGTTAATCAGGCATACATATACATATATCCCCTCTTTATTTGGATTTCCTTCCCATTTAGGCCACCACAGAGCACTTAGTAGAGTTCCCCATGCTATACAGTAGGTTATTAGTTATGTATTTTATTCATAGTATCAGTTGTGTATATTTGTCAGTTGCAATCTCCCAATTCCTCCTCCAATCCCACTTCCTTGCCATTACTGATTCTCTTCTCCGTCTTCCATCCTAGAGTCCAGGAGACCCATTTGCTCCTTTCTATAGCCCTACTGTCCAGTACCTGGCATGCAGTAGGTACTCAACAGATGCTTGCTGGGTAAATGTATGTCTATGAAACACAATTAAAGCCACACCAGAGGAAAGCAAGATGGTATGGGAGAAATATTTCTACAACTTTGCTCCTGTTAATAAAAAAGAGGCCCATCCATGACAGGACATCACAAATGTTACAAAGAACCCAAAGACCCCCAGCAATATGTCTTCCTAGTAACCCCCACTCTGCTTTTTTAAAATTACTTTAATTGGAGAGTAATTACTTTACAATATTGTGATGGCTTTACAATACTGTGATGCCATACATCAACATGAATCGTCCATAGGTATACACGTGTCCCCTCCATCCTGAACCCCCTCGCCAACCCCGTCCCTCCAGATTGTCAGAGCACAGGCCCTGGGTGCCCTGCCCCATGCATCGAACTTGCACTGGTAGGCTGCTTTTTGTTCAACTGGTCTCCCCCATATTGTTATTTATTGACTAGTGACTTCTTTGTTTAGAGCTGGAACAACATCATTTGCATATTATGCTGTTTTATTTCAGCCTAAATCAGGTTTCAAGTAAGAAATGACTTCTGTGAAACTAGGAGTCCCCTCTCCATTAGGACATCCTCGAGGCTCGTGCCTCGAGAGCTCAGGGTTGCCCTGAGTTCATCTGAGAGGCCCAGAGGAAAAGCCGTAAAAGTTTCCTAGTACCCTTTCACAGGCGCTCTGTAGTTGTTTAATGAGCAGATTGTTAATAAGCTAATGGGAGAACATGCAAATTGACTTAGCTGCTGTGACGCTTGACTTAAGTACAGTAATTGGAAAGTATTAAGCAAAAAAAAAAAGTCTCAACCCAAGAATGTCCATCCCTGCCACTATATTCCCTCCAGAAAACCTGATGACAACCCAAGAAAGCATCCAGAATGGTAAAGAAAGTGTGACCTAGGTAGAGAAAGGAATGAACTGTGGTTATTTAAGGCAGAAAAATAAATATTTGAGATGTTATGTTGCCATTCCCTTCAAAAGGGCTACATGGAATGGAATTTGGGCTCATATGGCAGAAAGTGAAGAGGAGCTAAAAAGCCTCTTGATGAAAGTGAAAGAGGAGAGCGAAAAAGTTGGCTTGAAGCTCAACATTCAGAAGACAAAGATCATGGCATCCGGTCCCATCACTTCATGGGAAATAGATGGGGAAACAGTGGAAACAGTGGCAGAGTTTATTTTGGGGGGCTTCAAAATTACTGCAGATGGTGACTGCAGCCATGAAATTAGGAGACACTTACTCCTTGGAAGAAAAGTAATGACCAACCTAGATAGCATATTCAAAAGCAGAGACATTACTTTGCCGACTAAGATCCGTCTAGTCAAGGCTATGGTTTTTCCTGTGGTCATGTATGGATGTGAGAGTTGGACTGTGAAGAAGGCTGAGTGCCAAAGAATTGATGCTTTTGAACTGTGGTGTTGGAGAAGACTCTTGAGAGTCCCTTGGACTGCAAGGAGATCCAACCAGTCCATTCTGGAGGAGATCAACCCTGGGATTTCTTTGGAAGGAATGATGCTAAAGCTGAAACTCCAGTACTTTGGCCACCTCATGCGAAGAGTTGACTCATTGGAAAAGACTCTGATGCTGGGAGGGATTGGGGGCAGGAGGAGAAGGGGACGACCGAAGATGAGATGGCTGGATGGCATCACTGACTCGATGGATGTGAGTCTGAGTGAACTCCGAGAGATGGTGATGAACAGGAAGGCCTGGCGTGCTGCGATTCATGGGGTCGCAGAGAGTCGGACACGACTGAGAGGCTGAACTGAACTGAACTGACAGGCTTCAGAAGGTAGAACAAGAACTCATGCAGGTGAAGTCTGCCCTAGTTTAAAATCTGGAAGAAATGCCTTGCCATTCAAGCAACTCCCTAGTGGCTACTCTGGTGAAGGATGGCGAGATAATCCCTGGATATCACTGAATTTGCTCAGAGATGGGATGTCTACACCTCAGTAATTCCATGAGGGGCACAGAGGACGTCTATCACTTTTGCCTATGAAATACTCATCACCCCATTTGCTAAGTGTACCCACAATTTTCATTTAGGGAATTATCCTTTCATTCTCCATGGCTGGGGCTCCAGAAGTGGGTATGGGAAAATTCAGAATACCACATCATCATGGTCACAGTGATTGGCCCAATGAATTTGCATGCCACCCAAGGCTGACCAATGAGATCCCTCCCTGGGACTTTGTCTGGAGGGTTTGCTAACTGAAAAGGATGTCAGCCTGAACCCAAGAATGGCCATCTTTGCCACCACATTCCCTACAAAGCAAGAACAGTGAGCTTTTAAAAAGTTGAGTAAGAACAAATATTTCCCCTACTTTAAAATCACCAATGGCTTCTCCTTACACTTAAAACCTAAAATCCTTCTCATGGCCACAAACCCTGAACCATCTGCCTCTCTCACTTGTGTTCACATGACTTTTCCCTTTGGTCACCAAGTCCCAGACATAATAGCATCCTTTTAGCTCTTCAAACACAGCAAGGTCATCTCTGCCTCAAAGTCTTTGCAGGTACTGTTCCTTCTGCCTACAACACTTTTCCTTGCATCAGAACATAGTAGGCTCCCTCTCACTGCGCGTGAGCCTTCTTACAAGTCAACAGCTCAGAGAGATGCTCTGGGATCATTCTCTGCACTCTCACTGTCTCTGTATCCAGCTTTATGGCCTCCATTATACCATTCACTGCAATTACACACACATTTTCATTTGCCTACCACAAGTCTCCTGCATACAAACTTTCAAGTTGGGAACTTTCAAAGATGCGAACGCAAGTTTGTATGTCCAATCAGGTAAGTTAATTCTATTTGAGGAAGCATCATTAGTTTTTGAGGCCCAGGACTCAAAGGTAGCATAGAACACAAAGGTTGCAGAAGCCATTCAGAATGCAAACTGGTGCTGCCATGCCATCTATAATGAGAAAAAAAGAGCTACTATCCAGACATCATTGGATTTTTTTTTTTTTCCAAGAAGGTAGATAAAATTGAATCCAGCAAGGAACCAGAACCTGTGCCATCAAGCTCAGGTGAGAGGGAAATTGCAGCTTGCCCTCTGTCTCCTATTGCTGGCGATCTTTCCACTCTACTATCTTCCACCTCCTCTCCGTCCTCCAGTCAGTAACTCTTCCTGCCTGTTCACTCAATGTCAGCCCCTGGATGCCAGTTGTACTGCACCACTATGCTTTTCAAGGTACTGTACTGTAAGATTAAAAATGTTTTTCTCCATTTTTGTGTGTGTTTTTCATGTATTACTTGTGTGAAAAGTATTATAAACCTACTATAGGACAGTACTACATGGCTGATTGTGTTAGTTGGGTACCTAGGCTAACTTTGTTGAATTTGTGAACAAATTGGCCTTACAAACATGCTCTCAGAACAGAACTTATTTGTATGTAAGGAACTTACTGTATTTATTTATATCTTTCCCCCTATGGAGATGAAGTTCATGAGATCAAAGACTTTACCGCCTCATTCACTGCTGTACCCCCAACATCTAGAACATGCCTAGTGCAAATGAGCCAGTAGTATTTGATGAATGAATGGATTTAGTCCAACTGAGAATGGGGACAAAATTTTTAAAATAATAAAAAAAGAAAGCAACTTTGGAAAATGGAGAGACAAGATTCCTAACCGTATCTTTGAACACATGGATCAAACCAAGGTTATCTTTACCTATACTGGTCAGTTGAAAGTGAAGTCGCTCAGTCGTGTCCGACTCTTTGCGACCCCATGGACGGTAGCCTACCAGGCTCCACGGTCCATGGGATTTTCCAGGCAAGAATACTGGAGTGGGCTGCCATTTCCTTCTCCAGGGGATCTTCCCAGCGGAGGGATTGAACCTGGGTCTCCTGCATTGCAGACAGACGCTTTACTGTCTGAGCCACTAGGGAAGCCCATTTGAGCAAGCAAATAAATTCCTTTTTCAGCTTAAGCTGGCCTGAACTGGGTTTCTGTCACTTGCCACCAAAGAACTCTGACTTACACCCAGGGGGTACATATAGCTAGTGGTGGAAGCTGATCATGCAATCACTCTCTTCTGTCTCAACTCATATGTTCCCCAAAACAGATTCAGACAAGTTTTGAGCACAGTGGTTTAGACCTGCTCCATCTGTCACCTGCTGATAATTTAACATGGCTTAGATCCATGCCTTCTACCTGGATGTAAGATGAGACACTGAGGGGCTTACCCTGAGAAAGGTGAGAAGAAGTGTGGCGGGGCCAGACATTTATTAGATGCGGCAGAATCAGACCCTGTATTCTTTGTGTGTCTGGGGCCAATCTCACTCCTTTAGGGGCCATTGGCCCCCATACCTGCCTCCCCTTAAAAGAGAAACCCCATCTCCGAAACCCCCGTTCTGATCCATAAGAGAAGCCGTTAATCAGCTCCAGTCCCACCCTGGAGGTCAGCATTAACACCTACTTCCTAACAGTCAGCCTGACACTTGTTTCTTGGTTTGAGTTTCTGAATGTTCCTGGCTGGTTCCCTACGCCTGAGTTCCTGCCTTGGAAGCCTTCTTAGTGATGATAATAATAGTAAACACTTGCTTTTAGTTTACTATGTTCCAGGCTCTGTTCTGAGTACTTTTCTTGTTCTTAGTTCTTTTAACCTTCCCAAAATCCAATAAGATAGATATTGTTAGCAGTCCCGTTTCTCGGGAGCAGGGAAAGTTTAAATGACTTCCTCATCATCACACAGCTAGTAGGTGGTGGGGTCAGGATATGAAGCCAGGCAGTCTGGCTCCAGAGCCTGTGCTATTAATATGCACACTGCAATACTTTAGCTAGATTGTAAACACCTGTGGCAGATTAGACTCCAAAAGGATGACACATTTCTGACATTGTCATCCTGACATCCCTCTCACAGCAGAGTCGGGCATGTGTTTCCCCCCCTTGAACCTAGAGTATGTGACACTATGTGACTTTGAGGCTTGATAATAAAAACACCATGCACTTCTGCCTTGCTCTCATGGGACACTTAGTCTTAATCCTTAGCACCATGTTGGCTTCGGGAGCCTAAACTGCCTACATGGAGACACCACAGGGAGCTATCATTTGTAGGTGTTCTGCCTGACAACCCAGCTCTGGGCCCAGGTATAACCAGCATCATCACTAGACGTGTGAGTGGAGATGCCTCCAGATGGTTCCTGCTGTGAGTCGCTGAGCTATTCCCACCCTTGAGTCTTCTGAAATGAGGACCCAGACATCAAGGGTCAGAGACAAGCCCACCAAATTCCTGACTCACAGGACATATGAGCCTAATAAAATAGTCATTGGATGTCCCTAGGTTTTGTCACGGTTTGTCACACAGCAATAGTATTCAGGACATCACCTGCAACCACAACCTTGTATATACTGTCCCTAGAGCACGACCTCTGAACGGTACCCGGCTCAGTTCCTAATAGCCAATGACAGGTTCACCATATTCTGCTAGCCTGATATGTCACCCCATCATTCCTTGTTGGACTTCCTGAGTGCCAACAGCCACTCTCAATTACTTCTCTTGTCTCTAGCCAGATCTTCATGACACCAAGTGTTACCAGCTAGGCTGAACTTGCTCCTACTTCCTGACCTCTCTGAGCTTGTCCAGACATCTGTTTTCTGTCTCATTCCCTCTCTCATTCAGGCCCATCCATGTTCCTGTGACTCAGTCATGGTTTAGAAATCAAGATAATCCAGTTTCTCCGTTTGAGAGATGTAAAACAGAGGCCCAGCAAAATAGTGGGGACTGATCAAGACGGCAGAGTAGAAAGATGGGGAGCTCACCGCCTCGCATGAACAGATCAGATAAAATCTACAACGTGGAACAATTGTCACTGAAAACTAACTGTAAACTAGCAGAACGACTCCTCTATAACTAAGTCTGCAAGAAAAATCCACACGGAATCCAGTAAGAAGGGAGGAAGGGCAATCAGGTCAGGGGAGGGTGCTCTGAGAAAAAGGGAGATGATTTGGTACCTCCCTCCTGGGGTCTAGTCAGGGGAGATGGGGCCTCTTGGCTGGTTGGAGGACCACTGGGGCTAACAGGAAGTCTGTGGGAAGCCTGGACTCCACCGTGAGAAGCGTGTGCACTCATGTGCGCCAAGCAGAGCCGAGAGGGCAAACCAAAACCTCACAACCAGTTGACTCGTTTCCCACAACTGCCTGGAGCCATGTCCCAGCCGGAACCAAGGAAAGCCTTCAGCCCCACAACAGTGCACCACTGGATCTCGGATGACCAACCGAAAGGGACTTGACTATGCACACAGAGATGACCTGGTCCTGGGGCAGAGCCTGGGCAGGACACGGACTTACACGGAGCATCAGAAGCAGCCCAGATCTCTGATGGCAGCTGCTCTGCCATAGCTCACACCCTGATACACATCGAGGGGCACTGTGGGACCCGCCTGCCCTGCAGTGTGGCTCCACAACACAGTAGGAGAGGCAGAAGCTGTGGGGGCTGATTGGCTGTGATGGACAAAGAGGATCTGGACACTCAGGGCACATCTGAGCAGAGCAAGGGATGCAATGGAGTCAGCTCAGACCTCTGTCTGTGGCTGACACAAGCTGAGAGCTGGCATAGCTCCTCACTCCCACCCTCCTCTGATGCTCCCTCTCTCTGGAACAAGGATACCAGTGCTGGGAGAGGAGGAAACACACACTTAAGGAGAACTGAGTCACCTTGGGCAGAGAGAAGACACACACTTAAGGGGAACAGGGTCACCTTGGGCCTAACCCTCAAATCTTGTGCTCCAGCAACTTGGGATAACCCACACTGATAAGGTGCTAACAGCCACTGAGCAGAGGGGAAACCCGGTCTCATATCCAAGTCCAGTTCTAGCCTCTCCATCTCCAACCTCACTCCACCAGAAGTGAGAGCTGCCAGCAAACTCTGGGGAAAAACATGACTTGTGTCCACATCAAATCCAGATTTCCCACCAAAAGCCCTGGGAATACAGTATGTATGGGGATGCTTTCACACAAGAACATCCTTTTTCAAGACTCTACTAGGTAACTGCTTCACCTAAATTCATGTGGGCTCAGCTGCTCAGTTGTGTCTGACTCTTTGTGACCCCGTGGACTGTGGTCTGCCAGGTTCCTCTGTGCATGAAATCTTCCAGGCGAGAATAGTGGAGCAGGTTGCCACTTCCTAATTAGAGGCAGAGTTAAGCAAAATGAAAAGGTAGAGGAATTGGTCTCAATTAAAAGAGCAAGAGAAAATTCCTGGAAAAATAAATAATGAAACAGAAATAAATAATTTATCAAATAAAGAATTCAAAACATTCGTAATGTTACCTGAACTAGGGCAAAGAATAGATGAATAAAGTGAATTTTTTAACAAGGAACCAGAAAATATAAAAATGCCCCAGAAATGAAGAATTCAATAACTGAAATAAAAATAAAACACTAGAAGGATGGACAGGGGAGCTTGGTGGGCTGCCGTCTATGAGGCTGCACAGAGTCAGACACGACTGAAGTGACTTAGCAGCAGCAGCAGCACCAGAAGGGCTAAATAGCAGGCTAAGTGATACAGAAGAACACAAAAGTGATCTGGAAGACAGAATAATGGAAATCACCCAATCGGAATAGCAAAAAGAAAAACAAATTTTAAAAAATGAGAACAGTTTAAGAGATCTCTGGAATAATAACGAGCATGCCAACATTCACACTATAGGAGTTCTGGAAGGAGAAGAGAAGGGGATCAGAATGATTTGAGGAAATTAGAACAGGAAAATTCCCAAACCTGAAGAAGGAGACAGATATTCAGGTACAGGAAGGACACAGAGTCACAAAAAGATGGAACCAAACAGACCCACATCAAGACACATCATAATTAAAATAGCAGAAGGCAGAAAATTCTAAAGACAGTAAGAGAAAAACAAAGTTTTTCTCTCTCCTCTTTCATATGCAAGGGAATCCCCCAAAACGCTATCAGCTGATATTTTTGCAGAAACTTTATAGTCCAGAAGAGATATATTTAAAGTGCTGAAGGGATAAAACCTGCAACTTAGGATACTTGGTCCAACAAGAATATAGTTTAGAGTTGAAGGAAACAGAAAGAACTTCCCAGACAAGCAAAAACTAAAATAATTCAGCAATATTAAATCTATCCTAAAATAACGGTTAAAGGGTTTTTTCTAAGTGGAAAAGAAGCAAAAATCCATAGGAAGGGGAAAACCCCACTAGAAAGGACAAATATGTAGTAATCAACCATTTAAATAAGGCAATTGGAAGATTAAAATAAAAAAATTCTAATAGCAATTATAAATACAATAAACAAGGCATAACATGAAGATATAAAATATAACATTAAAAATGTGAGGGAGGGGAGTAAAAGTGTAGAGATTTTAGAATGTGTTTGAACTTAAATTGCTGTCAGTTTAAAATAAGATGATATAAGTCAACATACATGAACTCCAACGGTAACCACAAATCAATAAACTACAGTAGACAAAAAAAAAAGAAGAAGAAAAAAAAAAAACAGACAAGCATACTACAAAAGAAAATCAAAATGCAAGGGAAGAAGTGAAAAGAAGAAATGAACAGAGAGGAACTACAAAAACAACAGGAAAACAAGTAATAAAATGAGAGTAAGTACATACTTATCAATAACTATTTTAAATATCAATGGACTAAATGCTCCAATCAAAAGACAAGTGGCAGATTGTATAAAATAATCCTAAAATCCATAACCACAGAAGACCCTGAATTGACAAAGTAATTTTGAGAAAAAAGAACAAAGCTAGAGATATCATTCTCTTAGACTTCAGACTATATTACAAAGCTACAGTAATCAAAACAGATAGTACTGGCACAAAAACAAACATATAGACCAACAGAACAGAACAGAAAGATGAAATATAAACCCATACACCTATGGTCAATTAATCTATGACAAAAGAAGCAAGAATATATAATGGAAAAAAAGTCTCTTCAAAATGTTGCTTGGAAAACTGGACAGCTACATGTAAAACATAATGAGATTAGAACATTTCTTCACAGCATATAAAAAAAAAAAACTCAAAATGGATTGAGGACCTAAATGTAAGACCTAAAACTATAAAACTCCTCTAAGAGAACATAGGTAGAACACTCTTGGACACAAATCATAGCAATATTTTTTGGATTTGTTCTCCTAAAGCAAAAGAAATAAAAGCAAAATGTGGAACCTAATTTAAGAGATTTTGCACAGGAAAAGAAATCATCGACAAAAGAAAAAGACAACCTATAGAATAGAAGAAAATATTTGCAAATGCTAAGACTGACAAGAGGTTAATATCCAAAATATGTAAACAGATCATACAACTCAAAAAAACAACACAATCAAAAAAATGGGCAGAAGATCTGAATAAACATTTTTCCAAAGAAGACATACAGGCAGATAATAGGTACATGAAAAGATGCTCAACACCACCAATTATTAGAGAAATGCAAATCAAAATGAGATACCATCTCACACCTGCTATCATTAAAAAGAATACAAAAAACAAATGTTGACAAGGATGTCAAAATTGAAAACCTTATACATTGTTCATGGGAATGTTAATGGGAGCAGCAACTAGGGAAAAGAAATTATGGAAGTTGCTCAAAAGAATAAAAATGAAACTACTAATATGATCCAGAAATTCCTCTCCTGAGTTTATACATGGAAAAAACAAAACCACGAATTAAAAAAGATACATGTACTCCAATGGCCAAAGACATGGAAACAACTAAATGTCCATCAACAGACAGGTGAATAAAGAAGATGTTGTTATATATAAACAGTGGACTATTATTCAGCCATAATATAGAATGAAATTCTGCCATTTGCAGCAGGGTAGATAAACCTACAGGATATTAATGAGATAAGTCAGATATAGAAAGATAAACATTATATATCATTTATATGTGGAATCTAAAAAAATTAAAACACATGAATACATATAGCAAAACAGAAACAAACTAACACAGAAAACAAACTAGTGGTTATCAGTGGGGAGAGGAAAGTGGGAGAAGTAAGACAGGTATGGGCTTAAGAGATACAAACTACTATGTATAAAAGAGACACACAACAGGATATATTAAATATTATACAGCACAGGAATTAGAGCCTTTATTTTATAATAACTTTTAACGGACCTGCTGCTGCTGCTGCTAAGTCGCGTCAGTCGTGTCCGACTCTGTGTGACCCCATAGACAAGAGCCCACCAGGCTCCCCCGTCCCTGGGATTCTCCAGGCAAGAACACTGTAGTGGGTTGCCATTTCCTTCTCCAATGCATGAAAGGGAAAAGTGAAAGTGAAGTCGCTCAGTTGTGTCCGACTCTTAGCGATCCCATGGACTGCAGCCCACCAGGCTCCTCCGTCCATGGGATTCTCCAGGCAAGAGTACTGGAGTGGGTGGTCAGTGCCTTCTCCGCTTAACGGAGCATTATCTTTAAATGTTGAATTACTATGTTGTGCACCTGAAACTAATATGATATTGTAAATCAACTATACCTCAATAAAATAAACACTCCTGGGACTTCCCCAGTGGTCCAGTGGCTAAGATTCCACACTTCCAATGCAGAGGGCCTGGGTTGGATCCCTGATCAGGGAACTAGTTCCTACATGCAGCAACTAAGATCCAGTACAGCCAAATAAATAAATAAAAACATTTTAAAAATAAAACACTCCTACATGATATAAAGGAAAGTTCTTAAGAGATATGATCCTAAGAGTTCTCATCACAAGGAGAAATTTTTTTCTTTACTGTATCCATATGAGATGATGGATGTTAAATAAACCTATTGTGATAGACATCTCACAATATATGTAAATCAAACCACCATGCTGTATACCAACTTACACATTGATGTATGCCAATTATTTCTCAATAAAAATGAAATGTAAATGCCCTTAAAAGAATAGCAGCAATCGACATTTATGAAATCCCTAATGTACATTACTGAATTTAACCCTCATAATTTAACTTATTAATTAGTAATATTGCTGATTCCATTACACAGAGGGCTCAGAGACAGTAAGTCATTTTCAGTCATGCAGTTGTGTTAAGCTGCCTTGGTGTCCCCTGAGAGGTTAGATCTTGGAAGGTAGAAAACATGATAAATTATGGATTCCAAGATGGAAAAATCACTGAGTTTTTCTCTAGGCAGAGAAAGAATCCACTTGATATTCCAATGAGTCTGGTCCAGATTTCCTCTACTTTAGAAATACACCTTTTATCCTAAATATATCTAGGGGAAAATGGTCCTTCCTCCTGAGTTGCTATGGTGGGTGTGGCCAATACAGAGGATTTGTGTTGGCCAGAACCCTCCAGTTTTTATTTCTCCGTGTCACATTCCAGGGCCCTTATAGTATGATATCCACCTTTGATGAGTGTACAATGGCTTCTCATGTTCTTTTGGGATGGCTTTTAAAAGAACATGCTTTTAACATCAAACAAAGATATATAAACACAGGTCCCACTGTTCAGCAATAATAGTCGTGTGACCTGGGGCAAGCGGTGAACTAGGTAAGTTTCCATGCTGTCATCAGCAGAGAGGGATAATAAGACCCATGTCATGGGGTTGTTGTGAGTGCTAAGTGAGATAATGTAGCGAGCCTAGCACACAATACCCTTCACCCCAAAAATGACCATTACAGATGTTATTATACACAGAAATGGAATGGGTCACTATCAAACAGAAATAAGCACACTTAACTATATTCTATAAAAACCACCAAATGATCTCAAACTACAGTATTAATAATCCCTAAAATCCCATAAGCATTTCCCAGGTAGCTCAGTGATAAAAATCCCCTTGCAATGCAGGAGACATGGGTTCAACCCTGGGTCAGAAAGATTCCCTGGAGAAGGAAATGGCATCCCAGACCAGTACTCTTGTCTAGGTAATCCCACCGACAGGAGCCTGGCAAGTTACAGCCCATAGCGTCGCAAAGAGTGGGACTCGACTGAGCAACTACTTAACAGCAACAAAAACTCCCACAAAGAAGCACCCAGGCCAACTCCCAGATTGCCAAGTCTTTACCACACAATTCCAGCCCCTTGTTGCTAAGAAACACTTTACACTCATCATTCCCTGCCATCTCAAGACACTGATTACTACATTTCAATCTTCTCTGGTCAGTCTAGGGATTGAAAGACCCAGCGTCTGACCTAGGGGCTGGAGGTGGGAGCCCTGACCTTCTTAATTTCTGGTCTAAAATAAAAAAAGAAAACTTAGGCAAATGATATCAGAGTTCCACCCTTCTGCCAGACAGGAAAGTCCATAAAAGCCAGTGAGAAAAGATTCAATTGTAATCCGACTAATGCATCTCCAGAAGGGTTGCTATCCGCTGCAGAGCACTCCCCATTAAAGAAATCGATTTAGCATTCGACTTCTCCTGTGGCACATATTGAAGTAGGATCTGACAAGGATGGAAAACAGATTTGTGTTAAATACTGCCAATAAAGCTGGTAGCTCAAGGTTAGAGCAGTCAACAGAAATCCAGTGCTGCGGATACCCAGAGACCCTCATCTATCAGCCAGATAAGCCATATGTCTCATTCAGGAAGGGGGACAGTTAACAAAATTGAGTCTGGGGGTGGGGGCATAGTAGCCTAAGATGCTGGTTTTGCATTAGGTCCTTAAAGCCTGAGCTTCCAGGTCTCCAAGGATCTTGCTGGTTGCTTTTTCTTGGTTGCAGAGGAAAGCTTTTATTTCCGCTTGAACAGCATCCATTCAACTCCTTTACTATCAATAGCATCCACTTTATCTCAGGGAACAGCCCCTTTTCTACTCCTAAGTCCATGACATTTGGGTGGGATTTAGCCCACCTTTAGCTCTAAGGGTAGGCAGGCATGTTAACTCACCTTGTCCATTCAGAGCTAAACAGCATCTTGACCCCAGTGAATGCTTCCAGGACGCACACTTGACCCACAAAGATCAGTCAGGGCCAGAGTGACTTGGTCTTGAAATTTATTGTTAAAAAAAGTTTAAATAAGTCTTCTTTCCACTGAAGTGGGTGGGAAGACAGGAGGAAAACTTAAAAGCTTGTGGAAAATCATCTTATTATTATAAGAGAACAGAATCAGCCCAGAGAAAGACAGAGATTAGAGATGGAGAGACATAATCCAAAATCTGATTAGGTCACTGGAGCTCCTAGAATCAAGCTGTGTGTGTGAGTGAGTCACTCAGTCGTGTCTGACTCTTTGTGAACCCATGGACTATAGTCTGCCAGGTTCCTCTGTCCATGGAAATCTCCAGGAGAGAATACTGGAGTGGGCCATCATTCCCTTCTCCAGGGGATCTTCCCAGATCAGGCATGGAAGCCAGGTCTCCTGCATTGCTGGCAGATTCTTTACTGTCTGAGCCGCCAGGGAAGCCCATGAAGATCATTCCCTGGATTTTCCAAGTCCAAGATCTGTATGTTGGATTTTTCTTGGTTTTAAGCCAATTCGAATTAAGTTTTCATCACTGCAAGTAAGAAAGACCTCATGACTCCAAGGTCGCTGTATGTCCAAGATGAGGCAGATTTGCTTGGACAGCATCAGCTCCCTGGGGAACCCAGCTGAAGGCCACACTCAGCAATCAGTCACATCCTCAAATCAGATTCAACTTTTCAATATATTAAGAACATACAGGCACACCGTGGAAGACTGAACGATTCCTGGGAGAGCAGGTATGTGTGTGTGTGTGTGTGCTCAGCTGTGTCCAACTCTTTGTGACCCCATAGACTGTAGCCTGCTAGGCTTCTCTGTCCATGGAATGTTCCAGGCAAGAATACTGGAGTGGGTTGCCACTTCCTTCTCCTGGGGATCTTCCTGACCCAGGGATCAAACCCACGTCTCTGGCATCTTCTGCATTGGCCAGTGAGTTCTTTACCACTGAGCCACCTGGGAAGCTGGGAAAGCAGATGCAATGTCCCAAACCAAGAGGGCAGGTGCTGGTGACCCTCACATACGCTCTCAAACTCCCCACCATGTCCATGCAGTCCATTCAGACTTCCAGCAGTCAGAGCCTCCATCTTCTGTGAAAGATGTCCCAGGCTTCAGAATTCTGCTTTGCCCAGGCTCTATTGGAAGTGCCTGGGAATTGAGCAGACCTTCCTTCACCATTTACTCACTCTTTGGTAAGGCTGATTCAGGGGCATTTTTGTTATGTGAACCATTTTTAAAGTCTTTATAGACTTTGTTACAATATTGCTTCTGCTTTATATTTTGGGTTTTTGGTGTGTGGCATGTGGGATCTTAGTTCCCCAACCAAGGATCAAACCCGTACTCCTTGCATTGGAAGAAGTCTTAGCCACTGGACCACCAGGGAAGTCCCAGTTTGGAGGCATTTTTAAA
Source organism: Cephalophus harveyi (assembly GCA_006410635.1). Classification (NCBI taxonomy): domain Eukaryota; kingdom Metazoa; phylum Chordata; class Mammalia; order Artiodactyla; family Bovidae; genus Cephalophus; species Cephalophus harveyi. The sequence continues at coordinate 365,142 of SJYT01032250.1, read as the reverse complement.
CCTCATTTACAGGATTGAGTTTTAGGCCCCCAGTGTGATAGCTGGTTTAGTAATGCACCCCAATCAGTTGCCTCCTCTTCCTCATCACCTCCCTACCCCTTTGGTGGTGTTCCTACAACTCCTAAATCACCTCCATGAACTCCATCACTGTCACAGTGCTGCTTCTGCCTTGAGAGCAGAAATGTCATCAAATCTCCCATCAGTCACCTCTGTTATTGCCCTTATGGAAATTTTACCCGCAAAAGCCTTTTTCTCTTGAGCTGCCCAATCTTTTACAAATTCCCTTTTGTGAGCTCCAGAAACTCATCTTTCCCCTCAGCCTGCATATCCCATGATACAAAATAAAATGCTGGAACCTCTCATACCCCTCCCTCCCACTTCAAAACTTATCAATATATGCATGCAGAAAAAAATAGATTTCTTCTAGAAGGGAATGCTGTGGCCACCCAAACAGGATGCATAAATACCAGTGCAGAGGCGGCAGGAAGCACTTGGCTGCTGCCAAAGCTGAAATCAAAAGTTTAGGAGCCTGGCTTGCTGCTTCCCTAGGGTCCGGTCTGCCCCCCACCACCCAACTCACCTCTCACCACCTTCTCATCGGCATTTTATGTGGATCCAGACACACTGAATCAACTACTTGTGATTTCCCTAAAATAGGCCATGCTGTCTCTTTGCTTCTGTCTTGTTAAATGCTGTTCTATCTGCCTGAAATATCCTGTCTTCTCAGAGGTTCCTAGGACTTGATTGCTTGTCACTCCACTCAGACTCTATTGTTCTAGGACCTCTTCACCCTAAAGAGAGAAAAATCTTGGAACAGGCTTCGTCAGAAAACTGAGCTTCCTTCAGAGCAGATGATCAAGATGGGTCTGATGATAACTTGGCCACGTGTTAGAGACAGGACTGCAGATTTGAATAACAAAGTGGTTCCTGATGTTCTGGGCAAATAGAGCGATTATTTCAGAGGCTTTCCAGATCTTAAGGGATACATAAATATGCTGCTAAGTCACTTCAGTCGTGTCCGACTCTGTGCAACCCCATAGACGGCAGCCCACCAGGCTCCCCCGTCCCTGGGACTCTCCAGGCAAGAACACTGGAGTGGGTTGCCATTTCCTTCTCCAATGCATGAAAGTGAAAAGTGAAAGTGAAGTCGCTCAGTTGTGTCTGACCCTCAGCGACCCCATGGACTGCATCCTACCAGGCTCCTCTGTCCATGGGATTTTCCAGGCAGGAGTACTGGAGTGGGGTGCCATTGCCTTCTCCATACATAAATATAGCAGCCAACTATTAAAACACACAGCAGAAAACACACTCCTCAAATTTCCTCCATTCCTTCTGACAACTTTAAACAAGGAAAGTCTAATGATCATTAATCATATGTCTTAAACATCTAATATTTATTAATCTCTCATTTTTAAAAGGCACAGCATTAATAATATTGTTTTCCTCTCGTATTATATTTATAATTCCCTTCTACTTAGGTTAGTGATACCTTTGGTTTCTTTTCTATTTATATGAATGATGTAAAATCTTCATTTAAATGCAGACTCAAAATAATTAGAGATATTAAGTAAATGTTCCCAGGTAACTCGCCTGTCAATGCAGGAGGAGTCAGAGATTCAGGTGTAATCCTTGGATCCAGAAGATCCCCCCCGAGGAAGGCAAGGCAACACACTCCAGTATTCTTGCCTGGAGAATCCCAAGAATAGAGGAGCCTGGCAGGCTATAGCCCATTGGATCGCAAAGAGTCAGACACAACTAAAATGAATTAGCACACTGCCTGCACACAAGTATCAGATATGTGCACAAGTAAATGCACAGATATTTACAGATATGGGTAATACAGCTCTATATTACATATATAACATAAAATAATATTATACATATAATTTTCTATAGTAACTCCAGGTGGTGCTTGGATGTGAAAAAAATCTGTGAAGTTGGCACCCAAATAAGTCAAGTTTAAGGACAAAACCTAGAAGAAGGAGCTGGAGCAGCTGACTTTAAGATGTCCTCCTTCCATGACACCCATGAAGGGTTTAGTGGGAAGAACCCAAGGGCAGGTGTACTTTAAATTCTCCAAAGAAGCATTAATATGTGAAATGGGCTGAAGCTTGTCTTCTGAGCTTCATAAAGGGCTTCAGAAACCAGCTAATTTGAAATTTCCAATTCTCCCTCCTCTTAAGAGTGTCTTGGCAGAATTTTCACATTCCTGGATTATTTCAGAGTTGAAAAGCTACTGTTTTAGCTACATGTGGCTCCTCTGAAGTTCAAGACCAAGCAAGTTCCCATCCTGCCAAATCCCAGCCGTGAGGCAGGACAAAGGCTCCACTGTCTTTGATAAACAAATGAAGCTAAACATTAAAAGGTGCTCTCTGATCCTCACTTAAAGAGGCAGCGCCAAAGCAAGCCAGCCAGACCTTCCTAAGCAGCTTCTGATGCCCAGGTTGAAAAGTAATGAGTGGTTAAGTTTGTCATTTTTATTCGGAAATGTGGTTTAGAGATACACAAGATGGGGTTTTCTCGTCCTCGTCTTTCTGATCACTCCTTCTCACTCAACCAAACTCGTTCAAATACATTTATCGAGCAGGCTTTCCTGAGCCCTGCACTATTCTAAATACCAGGGATAAAAAGGGGGCCACAAAATACCTGTGCTCCAGAGGGCCTAGAAAGGGGAGACAGACAGCAAACACAGATAAACATCAATAAATGAAAAGATGATTTCAGAGGAGGTAAGGCTCTTTAAAATATAAAATTTTGTTGTTTAATTGCTCAGTTATGTCCAACTCTTTTGCCATGCCATCGTCAGTAGCCCCTCTAGGCTCTTTGGCCAGGCAAGAATACTGGAGAGGGTTGCCATTTCCTTCTCCAGGGGATTTTTCAGACCCAGAGATCAGACCTGAGTCTTCTGTACTGGCGGGCAGATTCTTAACCACTTGAGCCACCAGAAGTGAAGTGAAGTGTTGGTTGCTCAGTTCTGTCTGACTCTTTGTGATCCCAAGGACTGTAGCCCGCCAGGTTCGTCTGTCCATGGGGTTCTCCAAGCAAGAATACTGGAGTGGGTAGCCATTCCCTTCTCCAGGGGATCTTCCCAACCCAGGGATCGAACCTGGGTCTCTTGCATTGCTGGTGGATTCTCTACCATCTGAGCAGCCAGGGAAGCTCAAAAGAGAAGCCATCAAAATATGTCCTAGTAGGTGTATGCGTGTGTGTACATGGTGGGTGATTAGCTTGATGATCGATGATGATCTCTGTAATATTTCATTCTGAAACTTGAATAATGAAAGGACCCACCCTTAAAAGATATGAGGGAAGAGCACTCCTGGTAAAGAGAGACACAGGTACAAGAACCTTGCATTGAGAGCCCTTCAATTTCTCTTTTTTTTTTCTTTCAACTTTCCTCAAGTATTGACCCTCCTCCATTCCCTCCACTTCTTTTCACATGACTTAAAAATATGGTTCTCAATAGTTTTGATTCTTAGTTCCATCACTAACTAAGCATGTAACTAATCTCTCTTTTCCCATCCGTAAAAATTAGTCTCAGTTTTCCCATTCATAAAATGGGAACAATAACACTTAAAGGACTGCTGTGAAAATATGATGGTGGATCTAAAATGCTCAGTTGAGGGACTTCCCTGATAATCCAGTGGTTAAGAATCCCACCTTACAAAGCAGGGGATGGGGCTTTGATCTCCGGTTGGGGAACTCAGATCCAACACGCCACGGGGAAACTAAGGCCACACACCTCAATGAAGATCCTGTGTGCCAGAACTAAGATTTGATGCAGACTGTTGTTGTTCAGTTGCTAAGTTATGTCCGACTCTTTGCGACCCCAACTGCAGCACGCCAGGCTCCCCTGCGCCTTCACTATCACTGAGAGTTTGTTCAAACTCATGTCCATTGAGTTAGTGATGCCATCCCACCATCTCATCCTCTGTCACCCCCTTCTCCTCATACCCTCAGTCTTTCCCAGCATCAGGGTCTTCTCAAATGAGTCAGCCCTTGGCATGCAGAGAGCTGATAAAAAATAAAATTACATTAAAATATAAATATTTAAAATTTAAATAAAATTCTCAGTTGACTTCCTGGGTAAACTCAACAATGGTTACTCATCACTCTAGTCTCTTTCTACTGCTTTCCTTGAACAAGCTTCAGAACACACTGAGGTTCACACAAACTAAAGGACTAGTTTTTTGCAAATGCTGACCTGAATTTGGATTCTGAGTCTCTTCTTCTTTGAATGAATTTGAAACTGAGGATTGTGTAATAGAACCTGATGTAAATTTTATTTGAATTTTTATGGTTCCTGGTATTTTCTGTTACCCTTTCAATATCTAGAACATTCTATGCTCACTGTCTTCCCCGTAGGGTTTTTTTTTTTTTTTTTTTTTCTTAGCAGGGATACAAGGAGGGTCAGTGTGGCCTTTGAGGTTCAAAACATTCCTTTGAAGCTCAAGGCAAGGACTACAGTCTTGCGAAAAAAAGGCTTTCTGAGTTTCAAGAGCCTATGTCCTTTGTGCTTCAAAAAACCAAAATCCCATGCTAAACAATAGACATAGAAGAATATGCTCATTGATCTGTGAGAATGAGGGCTTCTTCTGCCACAAAAAAATCCCACAGGCTGCGGAGAAGTAGTGGAGAAGACACATAAGGACTAGAATACGGTCAGGGTACCTACGGAAGCCAAACCCACCGGAATTTAAGAGGAATAACGCTACAGATACGAGAGAATAGGGGCAACTCTCCCCTCCCAAGTGGAAGCCAGGAGAGTGAAAATGAAACCAAGCAGGACCCATGGGGCTCCTGAGCACAGACGCCTGTCTGTGTCCCCTTCCCTGAGTTTCAAAAAGCAGGTTCAAACAGCCATCTAATCCGGGAAGGGAACAGCTGCAGAGACAAGAAGGAGCGGTCAAGAAACAACAGCGCAGGCTTGGAGCAGTTATCCAGTGCCCTTGGAGAAGACTTGTTCAAACTCACGCACACCTGCACTCATCGCACACCGAGCAAAGTAATGCTCACAATTCTCCAAGCTCGGCTTCAACAGTTCATGAACTGAGAACTTCCAGATGTTCAATCTGGACTTAGAAAAGGTNAACGTGAGAGCTGGACTATAAAGAAAGCTGAGCATCAAAGAATTGATGCTTTTGAACTGTAGTGTTGGAGAAGACTCTTGAGAGTCTCTCAGACAGCAAGAAGATCAAACCAGTCAATTCTAAAAGATATAAACCCTGCATATTCATTGGAAGGACTGATGCTAAAGCTGAAGCTCCAATACTTTGGCCACTTGATGGGAAGAACTGACTCACTGGAAAAGACACTGATTCTGGGAAAGATTGAAGGCAGGAGGAGAAAGGGACGACAGAGGATGAGATGGTTGGATGGCATCACTGACTCGATGGACATGAGTTTGGGCAACTCCGGGAGTTGGTGATGGACAGGGAGCCTGGCATGCTGCAGTGCATGAGGTCTCAAAGAGTTGGACACCACTGAGACAGAACTAACTTGGGGCAGGGTCCCAGCTTCCCATCATGGGATATACATAACAGTATCTTTGAGCTCTGAAAAACTAAAACTCCCAACAAATGGAAAGTGAAAGTGAAGTCGCTCAGTTGTGTCCAACTCTTTGAGACCCCATGGACTGTAGCCCACCAGGCTCCTCCATCCGTGGGATTCTCCAGGCAAGAATACTGGAGTGGGTTGCCATTTCCTTCTCCAGGGGGATCAAACGCAGGTCTCCTGCAATGCAGGCAGACGCTTTAACCTCTGAGCTACCAGGAAAGCCCAACAAATGGAAGGTGTTAACAATGTGATAAAGCACTCCTCATTCCAGAGAGAAGGTCAAAGTTCACCCATCATCACCTGACATTAGATGATCTTTGGATTGAAGCAATGTGGGCCCTGCACACACCTTGATCCTTATCAGCATCCAGCCCTGGCTATAACACTTCTCACAGCCTCCCCTGGGTTAAGACACACAGTTCTGAGGGCATTGGCCTGCTGTGACCCACTTGGCCTGGCCAAGCAATAAAGCTATTCTTTTCAGAAAAAGTAAAAGTGTTAATCACTCAGTCACGTCCGATTCTTTTTGACCCCTTCGACTATAACCCACCAGGCTCCTCTGTCCCTGGAATTCTCCAGGCAAGGATACTGGAGCAGGGAGCCATTCACTTCTCCAGGCGATCTTCTCAATCCAGGGATCAAACCCACATCTCCTGCATTGCAGGCAGTTTACCATCTGAGCCACAAAGGAAGACCCCACCCAAAACTCTGTCTCTGAGATTTATTTCAGTGTCAGCTTATAGAGGCTGGGTTTGGCATCAAACAGGAGTCAAGCATTCTCCAGCACCCTCCTGAAGGTCAACACTGGCCTGGTGTCATGGATCAGGGCAAGAAGCCAGGGTACCTGGATCTGGAGGCTCTTTGGGGATAAAAGCTGAAGCCCGTGTCTGCCTTCCATCATCCAGGTGAGCACTAGGCCTCACCATGTCCTCCTGGACATCTGGTAAGGACAGCAGCCAGCATCCCGAATAAAAAGAAACCTGTCTCTATCCCAAGACTTGGCTTAGCACCATCTGAATCACCTCATGTGGACAAATCCCTTTTACAACGGCTCAGCATAGTCATAAGCCCTCAAGATGGAATGATGGCTCTAAAAATCAAGATGAATCAGCCTCAGCATTGATTCTTCAGTGGGAATGAAAGGACCCCTGGTGAGTTTCCCCTGGAGCTAGAAGGACACTAAAGCACGTCTTCATTATACAGTTGCAATCAAATGAGATTTGCTGGAAAGACAACCCACCATCAATAAACTAATGGTCTAGAGAAAAAGCAGCTGAAAACTGCCTGATGTGGAGTTGGCATAGCTCTCCGCTTTTCCCTCTTTGTTCATTCACCTTCTCTCCTAGAACTGAAATGAAATTTCAGGAACATAAGCTTCTGCAAGCCAGAGTTAGATGGAGGGAGATTTTCCCAAGCTCATTCCTTTCAGTAGCTGGATTCCACGCTTCAGAAACTTTTCATGGGATGCTAAGAACTAACTGGGAGAAGGATATGGCACCCCACTCCAGTATTTTTGCCTGGAGAATCCCATGGACACAGCAGACTGGCGGGCTACAGTCCATGGAGTCCCAAAGAGTTGGGCACAGCTGAAGTGACTTAGCACATAGCACACAACAATTAACTTGACAAAGCAAGGATGGAGGAAAGGTTCTTAAAGGTGTATTCAGTCCAGGGACAGGCCTCAGTCCTGGGCTGCCATCTGAGTGCTGAAGCAGATGAAACACAAGCCGCCACCATGACTGAGCTTACAATGACTCTATGTAGATTCACACCAATGACAGTGAGGGATGGAAAGTAACTGCCTCTGTCTCCCCAGGGAGACTTAGGTTTGCGGAACCAAAACAACCTGAAGATACTGAAAACAAAACATTAATACAGGAGTAAGGGAGTGGGAGGTACAGACTGTTGGGTGTAAGATAGGCTCAAGGATGGATCGTACATCAGGGGAATATAACCAATATTTTGTCATAACTGTACACGGAAAGTAACCTTTTTAAGTGTTATAAACAAAAATAAAATGGTATAACATAAGAACGTTTGACCAACTAAAAAAAATAAAAAGTAAAAATAAAATTCCACCAATGAGAAAAATAAAAGCAAATCATTAAGAAGCAAAAGGTCAATTGGCTGACTCTACTCAAAAAGTAGAACTTTCCATTAAAATTGCCCCTAGAAACCACTGTTAGAGACCAGACTCAGACTCTGAATCTGAATCACTTTTCTTATAAATGTTCATAAAATACAGTGCACAGTGAATGTGACTTGTGCTCAACATGAACAAGCCCTCCGGGTCACTGGGTTTGGTGAGGTCTGAGAATTCAGCTGTTCTAGAGTTCCAAGGTTCTAGAGCTCCAGGAAGCATGTACTGCTGCTGTCCAGATGTTGGCACCCCAGTCCCACTCCCCAGGCCAGCCCCACCCAGCCAAAGGGAGCTTGGCAGAATGAAGGCAGCCCAACACCTGCCTTCCAGCAGTGTATCCTAAGGATATAACCATGCATCTGTGTGGAGGGTTAACTACAAGGATGCTCATCCCAGAATCCATTTAAAATAATGAATAATAATCAGTGAAAACTGTAAATAACTTAAATACATGACAACGAGGTAAGGATTAACTACATTGTAAGATATCTATGGGATATTACATTGTCCTTAAATGTTCTGTTTTGAAGAATATTCAATAAGGTGGAGAACTGCTTAGGGTAAAATGTTCTTAAAATTATATTACTGTGAGTATGTACAAGGTGTGCAAATATTCACATGTATAAAGAAGCTCACCAGAATAAAACAGCAACTCTCTTAATGATGGCATTATGGCTATATTTAAGCTTATTACATGTGAGGGTTCAGGCCAACTGCCAAGTTTGAGGGCATGGTCCCCAAGACTGCTCCCATTTCTGCTATCAACTATAAGTTTGCCGGGTTGCTGGGCTTCAGTTATCCCCAGGTCATGCACACTTTTAATTTTATTTGTGAGAAACTGTGATTGTATTTTCACTATAGTATCTAGTTCTTTTTATTGTTTGTTTGTTTGTGATTTCAAAAGGGAGAGAAAATACACAGACACATAGCGGCTAATTAACAATGTTTCTTTTATTCCTTGTTCTAGAGCTAATTACTCTAAAATTGTTTGGTAATGTCAATTAGTGCATGTAATTGTTCCTATTCTTTTAAATAAATTGAGTTATTGATGAAATTTTTAAAAAGAAAAGCAAAAAACAACCAAAGAAAACAAAAACAAATAAACCTATCACAGCCTCAGTTCAGTTCAGTTGCTCAGTCGTGTCCAACTCTGCAACCCATGAACCGCAGCACGCCAGGCCTCCCTGTCCATCACCAACTCCCGGAGTTTACCCAAACCCATGTCCATTGAGTCAGTGACGCCATTCAACCATCTCATCCTCTATCACCCCCTTCTCCTTCTGCCCTCAATCATTCCCAGCATCAGGGTCTTTTCAATGAGTCAGCTATCACCAGCCTAATGGTGGGTAATTGACTAGAAAAACCTCACACTTACTGAAAGCTGGAATGCCCATGGTTACGGATGATTCAGGGAAAGGATACACACTAAGATCAGCCAATCAGAAGAGATGCCAAGGGCAGAGTCCAAGAAAAGTGCCAAAAGGGAAAGGGAACCTTCCATTGCTTTCTCTCCACAGAATAAGGCTGCATTACTCTGGGGGCATCCATGAGGGCAACCACCCTCATGGCATACTGTCAACCAAGAACATTCCCTTAGCCTCAATGTCAGTTTTTCAGTGGTTCCATTATGCAAGCATGACTAACGGCCCACGCCACTCATCTGTCTCCCATCTCCACTGGGTATGACCCAAAGCCTCCATCCTACATCACATCACATCACACTGTTGGTCTTTCTGGCATGGCTCATCCTCATGTGTGATCATCCCTCATCCTAAATCATATTGTTATACCATCCTGTGTGACCCAAGGTCCCAAGAAAACACATTCCATTAGATCACCTCCTAAGAGTCAAAAAAAATCAAGACTAGACTTTCTGCTGCTGCTGCTAAGTTGCTTCAGTCGTGTCCGACTCTGTGCAACCCCAGAGACAGCAGCCCACCAGGGTCCCCCATCCCTGGGATTCTCCAGGCAAGAACACTGGAGTGGGTTGCCATTTCCTTCTCCAATGCATGAAAGTGAAAAGTGAAAGGGAAGTCACTCAGTTTTGTCTGATTCTTACTGACCAATGGACCACAGCCTACCAGGCTCCTCCATCCATGGGATTTTCCAGGCAGGAGTACTAGACTTCCTAGGCAAGGTTAAATTCTTCACTATACACTACGAGAAATATAAAGTCACTTAAACAATAATATCAAGGAGTATTCCTGCATTAGGGAACTAGTGTATTTGAAATTCAATCCTGAACACCCAGAGATGCCAAAGAGCTAGTCTGAGCCCATCCTTACCACCTGGACACTGTCTAAATGGGTCTCACCTTTGTTCGGTTACACCTTTAAATCTTCAGTGGGGCTCTGACCCTCTGCCATTTTGTTGTTGCCATTTTTATTCTATTACAATTTCAATAAGGCCAAAGGTACTAAATAGCCATCACTGCTATCCTATGTTGATTCCTGACAGTGTTCCAAGATGGAAATACATTTTTAGCATAAGCAATTACATATTTTCACCTAAGAATCTGTTCCGTATGTGCTATTTTAGCCCCATTTTGCAGATAAGAAAACTGGAGAATGAACAGGTGAATTCTGCATCCAAAAATCTCATGGCTAAGAAGAGACAGAGATTAGATTCAAACTCAAATCTGTCTCATTCCAAGTGCCCCTGACTTTGCTGTTGCACTCACAGCCCCTGCCCTGGGGATCACCATTCTCTGGTTCAGAGTCCCTTCTCTGGCTAGTCCTTCATCAACCCAGGATGACCACCTAGGAAGCCGGGCGGCCACCCACCTGAGGCCAAAGATGAAGCTTCTCCCAGCCACAACAAGTCCTCGTGCATAACAAAAGAGCCCCTTACGCATAACAAGGCCCAGGAGACTTCTGTCTGGGTGCTGGATGCCAAGAAAGATCTCCTCCTCTGCTACACCCAAAAAACCACTTCACCTGGACTCAGATCACCCCCCAAATTCCATTCCCTTCTGGGTGTCTTTCCACTGATCCATCTATTCGTTGCTCTCAGTCTCTGATACCTAAAGACTAAGAAAACAAAATAAAACTAATTTGTCGAAGGACAATTTCATCATAATTTTACATGTCTAATAAACACTGAACACATCTCAAATACATTCTCATAATGTTCTATATGCTGAGGGACTTCTTTTTCAGTTTACTTTTTTTTAACTTTGACTCTCTAAAGAGTCAAGTTTCGGTTAAGTTCCTTACTCCAAAATGTGTTTTAATTTGTACTGACAGATGAAAGGATATGAAAACACACAAAAAGGAGTGGAAAGTCTTGGTCATAAATGAAAAGTGAAAGTCGTTCAGTCGTGTCCGACTCTGTGCAGCCCCATGGACTCTAGAGTCCATGCAATTCTCTGGGCCAGAATACTGGAGTGGGTAGCCTTTCCGTTCTCCAGGGGATCTTCCTGACCCAGGGATTGAACCCGGGCCTCCCACAACGCAGGCGACTTCTTTACCAGCTGAGCCACCAGGGAAGCCCCATGAAGTGAAAAGGCTTAGACAAATTTGGCTGCCAGGGTTTTTCATGAAATGAGCTGGTCCTCACCCCTGTCCCCTGCCTTTGACTGTTCCTATTTATTTCTCTTGTGCATTTCCTGCTTGTTTCCAATCATTGCCCCAAAGGCGTTTTCCAGTCACTGCTTTGCTCCTGCTCTAGAAGCCAGCTGGTTCTTCTCACTTACCTTCTTGACGGGCAAGCCATCTGTACCAACATCTGAGCTGAAGAAGACAAACTGCCCTCATTCCACAGGACTTCAGGCAGAACTAGAGGAGACCACCCATCAAATACAACCACCGCCTCCTCTCTCAGAACCACCGAGCTAGCCCAAAGTCTATAAAAATCCATTCTTGCAATCCTAACTCGGATCATGCTCTTTGTTTAAGAGACATCCAAGCAGAGCAAACCTCCGTATTGGGACGTCTCTATTCATTCCACATGCCTGTTCCTATTTTCAGTCTATTATTTCATCTATTAATTTAGCAACCCAAGCGCTCTGTGACTTATTTAGCAATTACTGGGGGACGCACAGGAAGGGGAGGAGGTTGACAAACACCCATTAGCACAGGGCCCACTAATGGCCCCATAATGCTGCCTCGCATTTAGCCAGATGAAAGCAGCTATACATTGTAAGGAATTTGAAAGGGTGTCACCAACCTTAATTAATTCTCAGTGCTTTGGGAGGAAAGGATTTACGCCCATTTGGGACTCAGGGAATGGCACCCAGAGATTGTTTCATGTCAAAAGAAATAAACCTTACATCAAATTTACCTTCCAGTCTACTGAAGTGGTTTCCAGTCCATTCGTGTCTGGAGCCCTTAGCTCATTAAACAAATATTTACTGAGTTGTTAGCCACGTGCGAAGGGGCAGGGTGCTAGGCTGTAGGGGAGGAAAGGCAGCCTAGAAGATATGATCCCTGGCGACATGAAACTGAGTCTCAAGAAGCAAATGTATTTCATTAACTGGTTAATTACACAAGCATCCCTCTGAACTTGACGGAAGGCAGGAGGAGAAGGGGACGACAGAGAATGAGATGGTTGAATGGCGTCACTGACTCGATGGACATGACTTTGGGCAAGCTCCGGGAGTTGGTGATGAACAGGGAATGCTGGCATACTGTAGTCCATGGGGTGGCAGAGTCAGACACGACTGAGCGACTGAACTGAACTGAACTGATCCCTCTGAGCTATACACAGAAAAGTCACCTCATGCTAAGAGAGGAGCCGGGTGTAAGCCAGGGTCTCAGGGAAGAGAGACCTGGGTTTGAGGAATCATAGGGCTTCCCAGGTGGCACTAGAAGAAAAGAATCCGCCTGCTGATGCGGGAGATGCAAGAGACACGGGTTCAGAAAGATCCCCTGGAGGAGGAAATGACAACCTGCTCCAGTATTCTTACCTGGAAAATTCCATAGACAAAGGAGCTTAGTGGGTTACAGTCCATGGGGCTGCAGAGAGTCAGACATGACCAGGCTAGCAAAAAGGATCCATTAGTAGCCACATGACCTTAGACTGCTTTTCAACCTTTTTTAGACTCAATTTCCACATCTACCAAGTAATGTTCACATCAAAATTCTGTTCAAAGGATTAAGTCAGTCAGTGCATGGTACCTGCCCCAAAGTAAGTGCTGAATCAAAGTGAGGGGGTATAGTTATGATTACTATTCTCCAACAACCACCAAAACTGAGGATTCACTGCTCATTCAAAGACACACCTGTTAACCTGGAAGAGGTTTCTGAAATCTTTGAGAACTAATTGGACCTCTTGTGGTCCGGTTGCTAGGTCATGTGCAACTCTTTTCCAATCCTATGAACTGTAGCCCGCCAGGCTCCTCTGTCCATGGGATTTCCCAGGCAAGAATACTGGAGCAGACTGCCCTTTCCTCCTACTGGGGATCTTGCTCACCCAGGGATCGAACCAGAGTCTCCTCATTGCAGGCAGATTCTTTACCAGTGAGCCACTGGGGAAGGTCTACTAAGGTCCACTGTGCCTAGAGTCAACCCCAGGGAATTCGGCTTAGATGCTTGAGGAAGCAACAGTCACCCATCCTCCTAGGACAGGATCCTCGCCTGAGGTTCTTCTGAAAGAAATAGCCAGGAAAGAGCAGCAGTGCTCTTTCAAAGCAGAGGATGGCTGATTCCAGGTACCCTTTCTGAAGCTACCATGAGGGGCCCCAAGAAAATGCCAGAGTAGAGTCCTCACCACTTAGCCAGAAGGGAGGGTGGCCTCAGCCTGTGGCCCAATAGTCAACATTTTTATCAAGGGCTTGAATAAAAGCTGATAAAAATCTGCATGTGATACAAAGTTGGGACTTTACCACGTAAGCAATATGCTACGTAACAGAATTAGGTTCCCAGAAGACCTCCACCAGCTGGTGTGAAGACTGAATTACACAGCATGAAATGCATCAGAGATCAATGTGAGGTCCTGCCCTCTGGGTCCAATAACCATCTGGACAAGCTCTGAATGGGAAGCAGGTGTGAGTGCACCTGGCTGGTATTCATTATCTATAAGCTCAATATGAGTCAGCAGTGTGATGTGGTTCTCAAAGGGCACTTTTGGTTGCATCACTCGAAGTCAAGGTCTAGAGAAAAGGAGGTGATATTTATGTTCCACTCTGCTCTGCGTTATAGGATTGAATGCTGTTCTCCTACATATTGAGCGTCCCTGGTGGCTCAGTGGTAAAGAATCCGTCTGCCAATGCAGGAAATGTGGGTTCAATCCCTGGGTTGTAAGATCCCCTGGAGAAGGAGATAGCAACCCACTCCAGTATTCTTACCTGGAGAATCCCATGGGCACAGGAGTCTGGCAGGCTACAGTCCATGGAGTCACAAAGAGTTGGACTTGACTTAGCAACTAAGCAACAACTCTTAGATATGAGCACTCTTGAGCATCTCTGGAATAAATGTAACCAGGGAGGCAATGGGGACATCAAATCACATCCTTTGTGGCTGAAGAAACCAAGAATGATTAGCAGACAGAGGAAAGGACTTGGAGTTGCACAATCACTATTTTCAAATTTTGAAGATGCTATAAAAACAGCAACAGATTTGGGCCAGGTGATGGTTTGAACACTTGACATGCAACAACTCTTTCCATCCTCATCACAACTCCATGTGACCCCCAACTGAAAAAGGAAATTGAGAGTGACATGGGTTAGGTGAATATTTGCCCGAGATCATACATCTGCTGAGCAGTGGAGCTTGGCTATGAGTTAAGTCTTTCTGAGTCCGGATTCAGCACATTAACCAAGATGCAACATGTTCTATGGAAGATACCCCTCTGGGAGACACATCATAGAATAAGGCTGATACGTAGGATGCCTATGTGCCTGCTCCCTTGCCAAAAAGATCCTGACCATACAGGTCCTGACTTGGCCGTCATCACATCTGCAGCACCCAGAATATAGTCATATCTGATAAACGTGTGAGGAAGAAATGAGTGAATTAATGAACAAAGACAAGCTGCAGGCTTGCATAAGGAATCTTGCTATTCTCGATAGCGAGAATCATCACTACTAGATCCCAGGCTGTCGTAACAAAGCTTCACAAACTGAGAGGCTCAAAACAACAGGAACTTATTCTCTCGCAGTTCTGGAAGCTAGGAGCCTGAAACCAAGGTGTCAGCTGGGCTCCATTCCCTCTGCAGGCTCTGGGGAATCCCATAGGCAGAGGAGTCTGGCAGGCTACAGTCCATGGAGTCACAAAGAGTTGGACTTGACTTAGCAACTAAGCAACAACTCTTAGATATTAGCACTCTTGAGCATCTGTCCTGACTTTCTGGTTTCTGGCAATTGCTAATCGTTGGGGTTCCTTTACTTATGGCTGCATCTCTCCAATTTCTGCCCCTGGCTCTGTGGTTCCTCCAGTAGTCATGTACAGATGTGAGATCTGGGCCATAAAGAAGGCTGAGCGCCGAAGAATTGATGCTTTCGAACTGTGGTGTTGGAGAATACTCTTGAGAGTCCTGTGGACAACAAGGAGATGAAAACCAGTCGATCCTAAAAGGAATCAACCTGATTATTCATTGGAAGGACTGATGCTGAAGCTGAAGCTCCAATACTTTGGCCACCTGATGTGAAAAGTCAGCTCATTGGAAGAGACCCTGATGCTTTTCCAATGAGCTGGAAAAGCAAGAAAGATCGAAGGCAGGAAGAGAAGGGGGCAACAGAGGATGAGATGGTTGGATGGCATCATTGATTCGATGGACATGAGTTTGAGCAAACTCTGGGAAATAAGTGAAGGACAGGGAAGGCTGGTGTGCTGCAGTCCATGGGGCTGCAAACAGTTGGACACAACTGAGTGGCTGGGCGACAAGCACTCTGTGGCATTCTCCCTCTGGCCCTGTGTCCCTAGAGCTCTTCTTATAAGAATCCAGTCTTCGGTTTAAGGCTCACTTTAGTCCAGTATGTGTGTGCTCAGTCATATCTGACTCTTTGTGACCCCATGGCCTGTAGCCCACCAGGCTCCTCTGTCCATGGAATTTCCCAGGCAAGGATACTACAGTGGGTTGTCATTTCCTTCTCCATGAGATCTTCCTGACCCAGGGACCAAACCTGTGTCTCCTGCACTGGCAGGAGGATCCTTTACCACTGAGCCACCTGGGAAGCCCAGATATGACCTCCTGTTAACTAATTCCATGTGCAAAAGTCTTGTTTCATCATAGGATTACATTTATAGGTTTGGGGTGGACATGGATTTATGGCAACACTAGTGCAATCTTTGAATAAGATGAGCAATTTTTACTAGGCACAGGATGGCTCCACAATAGGAAAGATTAGGCAGAAGTTTTTAAATTTAATCATGAGGACTCAGGCTGCAAAATTAAAGTTCTATCTAGAATATCGTCCTTTCATTCAATAAACATTTACTAATCCCAACTGTCTACCTAGCACAAAGTCATGTGGGTGAATTAGCTCAACATGAATAAGGCACCATGGATCCCTTGATGGGTCTCAAAGCCTGGTGGAGGAGATAGCACACAAAAGCACAACCAAAATATAACAGGGAAGTCTGCTCTGAAGACCTATGAAAGCACAGAAGTTAAAGTAATTATTTCAGCCTGAAAAGAAGATAGTGAACTACAGTGGCCATTCTCCAGGCAGAAAAAATATGGCAAAAAAAAAAAAAAGAAAGAAAGAAAGAAATGTGTCTCCAGCCCAAGTTCCATTCTTCTTTCCTCCTTCTAGTAAAAACACATAAATTTCCTCTGGGAAATCACCCCTTCTCCATTCTCATCACTGCTAACTGAGTAGACTAATCTCAACCAAGGCTCCTGGAGTTTCAGACCAGTCAGTATATTCCATGTTTTTGTCTAATCAGAGCCAATAAGAGACAAGGAGACAGTGGCTGGAAGGACAAGGAGACAGAGGGTGAAGGAAAGAGAGGTTTGGGTTCCACTCATTCGGTGCTATAAGAATATGAGATTTGCAGCCTCTGGAACCATCCTGCAACCTAAAGCAGAGACTCTAGAAGCTGCCAAGTGAAACAGCAGATCCTGGGAATGGAGCCATTCACAAGAAGCACAGCCAAAGGCTGGTCCTGTTAGCGTTATTTATGCCCCGAATCTAACCGTACCTGAAGCTAGATCTATCCATGGACCCCTTATTACAGGAGTCAATAGATATATTTCATCTTGCTTAAGTCTTTGTGATACCTACAGCTAAATGACTCCATGGAAACAGCAGTCCCTGATGCAAAAATGATATGTCAGAAGTTAGAGAGGCCAAAATAGCGGGTTTCTTTCTAGAAATGGTTGTGAACTTAGTGTGGTTGATAAGTGAGCAAAGAGATGCTGGAGGTCTCATCAGAAGGGACTTTAGGTCAAGTGGGGTTTGGGTTTCATTGGGAAAATTTTACATCCCTTCCAATTCTGAAATTCTTAAATTTCTGAGTCTGCGTTTCAGAAACATTTGCAGGAGAAAAGGAACTTCAGCCCAAGAGTAGTAGCCTTTCCTGAGTTACAGCCTCAGATCTGAATGTGCCTGTTATTTGGGTATTTTATCTGTATCCATCAATCTACAGGGAAGCAGGAAGTCCGGGGTAAGAATTAGTGCCCAGGGCCCCTGGAGCTCATGACCCTGAGTATTCTGATCACACACGTGGCAGTAACCTTCACAAATTGCATGTGCTACACCTCCATGGCTAAGTCTCCCCCATCTTCAGGTTCCTGCAACCCAATCACACTTAGGGATGCTGGAAATTTCCACTTCTGGGCTCCTGAGCAATCACAAGAGTAGGCAACAGAGCTGAAGCCCACAGTCACATCTTAATATTCACACAGTCCCTAACCCTCACACCAGGCTTAGCAGCTGCAAGCTACCTAGGAATCACCAGGAATTTATTCCAGCCACTCCACACAGGATACATCTGTCTGTGTCTGGGGAAGAGATGGGGCTCAGAGTCAGCACCCAGCAAGCAGACTGGACTGGGCACACAGACACCAGGAGACTGCTTGGCATTCTCATTAGTGCCATGAATAATCCATACAGAAGGAGCACTGTCCCCTCCCTCCTCAAGCTCCCATCTACCTGGGTATCTAAGAATCAATGACAGGGACAAGGGGACAAATTCAGGTAAAGGTCACACTGCGAGAGTCTGCTTATCTGGACTGGCTTTGGTTACCTGGTTGTCTGCCAGATAGTTACCTGAGTAATTCACCAAAATGTTGGTTTCATGATAGCAGTGACCTTGTCTTTTTTTGATGAACACTGTATCCCATTTTCTGAGTGATGATAAAGCAATAAAACTCCGGGGGGAGGCGGGGCACAGTGGTCAAGTGGTAGTCTAAATGTGTGTGTGAGACAGAGAGAAAATGAGCTTTATCCTTTCAATAATCCCAGGAGGTAGGCACAATCATTAACCCCTTGAACAAGTGAGTAAGCTGAGACAGAGGCTGAATAACTTGTACAAGGTCATGTAACTAGGGTTTCAAGCCAATATCTGAATCCAAAACAAAATTGGCTCCAGAGTCCACGCTCTCCTGATTCCTACGCTTATACTGCTTTCCAACTGCCTGGAATGTTCATTCAACAAGTACTAATAGGCTATTGATGACAGTCCAGGTACATTTCTAGCTTCTGGGGATTCAGCTATGAATAAGAAGAAGTCAGGAGTTCATTAAACATTTGCTGGCTGGATGGATAGATGGATGTAGAATGGATGGCTAGAAAGATGAATGAATGGGTGGATGAGTGAGCTGATGGATGGGTGAAGAACATGGTGGAAATTAGAAATATGGAAAGGATCTGTTGACTATTACAGGTGAGCCATCAATAAAAGAGACTGTGGATCTCTCTTCATGTGTCTTTTTTCCTGCTTTTGACAGTAATTTGTCAGCAGAATGTATCATGTAGGCTCTAGGACCAGAAGCCTGGCTCCATGCTTTTACCATCTGTGTCACCTGGAGCAAATCACTTAACCCCCGGACCTGTTTCCTCACTTACAAAATGAGAATAACCCCAGCTACTCACACAGTTGCTGTGGTTTAAATGTTATTGCTATTGTTTGGAGCCCAATGCAAGTGTTATCTCTTTCTCTGTAGCTTTCAGTTCTAGTCAATTCAATGTTTATGAAATGTGTCCTCTTTGCAAACACTGTGCTGGGGGTAAGGGTATGACAGTAAATTAGAGAAATATGGTCCTTTCATTCGAAGAAATTTTAGTTCAGCAGGGAAAACAGGAGAAAAACATATCAGATGAGCATTAAGAAAGGGACACCGTGGGGTGCTAGGTTCAGTCAGGGTAGAATTAGTCTCTCCTTGATGCTCCCGTATTATTTCACTTGGTTTGGCTACTAGCGTACACATCATCTCACCTGTCAATCAAGGCTCTTAGAGAGAAGTGTACACAACCCTTAAAGAGGAATCAATTGTACCAAATGCGTGTATGGATGGATGATGAACAGATGGAGGGATAAGCAGATGAATGGAAGGAAGATAGGGAAGATGGACAGATAGACTGATGAATGGAAGGAAGGAAGGAAGTATTGGCATATGGATGGATGCATGAATGGATGGATGAATGGATGGAGGGAAGGAGGGAGGAGGGAAAGCAGGAGGGAAACACTGAAGTATGGATGCATCGATGGATGGATGGATGAGAGAGAGAAAGGAAGAAAAGATAGATGTATGTATATATGGAAGCATGGATGGACAGATGGGCAGAAGGAAGCTGAAGCAACAGCCCACAATCACAGAACAGTCAGGACTTCACCAAAGCCAAGTCCACGGGCAAAGCACAGTCTACTCTGAGCCAATGTCCACATATTTGAAACTTGAATGGAACAAGAGGCTCAGATGCAGATCTGAGGCAAAGCCAGAAACTTCAAATGATGGCACGGGGAAGATGAAAAACAGGGTCCAGTAGTAGGAGACGAGATAGCGGGATCCAGCAGGACATGCGTAGACCATTACAAAAATGGCCACAAATGTCTCTCACCCTTACAGAGGCTCCCCTTCCCAATGCGACTTTGCAGCTGCTCTCATCAAGAGGTGGAATTTTTCATCTGCATCTTGAATCTGACCTTGCCCATGTGGTCAGTGGGACTTTAGCAAATGTGATACTAGTGGAAGCAGAAAAGCACATGAACACTGGAATTCACTCCCTCACTGCTTTGGGAGCCCCATGATCACTAGGAACCACCAGGCTCACTAAACGTGCTGGCAAAGATATTCACTTCTGTCTCAGCTCACTAAACATGACTCATGGCTGAGTCAGGCCCATCACCCTGGCTGATACAAAGCCAATCATCAGGCATGGATGGGACCATCCCAAAGAGGCAGTTATCTGGTGGGTTGCCATCTGACTCTAGACATCAGGTGGCGTTGACCCATAAGTAGAAAAACCACTCCCACCAGCCACAGAATCAGAGAAAATAATAAAATAATGACCCTTTCAAGCCACTAAGTTTGGGATGATATGCTATGCTCTGAAAGTTCACTGAAATACAGGGAATCATGAGTAGCCACGGCCACCCCTGGACACTCTGCAAACGTGTGGATGAAGTTGCTCGTTTCTATTTGCTGATTCTGGGAGCCAAGGGATAATTTCAGCAAAAGCCCTTCTCATCGCCTCGAGCACATAAGCTGACCATTGCTGGAATTCAAGAGGCAGCTTGTATGCATGTGTTTATTCCATCACTTAAAAGAAAATCCATGTATCTGTTTCTTTATTTATTTACTTGGCTGCACTGGGTCTCTGTTGCTGCACACGGGCTTTCTCTAGTTGCGGCAAATGGCGGGGTGGGGGGCTACTTTTCACTGCAGTGTGCGGCTTCTCATTGCAGTGGTTTCTCTTGCTGCAGAGCATGGGTTCCAAGGGACCTGGGCTCAGTAGTTGCCGTGCAAGGGCTTAACTGCCCCATGGCATGTGGGATCTTTCCAGATCAGGGATTGGACCGGTATCCCCTGAATTAGCAGGTGGATTCTTAACCACTGGACCACCAGGGAAGTCTCTCCATCACTTTTTAACTGTTGAATAATTTATTCAGCAAACGTTAATGGAGAGCCCATAAGAGTAAAGCTCTGCAAAGAAAGGGAGGCAAGATAGACATGGGTCATGCCCCGACATGGCTATGCGATCTCATCGAGGTCTGGGAGCCAATTTTTATCAGAGAGTTTTGAGCAGAAAGGGGGCATGATGACAATTGTCTGGCCTGATCCTGGACCCTTAGCCAAAAATAAAATCCATCCACACCCTGCCTGCCAGCACTCAGGAAGAAGGAATGACAACTGTCCTCATTTCTTCACAGAATGGTTAACACGGCAGTCTCCACTGTATGAGTCTGGATTCAGGACTCACTATTTGTGTTAATTAATCTCCAAGAAAAAAAGAGCTGGTAATAGTCACTAGTTTGTAGGGTTTTTGCAAGGATTAAATAGGGTACACCTATAGTACCTGGTCCTAGGCACAATATATGCCATTTTTAAAATTTTATTTTGTTGGAGTGTAGTTGATTTACAATGTTGTGTTAATTTCTGCTGTTCAGCACAGCGATTCAGTTATACATACACAAACATTCTTTTACATATTCTATTCCAGTACAGTTTATCACAGGACATTGAATAAAATCCCCTGTATTGTACAGTAGGGTCTTGTTGCTTATCCATTCTCTATATAATTGTTTGCTCCTGCTAGTCCCAAACTCTCAATCCATCCTTCCCACACCCCCCAACCACATGGCAACCAGAGGTCTGTTCTCTGTTGTCTGTGAGTCTGTTTCACACATAAGTTCATTTATGTCATATTTTAGGTTCCACATATATGTCATTATTCTTTATTATCCTTCTTCCTTGTCATCCTATTCTCACTCTTCACTCTATGAAGCTCCTGACATGTGGCTCTGACTTTTTCACTCCCAGATGGATTTCCTTCCCCAATTTAGATCCTGGGAAACCTCTTTGAGGCAGCCGTGAAAATTTCCCTCTCCAGTTCACTGCTGTGGGAACGTAACTGATGGATAGTTCTGGTTTCAGGACGCTCCACTGGTCTGGCCAGATTTCTATTAGAACTGTGTCAGTGACAAGTTCTACCCAGCCCTCTTTCTTTTCCTTGCCCTCTGCAGGCAACAGACCCACCCTACAATCTGAAAATTCCTCCTGCCATCTCCATCTGCCTTGCCTTTTTCCTTCACACACTCCTCTAGAACTCTCTCATGTCTCATCTTCTTCTGGCATCTGCTTCTGCTTGTTGCACGAGCTTTCGTGCTAAGTCATTTCAGTCAGGTCCGATCCTTTGCAACCCTACGAACTGTAGCCTGCCAGGTTCCTCTGTCCAGGAGATTCTCCAGGCAAGAATACCGGTCTGAGTTGCCATTCCCTTCTCCAGGGGATCTTCCTGACCCAGGGATCAAACCTGCGTCTCTTACCTCTCCTACATTGGCAGGCAGGTTCTTTACCCACTGAGCCATCTGGGAAGCCCCTTCTGCTCCTTGGGAGGATCCTTTGACAGTATCTCCTACCCAAGTTCTCTGATTTCCTCTGTTTATTGCTACCGCAGGCAACAGCCTCCCAAACAACTGGAGTTCAAGACCTAGAGCATCCAGGAGAGATGTGCAAGAGTTAGAAGCAGCAGTCTACCCCACAGTCACATCTTATCCCCTCTCCCTTAAAATACAACTGAAACCTGACCACTTCCCCCACCACCGCCTCGGACAGATGCCATCCGCTCCCGTCTGTGTGCTGCAGTAGGGTCCTGAGGCCCTGTGCTGCAGTAGGGTCCTGTCTCTGCGCTAGACTCTCTCCAGTCTACTCTGTTAGAATAAATACACCACTATATAGAAAACAGACAGTCAACATGGCCCTACTGTGCAGCACAGGGAACTATATGCAATATTTTATAATAACCTATACTGGGAAAAAATCTGAAAAAGTACATATATTTGTATACTGTTGTCGTTTAGTTGCTCAGTCGTGTCCGACTCTTTGCGACCTCATGTGTAGCCTACTAGGCTCCTCAGTCCATGGGACTGCAAAGGCAAGCATACTGGAGTGGGTTGCCATTCCCTCCTGCGAGGATCTTCCCGACCCAGGGACTGAACCTGCGGCTCCTGAATTGCAGGCAGATTCTTTATCACTGAGCCACCAGGGAAGCCCATGTGTGTGTGTATATATATATATATATGTATGTGTGTGTGTGTATATACATATATATGTGTGTGTATATATACAGGTATATATAGGTGTATATATATATGCTATGCTAAGTCGCTTCAGTCGTGTCCGACTCTGTGCGACCCCACAGACGGCAGCCCACCAGGCTCCGCCGTCCCTGGGGTTCTCCAGGCAAGAACACTGGAGTGGCTTGCCATTTCCTTCTCCAATGCATGAAAATGAAAAGTGAAAGTGAAGTTGCTCAGTTATGTCCGACTCTTCGCGACCCCATGGACTGCAGCCCACCAGGCTCCTCTGTCCATGGGATTTTCCAGGCAAGAGTACTGGAGTGGGGTGCCATTGCCTTCTCCGATATATATATACACACACACACACACATATATATATATGTATGTATAAATGTGGGCTTCCCTGGTGGCTCAGCAGTAAAGAATCTGGCTGCAATGCAGGAGACCTGGGTTCGATCCCTGGGTCGGGAAGATCCCTGGAGAAGGGAATGGCAACCCACTCCAGTATCCTTGCCTGGGAAATGCCATGGACTGAGAAGCCTGGGGGACTACAGTCCATACTAACACACAAATATATACATATTCAATATGTTTGAATAAATATAAATAAATGTATAAAATGAATCCCTGTACTATACACCTGAGGCTGACACAACACTGTCAGTCAAGTATACTTCAATTTTTAAAAATTAGAAACCAAGACTATATGTTCCTATTCAAGTGGAGTCAGATGATGGATCCCCTCTGCTTAATGTCTTCTGACAGATAGATCCCACAACTCAGAACAAAGGTTAGAGTCCTCACCATGTTCAGAAAGGCCCTCCCTGACCTGCTCCAGCCCAGCCACATGCGCATTTGACTATATTTACATTTTTCCTCTGATGTTTCCACCTCAGGGTTTCATCACTTGTGGTTCCTCTGTCTGTAAGTTTCCTTCTGAAGACACCATTTGGTTCAATTCCCTCTCTTTAGTCAAGTGCCACCTTCTTAGGGAGACTCTCACTCTCCACACTGCCTGAAATTCCACATTCCCCTCCCTACCCTCTTGCACCATTTTCCCCACAACATTCCTCATTATTTAACACAGTTTATAATTTAATTATCCTGTCTTGGGTATGGTGGATCTCTCCCTAATAAAATGTAAATTCCAATGACTGCAGGTAATTTTGTCTGTTGACTGTTGTGTTCACAATACCTACTATGGTATCTGGCACATAAGGGAAGGATGGAGGAAGGGACGGATGGATGGATGGATGGATAAACGAAGGGAGAGCCAGAGATGGATGAATAGATGGAGGGAGAGATGGAGGAAGGGAGGGAGGGACCCTGGAGGGAGGGTAAGGGTTGGTGAATGAAGAGATTCAAGAGGGATGAAGGGAGGGAAGGAGAGAGGCAGAGAGGGGTGGAGGAGGACTTGAGGGAGTGATGGAGGCAGGGGTGGAGGGATGGAGCGACAGAGGAAAGGAGAGGAGAAAAGAAGGGGAAGAGAGAAGGAGGTATGAGAAAGGGCCAGCCAGGTGCTGGAAGTACCACAAGGCTCATCAGAGAAAAGCAAACTGCTACCAGCAAGGACATAACTGATGTCCACGGAGACTGAACACATGCGTTTACCCTGAAAAATCTTCCACTCTGACCTAATGTCATTCATCCTTCAGGCCCTGATGTGAGTGGGATAACAGATTGGATGGCCTGGGACTTCTGCCTGTTCATATCCCAAAGATAGAGATGAACACGGCAAGAAGATCTGAAGCTTTAGAGTGAGACAGACCGAGATCTGAATCCGGATCCTGTGCAATCATGGCCAAGTTACTTAACTTCGCTGAGCCTTATCTTCTTCCTCTCTAAAACTGAGATAACAATACATTTATATCAAGATACAACAGCGATATTCTCAGAACTAAATGACACATATAAAAAGCTTGAATAATTCCTGGTGGCTCAGATGGTGCCTTCAATGCAGGAGACCTGGGTTTGATCCCTGGGTCAGAAAGATCCCCTGGAAGAGGGCATGGCAACCCATTCCAGTATTCTTGCCTGGAGAAGCCCATGGAGAGAGGAACCTGGCGGGCTACAGTCCATGGGTTGCAGAAAGTCGGACAAGACTGAGCAACTAACACACAGATGTAAAAAGGTTAACACAGAGTCTGGAATCTATTAAATGCCAGTTACTCCAAGAGACAAGTTATTCTGTGTCTTAGATTCCCCATAGGAAAGAAGGAGTTAATAACACTACCAGCTCTTACACTGAGGCTTCTCAGGTGGCGCTAGCGGTAAAGAACCCACCTGCCAGTGCAGGATACATGAGTGACATGGGTTCGATCCCTGGGTCAGGAAGATCCCCTGGAGGAGGGCATGGCAACCCACTCCAGTATTCTTGCCTGGAGAAGCCCATAAACAGAGGAGCCTGGGTAGGGTGGAGGCCTATAGTCCTCGGGGCATAGAGTCAGACACAGCTGAAGAGACTCAGCATGCATGCAATATTAGCGTCGCTATGAGGGTGACACAAGCTGACTGTGGGCTCTGAACAGCTAACAACTCAATAAATAAGCACAGTATTGCTGCTTCTGTTGTTAAAGATGATAAGCTTTGCAGATCTGAGATGTGCACCCAAGGTCCTGCAGATACTCTGGAATCAGCCACTCAACTCCTGAGCCCTCCCTTGTAACTACCAGATTGGCCAAAAACTGCATTCAGGCTTGTCCATAAGATGCTATGTCCATAATGCTATGTCCGAACAACTTTCTGGCCAACCAAGACTCACAGACAAAGAACTTGCCCAAAGCCCCAGAGTTTACAAGTGGCGGCACTAAGATTAAGCCCACAGGTGAGGGAGGTCAGCCTTCAGCATCTTCACCCCCCAAATCTCCCAGGCCATTCTGACCATCCCCGCACACAGGGGAAAGTTGTCACAGTCCATCCTTCTCCACTTGTTCAGAGACCGATATTATCTCACAGTCCAGACTCTCTTCTGCTCAAGGGGAATCAGTGAACTTGTACCATCCATGCTGTTTCTCCACGGAGAACCAATCACCAGCCTGGACCCTGGTGCTGGGACTCAGTACAAGCCCCGCCTGCTCCCCAGGAGCAGATGGCCGTCTCTAAAGCCATCTTTCACTGAGCTCCTTTCTGGTACCCTAGGGGCTTTCAGTAATTACTGCTATTATTCTTACATTCAGTGAGTTCATAAAATCAGAATGCCAAAGGTACAGTGGAAACACTCACACACAGAGAGATACACAAGCACAAATACAGACACACACAGACAGAAGCACTTAGATGCCAGAGGGATTCTTAGAGGCTGAGACACAAAGAAGTTCCAGGAGCGGGCATCATTCTACTGATGCGTCTGTCTACGCAGAGATCTTTTCATCTTGCTTTCTCTTCCAGGCAGATGCAGTGTTTATTAACCACCTTATCCCCAACATACCTGCAAGGAACGTGGCAGGGGAGCAGGTGATGCCCACGGTTGACAAGGGCAATCCCCTGTTTCTCTTGACTCCTAACCAGTTTTTAAAGCAGACAATACTACAGCACTTGCTCCTTAAGGAAATGACTTACAAAGAGTTTAGCCTCCGGATGAAATGCTCGGGTTTTCTTCTGTTGGTTTGAATTCTGAACCTTTTCAAAGTGAGGGCTCTCCAACTGGTTTCTGTTGATGAAGTCTTTTCCTCTCCAACCTAAACAGGGGTTGCAGTTCTTTTTCTTTTGAGACGACCCAGCAGGCTGTCCCTGTGTCAAGGTGCCGCTGGGCATCTGCTACAGGCTGACAGAGGGACATCTGTTGTCAGGGCCACGGCCTCCTGCGGAGGGGAGGGGTGAGGGGAGGAGAGGAGCCGGTTGAGATGCCTGCTGTTCCATCCAGATTTAGTATCTTACACTGAATCTTCAATTTGTAAGAAAAAAAAAAAAAATCAGCCTCTTGGCATAGAAGTCATTGCGGCCGCCCAAGTTCGAAGTCTGTTCCACTCTCTTTTTCAGGATTCCCAAGAAAGTGGTCCTGGCCTTCTCCATCCTGGCAGCACCCATACCGCGTTCAAGTTGGAGGCAGAGGCAATAGGAGCAACAAGACAAGGACATGATTGTAGATTCTGATCTAGCTGATTCCCGTGCATCCGATACACACCGTCTGAGGATCTTTACTGCTTTATTCTTCTGATATCTCATAAGAACACAGGCTTCCCAGGTGGCTCAGTGGGAAAGAATCCACCCGCCAATGCAAGGAGACTCGGGAGACATGGGTTCGATCTCGAGTGGGGAAGAGCCCCTGGTGAAGGGTATGTCAACCCACTCAGTGTTCTCACCTGGAAAAACCCACGGACAGAGGAGCTTGGTGGGCTACCATCCATGGAGGTGCCAAAGAGTCAGACATGACTAAGGAGATACATACAAACCTGAATGTACATCCCTACCTGTCTGTCTATCTATCTGCTTTTCTGTGTGTACATTTTGAAAAAGTGAAAGTGTTAGTGACACACTCATGACTGATCCTTTGCTATATTTTACAGCTGAGCAAACTGAGGCCCAAAAGATACTTACCAAGCTCCTGTAGCATGTCATGCTCTGCAAGGTTTAAGCAACTTGCTTGGATATGGGTGAGTGGAGATCCACTCAGCTCTCCCAACCTCACTCCCAATGTTCTTAAGCAAGATCCTGCTGACTTGCTAGTTCTTAATTGTGACTATACACGATCTCAGCATTCACTCTATCTAGATTTACTGAGCATCTAATATCTGCCAGGGCCTATGGCTAGTGAAAGAGGTACTGGCTGAGTCCTAGGGATTAAAAGCCCCATAGAAAATGCATCAGTAGGCCTGTGTGCATTGAGCAGTGTGTGTGTGTGTGTGTGTGTGCGCGTGCGTGCGTGTGCACACGCGCGCACGGGCATGCACCCACATGTAACTGCTAAAGGTGAAGATGGATGATACACAAATCTAAAGCAGAGGGACTGCACTGTAGCAGGATGTGTTTGGTTACATGAAAGAAGTTAGCCTGAGGAGACCTTCCTGCTGGTCCAGTAGCCAACATGCCATGCTCCCAATGCAGGGGGCCCGGGTTCAATCCCTTGAGAAACTACATCCCATATGCTGCAGCAAAGATCAAGGATTGTCAGTCTGCAACTAAGACCCAGTGCAGCCAAATAAATAAATAATATATTTTTCAAAACAAGGAGTCAATACTACTAGCACAAGATCCTAAAGCCACACAGCGGGTACTATAGGATCAGCAGGCTGCGGAAGTATCCAATCTAGGGGGTGACTTAATTTCTTCCCTTCCAGCTCTGCCAATTCAATAACACAGGACAAATGACAGCTTGACTCCTCCATCAATAAGGTTGTTTTCTGTTTGTTTGTTTTAAATTTATTTATTTTAATTGGAGGTTAATTACTTTACAATATTGTATTGGTTTTGCCATACATCAACATGAATCTGCCACAGGTATACACGTGTTCCCCATCCTGAACCCCCTTCCCACCTCCCTCCCTGTACCATCCTTCTGGGTCGTCTCAGTGCACCAGCCTCAAGCATCCAGTATCATGCATCGAGCCTGGACTGGCGATTTGTTTCATATATGATATTATACAATAAGGTTGTTAATGGTCCCATCACCCTCGTTCACCCTAACCCTGTCCGGTGATTATCCTCTGTGAATCCTCCTTAAGCCTTTGTGGATTTCCCTAAAGCACTTCAGGGCTCTATAACCTGGGCCCCAGAATCCAGGCTGGACATAAAGTTTAGGGTTTGACAAGTCTTTTTTACTCTTGGTGGAAGGCAGGATTTGAAGTGTGGATTTTATTTTAAAGTTTGTTTTAACTCTATCAGAGAAAATACAGCCCAAGTTGGAAATGTTACCTGTGACTCTGTGGTCGGGTAAGAACAGGCCCACTCCTTCTCTATGTGAAATGGATGAGTGAGCCTTCTGGGGAACCAGAAATCCCTAAATATTCATAAAGCGGGAATATATGGCTCAGAGAAACCAATGGGATGGATGTTCTGACCATTAAAATTCCTCTGCAAGATCCCAGTGCATGGAAGAATAAACCTTACTGCCTCCTCTGCAATAAATGTTATCTTTAATATAGAAGAATAAGCCCTCTAAACACAAGGCAAGTCTCTAGCCCTTGAGAGAGATCCATGAATTACTTAGAAGTACAAGTGAGCTCACATCAATGGATGACACACAAGAAGTTTCAGATCATTAGGCTCTGTTATGGACTGAATCATGTCCCCACAAAACTTATATGTTGAAGCCCTAGCCTCAATACTTCATAATGTGACTGAATTTGAAGTTAAGGCCTTTGGAGAGATGAGTCCATTGAAATGAGGTCATCAGGTAGACCTGGATTCAATGTGACAGGTGTTTTTATAAGAAGAGATTAGGACAGTCAGAGAGACACGGGGGGATGTCCTGCACAGATGACCATGTGAAAAGGAAGCAAGACGACTGCCCTCTGCAAGCCAAGGAGTTGTTGTGTTAGTCGCCCAGTCATATCCCACTCTTTGTGACCCCATGGACTGTAGCTCGCCAGGCTCCTAAGTCCATGAAATTTTCCAGGCAAGAATACTGGAATGGGTTCCCTTCTCCAGGGGATCTTCCCAGTCCAGGGATTGAACTTGGGTCTCCTGCATTGCAAGCAGATTCTTTACCATGTGAGCCACCAGGAAAGCCCTCAAGCCAAGGAGAGGCCTCCAAATAAAGTCAACCCTGCTGACACCTTAATCTTGGACTTCTACACTCAAGAAGCGTGAGAAAATAAATAGGTACTGTTTAAGACCCCAGTCTATGGTATTCTATTTTGGCAGCTGGAGAAGACTAACACATGAGTCCAAACATTGGAGATCTTGCATAAAATGAGGACGCACTGGAGGAAAACTTTATGCACAAAGTTTCTATGTTCAGGTGACTTTAAAAGGAAAGAGATTTTTAAACCTCTATCTAGCTTAAATATATCTTTCCAAATGCACCCTATGGCACTTGTCTGTAAAATCAAAGTGATGTTTAATTTTAGCGGATGGCTTGATCTTTTAAAGTAGGATAGAATATTTTAAAAATACATATCCAACTGGTCAAAATTACAAGACTTTTAGAGGATCACATAAGAGAATACCTCCATGCTCTTAGTGGACAGAGAAACTTCAATAAAAACTAAGACGTTCAACTAATAAAAATAAACAATAAGAACTTCTGATTAAATTAAAATTAATAAGTTCTGTTTCTCATAAAACATCATTAATAAAGAGAAAAGTCAAGCCACATGGTGAAAAATACACTTCAAACAAATAAAACAAACAAAGGATCCACATCCAGGATACAGTATAATAAGAAAACAGGCTACATAAGAGAAAAATGAGCAAGATACAAGAAAGAAAAACATCTATATAACCAAAAACATAGTTCCCAATTCCACCAGAATTAGGGAAATGTCTAACAAAAGTGCAATAAACTACCAATACACATTTTTGGCAAAGAAGAAAAATTCAAACAATATCAAGAATAAGCAATATGAAGTAACAGGAACTCTCTGCTGCTGAGCGTAAAAATGGATAGAATCACCTTGAAAAGTAGTTTGACATTATTCTTTGAACTTGAGGATACAAATACACAACAAACCAGAAATTCTACTTTCAGAGAAGTACTCTAGAGAAACTCTTAAATACACATATCAAGTAATGTTTCAAAAACATTCATAGCTATTGTGATATTGTGATATAATAAGAAATAAATATTTGGGTCTTTATTCTCAACTCCTAGCCAGAGCTTCATAACTTTTATAATTTGGAGGTATTTGTATAGGGAGGTTGCTTGCTTGTTTCGTCGTTTTTTTTGTTGTTGTTGTTGTTGCTGTTGTTAGTTCTACCTGGACAAGACAAGATTTATATCATGGGATATTATCAAAACATAGTGCTCAAAAAATGGTGGGCATTCATAAGGGCAGTATTCGTAACAGAAGCCAGGTAGTTCAGCTTTGTTTTTTTTTTTTTTTTTTTTTAGGTTGTTAAATGTTATCAGAGAAAAAAACAATGTAGCTGCTTAGAGGAAAGCACTTGTAAGGCACATCAGAAAAACTGATTATGAAACTGATTTTGTCCTGACCCCATACTTACAAGGCAAATTTTCTACCTCTCTGAGCCCTTGGTTTTCTCAGCCATAAAATGGACATCATTATATAGCTACTGTACAGTACAGTTATGAAAATTAAACAAGATTAGGGACATGAACTAGCTTGACAGAATATGCGTGCACAAAAGCCCAGTGGCTTCAGTCCTGTCTGACTCTTCTGCAACCCCAGTGGCCTGTAGCCCGGTTCCTCTGTCCATGGGATTCTCCAGGCAAGAATACTGGAGTGGGTTTGCCATTCCCTCCTCCAGGGGATCTTCCCGATCCAGGAACCCATCAAGCCTGCCTTTCTTACACCTTCTGCCCTGTGGCTTCTTTACTACTGGTGCCACCTTGGAAGCCCTGAGAGAGTGTGCCCTTATTTAATTACTTCTTGTTTGCCACTATTCTCTTTAGAAGCTTGCGAAGAATTCCATTGTCTCTGTACTATCTGTCTCAACAAACTTTTGTTAAAACTGCCAATCCATTAGAAAGACACATAGAGATGGAATTCATGTGTGATTTTAGAACAAGCATCTTTTTTCTCCAAAATTCCAAGCAATGCCGAAAAACACATTTTTAAAAGAGTAAGTTCAAAAAGTTGAGGAATTCTGACTGATCTATTGGGCAAAATGCTGGAACAGTCCCCAAATGGCAGGAAATGACTGTGTTTCAGAGAAAAGAGTGGTTGACACCTTCCAAATGTAAAATGAACAAATACAAAAAGATGTAAGTCCCCAGGGATATTCCCAAGTTGAAAAACTAGGGAGTAACATTCAGAGCTGCCAGACAAGTAAAGGGAAGAGACATACACAGCATTCAGAGGTCTGAAGAGGTGGGGGAGAATTTTTAAAATTATATGAAAGCGCTATGCAAAATTTATAACAATCCTGAAAATCCATGCAAAATGAATGACTTCATGGGAAAATGTCATTTCCTGAAACTGACTCAAGAAGAGGTGGAAAACTCGAATAGACTAATAATTATTGAAGAAATTGGAAATGCTGTCAAAAAACTACTCAAAACGAGGAACTGGTGAAAGCAATTTGGAAGTAGCTATTAAAATTAAAAACACACATACCTCTCAACTCAGAAATCCCACTCCTGGGAGTCTATCAAACAGAAATGAAAGTACCAGTACACAGGATATATGTTAGGGTTGTTAATGCAGAATTATTTGTAGAAGAAAAAAGCAGGGGAGAAAGTGAATGACCTACATGGAAAAATTGTAGAGTCACAGGAAAAGTGAGTTATATTTTTATCAGCTGATTTGGGGCAATCTACAGAATGTATCAGGGGCTTCCCTAATGGCTCAGATGATAAAGAATCTGCCTGCAATTCAGGAGACCCGTGTTCAATCAGTAGGGATCAATACAGAATATACTGATAGAAGAAAGAGCAAGACACAGAGAAGCACATATAAGTGTATTCCAACTTTGCAAAACAATTCCCTGTGTGTGTGTCCACATATATATCTGTATATTTTATAAACATAGAGAAAGTTCTGGAAATGTACATAGCAGGCTGTAAATATTGGGTATAGAATGAGGGTCAGGGAATGAGTTGCTAAGGAAAGTGGAGGGAAATTTTAAAAAAGCAAAAGAAGAAGAAACAAAAGATTACAAGTAAATTAAGGATTCCATAACAAAACGTTTTCATGCTATGACTCTTGATATAGCATTAGACATATGTATGCATGTGTGTTTAAGTTGCGTGTATTCATCAGTGCAAAAAGTGAAGATAAAAAAACAAAAACATGAGTAAATGAAAAAGACACTGACACAAGCTTTTCACAGGCTTCCCAAACCTTTAAGGTACAATAAAAAGCCCTAAAATTTAAAAGGAAGGAAGCTTCTTATTCTTAACTCATTCTGTAATTCCTGATGGCAAAGCTGTACAAACAGGATACACAGACCAATGGAAAACAACAGCCTAGCCTAAGCGGGTTTCCCAGGTGGCACTAGTGATAAAGAACTTGTCTGCCAATGCAGGAAACATAAGAGATGCAGGTTTGATCCCTGGGTTGGGAAGATTCCCTGGAGGAGGCAATGGCAACCCACTCCACTACTCTTGCTTGGGAAATCCCATGGACAGAGGAGCCTGATGGGCTACAGTCCATGGGGGTGCAGAGAGTCAGACATGACTGAAGTGACTTAGCATGCACGCAAAGCCCCACTGGTGGGCAGAAAAGCAAACTCTGGGGCGATCCTCTCCAGAAGTGAATGGAAGAACACTGTTGCCATGGAGGACTCATTCAAACAATGAGGAGACTTCTGGCGTTAGTTCCAGCATATAATGAAAGTGATGGGCATCAAGGGACCTTGGAAGTCATCACACCCATCCGTCCAAGAAGAAAAAGTTGAACAAGTCAAAAATCAATGACTTCTCTTGGATCTATCAGAGAAGTGAAGTCTTAAGGCAAACCTGCTTGTAATGGACAGGTGAGTCAACAGAGTTACGGTCAAGATCTGCTTGTCTGGAGCAACGGGAGGGACACTTACATGGTGATTTTAACAAATTGCTGGAGGCCAGGTATGGACTCGTGTGAGAGTGAGAGATTCCTGGGGACTCCAGTCTTAGGGAGTCTCTGATTCTTTGACACCAACTGGGTGTCCAAAAATTCAACTTAACTGTGACACTAACTACCCAGAGTTAGTGCAGCCTCCACAGGTTCATGGGCTTAGGCCAACAAGACAGATCCACGTAAGGTATGGCCACAAATGGGGTGCTCGGGCTACCCACACTTTTGCCAGCCAAATATAAACTTGATGGTTCCTATGACTGCCTTCTTAGATTCTATAACTTGCTAGAACAAGTCACAGAACTCAAGAAAACACTTTATTTACATTTCTCAGTTGATTACAAAGGACAGAACTGTTATTACATTATTATGACTGCCTTCTCGAAGTCTATAATTTGCTAGAACAAGTCACAGAACTCAGGATAACATTTTTGCTTAGCTTTTATCAGTTTATTACAAAGGACAGGACCTCCCTGGTGGTACAGTGGATAGGAATTTACCTGCCAAGGCAGGGGACATGGGTTTGATCCCAGGTCCAGGAAGACTCCAAGGAGCAACTCAAGCCCGTGCACCACAACTCCCGAGGCCTTGCTCTAAAGCCAGTGCTCCAGCAAGAGAAGCCACTGCAATAAGACCGCGCGCTGCAATGAAGAGAGGCCCCCACTTGCCGCAACCAGAGAAAGACTGCTGCTGCTGCTAAGTCACTTCAGTCGCGTCCGACTCTGTGTGACCCGATAGACGGCAACCTACCAGGCTCCTCCGTCCCTGGGATTCTCCAGGCAAGGACGCTGGAGTGGGTTGCCATTTCCTTTTCCAATGCATGAAAGCAAAAAGTGAAAGTGAAGCTGCTCAGTCCTGTCCTACTCTTCACAACCTCATGGACTGCAGCCTACCAGGCTCCTCCACCCATGGGGTTTTCCAGGCAAGAGTACTGGAGTGGGGTGCCATTGCCTTCTCCGAGAAAGACTGCACACAGCAGCAAAGACCCGGCACAATCAAAAATAAATAAATAAACACTATAAAGGATACAGCTCAGGAACAGCCAAGTGAAATGCATGTGCAGAGCAAGGTAGGGGGGTGAAGTTTCCACGCCCAGTTTGGGGGTGACACCCTCCCAGTGCCCCAATGCATCCATTAACCCAAAAGCTCTCTGAAATGTATGTTTAAGGGTGTTTTGGAGGCTTCATTACACAGCCATGATTGACCCCTGGTAACTCAATCTCCAGCCCTGCTTCCCTCTCCCGAGGTTGGAGTGTGGGGCTGGAAGTTCCTATAATCACGACCTGGTCTTTCTGGTGACCAGTCTCCATCATGATGCTCTCCAGGGGGACCCTTCCAGGAATTATCCCATTAGCACACAAAGGAGAGTAAACTCCAAGGATTTTCAGAGCTCTACACCAGGACCTGAGAACAAAGAATACACATTTCTTTTTTAGTATACCACAGAGGATATAATAATACCAGAAATCCCAAGAGCATCTTACAGTGAGGAGCTGAGAAAAATCAGTTTGTGGTTCAAACAGAGGGGGAAGAAGTGGACCTAACCACAGTAGAATGTGTCCAGTGTGTGTGCGTATATATATACTCTCAGTCACTCAGTTGTGTCCAACTATTTGCGACCCCACGGACTGCAGCCTGCCAGGCTCCTCTGGCCATGGGATGTTCCAGGCAAGAATACTAGAGCAGCTTGCCATTTGGTCCTCCAGGGGATCTTCCCGGCCCAGAGATCAAACCCACATCTTTGGCATCTCCTGCAATGGCAGGTGAATTCTCTACCACTATGTCACCTGGGAAGCCCGAATGTGTCCAGAGCATGTGCATAACATAGGACAATTTTCTGGGGATGAAGCTGTATTTGAGTTTTATCCCACCTGGGAGAAGGGCATTCCCGCACTCCTGGACTTTGAAGTCCCTGACACCTACAGCTACAGCAACGTTAAATACAGCCCAGCCCATAGCCACATTAACATAAAACTTCACACTAAGGGTCTATTTGCCTCAGTTCCTATGCCATGCTGTGCTTAGTCGTCCAGTCCTGTCCAACTCTTTGGACCCCATGGATTGTAGCCCACCAGGCTCCTCTGTGCATGGGGATTCTCCAGACAAGAATACTGGAGTGGGTTTCCATGCCCCTCCTCCAGGGGATCTTACAAACTAAGGGATCAGATCCAGGTATCCCACATTGCAGGTGGATTCTTTATCAGCTGAGCTATCAGGGAAGTCCATCTCAGTTCCTACTATCCAATATATCATGTCCAACTTTCAACAAAAAATTACAAGGCATGTGACAAGACAAAGAATGAAAGAACTGATGAGCTTTAGGGATTCTATTCATACCATTCATTCCATTACAGCTTAAGAGCAAGCGCATTTGATTATTTATATAGACAGTGGAAAAGCATTTCATAAATTCCAGCCTTTATTTTGTTATGGAAATTCTCAAAAAAGTCTTTCCCAACTCAAGAAACTGTGTATCTACCACAAGTCTATAAAAAATGTCAACATTAAAAAATATATTCTTGGGAATTCCCTGGCAGTCCAGGGGTTAGGGCTCCACCTTTCCACTGCAGGGGGCACAGATTTGATCCCTGGTCATGGAACTAAAATCTCGAGGCCAAGCAAGTGTCAGTGAAAAATGTAGCCTGCCATATCAGTAAACACAGGATGTTGGAGCCATCAAGACCCTACAGGCATCACTGTAATGTGGTGAAAGTGAAAGTGAAGTCACTCAGTTGTGTCTGACTCTTTGCGATCCCATGGACTATAGCCTACCAGGCTCCTCAGTCCATGGACTTTTCCAGGCAAGAGTACTGGAGTGGGCTGCCATCTCCTTCTCCACGGGATCTTCCCGACCCAGGGATCAAACCCGGGTCTCCTGCATTGAGGGCAGATGCTTTACCATTTAAGCTATCAGGGAAGCTCTCAATAATGTGGTGAGCCCTGAGGGAATTCAGGTTGTGCCCAACGTCAAGCCCATAGCCACACACCCACCCCCAATGGTGCATCATGAGGGGACTCAGGATGGGAAAGAAGAGGATACTGGCCCAAGATAGCTAAGCTGGGCATAAAAGGAATAACTTCGATGAGCCCAGACTCCTGCATCTTCCCATATATAGAAAAGTACTGAATTCCTTAACTTGAGATATTGGGTTTTCTTTTGATATTTTGACTACCTGATCTTTTTGTTGCAAAAACTCTGTAAACCGGCTCCTCCCTTACCTCTTCGGAGCTGCCCCTCAGAGCTATCTCAGAGGCTACTCCCAGGATGAACTTTTCACTGAGTTAAGTGAAAGTCACTCAGTCATGTCTGACTCTTTGTAGACCCCATGGACTATATAGTCCATGGAATTCTCCAGGCCAGAATACTGGAGTGGGTAGCTGTTCCCTTCTCCAGGGGATCTTCCCAACCCAGTGATCAAACCCAGGTTTCCTGCATTGCAGGCGGATTCTTCACCAGCTGAGCCACCAGGAACTTTTCAGAAAGTCGGCCAAATAAAACATAATTCTCAACTTTTAGGTCATGCATTTTTTTTTTTTTTTTTAGTCGACAAAGGAAAGACAAAATTCCTGACATCATATTTGCAA
Source organism: Cephalophus harveyi (assembly GCA_006410635.1). Classification (NCBI taxonomy): domain Eukaryota; kingdom Metazoa; phylum Chordata; class Mammalia; order Artiodactyla; family Bovidae; genus Cephalophus; species Cephalophus harveyi. Next base: position 328,120 of record SJYT01032250.1, on the reverse strand, counting down.
TATAATGTTATTCTAGAGTTTGAATGAAAGCAGTAAGACCTTTAAAGGAAAGGAAATATTGGAAGAAAAAAAGGTGAGAGGCATTATTAGTAGAAGATATGATTGACTTGCCTTGTTAAATGAGGAAAAGCAAACAAACAAACAAGCAAAAAAAACCATTCAAACTAATAATACAATCTTGTTAGGTGGTCAGATACTTTATAAATATACAAAGGTTGTTTCCTGTTCAGTACACAAACAACAGTGAATTAAAAAGATTAATGATAAGATGGATCTTCTCCAACCAAATGAGATATACAGGAAAAACCAGGCAAGATAAATATAAAGAAAATTGTGTAAATTTATAGAAGTATCTTAAAAAAGATCTGAATGAATCAATAAGGCAAATAATTAAAATCTTCCCCTGGAAGTGTGTATTAGTTCAGTCCCCTATAAATTAAATTATCTACAGTATTTTAATCAAAATTGACAACCTATTTTTAAAAGAAGTATTTTTTAAAATCATAAAAATTCTGTAAAAAAAAAAAAAAACAGTGGTAGACAGATACTCTGTATGCAACCAAACACATGAGAAAATTAAAGTAATTTAATAAGTGTTTTGAAAGTCAAAGTGTTAGTTGCTCAGTCATGTCCGATTCTACAATCCCATGGACTGTAGCCCACCAGGCTCTTCTGTCCATGGAATTCTCCAGGCAAGAATACTAGAGTGGGTAGCCATTCCCTTCAGGGGATCTTCCCGACCTAGGGATCAAATCCAGGTCTACTGCATTGCAGGCAAGCTCTTTACCTTCTGAGCCACCAGGGAAGCCCCAATAAGTGTGTTACTGACATAAAATTAGATAGATAAGCAAAACAGAAGAGAGTCCAGAAATACAATCATGACTTGAAGGAAAGTTTGCGAGCCGTGAAGGTGATATTGAAAATCAGAGGAAGCTCACAGAACTGACTTCAAAACTGGGGTTGGCATAACTGACTATACATTTGAAAAAATTTTACTGATAGTCATCCTTCACATTACACACACAATTAAACTGCAGATGGAACTTCCTTGGAAGTCCAATGGTTAAGACTCTGAGCTTCTTTTGCAGTGAAAAGGAAAAAAGAGGAATGAGTTTTTCTTTTTTTCCTGAGAACAAAGAAGGTAACAGTGAGCAGGTCTGACCACTCCCAGTTTTCATTTTAACTGTTCCTAATCTGAAATCCATAACTAAGTTTGCTTTGGGGGCCCCAGCTCTGCAGGAGCGACATTTTGCACCTATTATGCTTTGCCTCTATGCTAATTACACCCTGTGTCTGGTGTTCACCTTTTCAGCACTCTCTTTGCAGACCACCCCGGGTAGTTTTTCTCTTTGGGCATTACAGAAAGAAGGACTCAGTACAATACACTAAAGACAAGGGACTCAACTACCCTGCTACAGGACTGCCAGACTCAATTACTGGGTTACCTGATGCCAGCCTATGACTATTTTTGAAAACAATGCAAGAGAAAGAATACAAGATCCTTACACCTTTGTTCCTCATCACCAACCCCTGACTTCAAGCCTTCATCTTATATAAGCCCCTAGATGCCTGGTGGCTCAGAGGGTAAAGAATCAGCCTGCAATGCAGGAGACCCAGGTTCAATTCCTGGGTCAGGAAGATCCCCTGCAGAAGGGAATAGCTACCCACTCCAGTAATCTTGCCTGGAGAATCCCATGGACAGAGGAGCCTGGCGGGCTACAGTCCATGGGGTCACAGAGTCAGACACGACTGAGCCACTAACACTTTCACTTTTCATACTCCTCATGGAAGGGGCAGCAGAGTGCTTGAGACAGGAGCCTACTGTGTTCTCCCCCGCTGCCAGCTGAGGATTAAAGCCACCTTTCTATTTCCTCCAAACTCTGTCTCCATATTTTTTATTCCACTACAGTAGGCAGAGAAAGCCAAGATTTTGGCAGCAACACTTTCAGTGCAGGGGGTCTGGGTTTGATCTCTGGCCAGGAAGCTGCAAACCCACATGATGAGTGATGTGGCTGAAACAAAATAGAAACTGCAGATGCATTAAAGACTTGAGTATTAAAAGCTAGATTAGAGGAAAATAAAGTATAATACTTTTATAATCCTGGGATGGAAAAATATTAAGCTGTAAACAAGAGAAAGAATAAAGGAAAAAGATGATTGATCTGACCTTGTGATAAATTCAAAACGTCTGTTAGACCAAAGACTCTGTAAAGAAAGTTGCAAGGTCAGATTCAAGGACAAATTATCGCCATCATATATGACAAAGACAGGACATTGAAATCCTTAACATTTCAGAGCTCTTACAACAGATTTTTTTAAAGAAAAAACAAAGACTACCCATTTTTTTTAAATGGGGGGAAAGATACATAAGAAATTCATAAATGAAGAAATATAAATAGTAGATAAACATTTGAACAAATGTTCAAGTTTACTAGTAATGAGGGAAATGGACTTGACTCTCAAGCCATTGGAATGGAGACTGTTTAATATTATCAACAAGAAACACAATTTGTTCCTATACCCAGGCTCCAGAACTGGCTGGGTTCCCAGTCTTTCTGCAATCTTTTTATTCAATGTGATCTTTAATACCACAAGCTACCCCGTATCTTTCCACTGTAGTTGTCCTTATGCTTTCTAGGTGTATCTTCTGTTACTACAACCTTAGATGACAGAGACTTCAAAGAATATTTAGCAGTTCAAAAAGCCACATTTTCTACTTGTATTATTCCTGTTGTAATGTGGAAAATTCTGAAAGAGATGGGAATACCAGACCACCTGTCCTGTCTCTTGAGAAACCTATATGCAGGTCAGGAAGCAACCATTCAAACTGGACATGGAACAACAGAATGGTTCCAAATAGGAAAAGAAGTACGTCAAGGCTGTATATTGTCACCCTGCTTATTTAACTTATATGCAGAGTACATCATGAGAAACGCTGGGCTGGAAGAAGCACAAGCTGGAATCAAGATTGCCGGGAGAAATATGAATAACCTCAGATATGCAGATGACACAACTCTTATGGCAGAAAGTGAAGAGGAACTAAAAAGCCTCTTGATGAAAGTGAAAGAGGAGAGTGAAAAAGTTGGCTTAAAGCTCAACATTCAGAAAACGAAGATCATGGCATCTGGGCCCATCACTTCATGGCAAATAGATGGGGAAACAGTGTCAGAGTTTATTTTCTGGGGCTCCAAAATCACTGCAGATAGTGATTGCAGCCATGAAATTAAAAGTCGCTTACTCCTTGGAAGAAAAGTTATGACCAACCTAGATAGCATATTGAAAATCTGAGACATTACTTTGCCAACAAAGGTCCGTCTAGTCAAGGCTATGGTTTTTCCAGTAGTCATGTATGGATGTGAGAGTTGGACTGTGAAGAAGGCTGAGTGCCAAAGAATTGATGCTTTTGAACTGTGGTGTTGGAGAAGACTCTTGAGAGTCCCTTGGACTGCAAGGAGATCCAACCAGTCCATCCTAAAGGAGACCAGTCCTGGGTGTTCATTGGAAGGACTGATGATGAGGCTGAAACTCCAATACTTTGGCCACCTCATGAGAAGAGTTGACTCATTGGAAAAGACCCTGATGCTGAGAGGGATTGGGGGCAGGAGGAAAGGGGGACGACAGGGGATGAGATGGCTGGATGGCATCACTGACTCGATGGACGTGAGTCTGAGTGAACTCCGGGAGTTGGTGATGGACAGGGAGGCCTGGCGTGCTGCGATTCATGGGGTCACAAAGAGTCAGACACGACTGAGCGACTGAACTGAACTGAATAAGGTATCATGAATTGGATCCCTTAAAACAACAGAAATTATCATCTCATAGTTCTGGAGGCCATAAGTCTAAATCAAGATGCCACTGGAGGGCCTAACTCCCTCTGAACCCGGTAGGGAGGGAATTTGTCTTTGCCCGTTCCTAGCTTCTGGTGGCCCCTGGAGTTCCTGGACTTGTGGCAGTGTCATTTCAATCTCTCTATCTTCATCTCCCCCTGGCTGTCTTCTCCCTGTGTGTTCTCTGTGTCTTCCTTTGCTTTATATAAGGACACCAGTCACAAGAGGTTAAGGACCCACCCTACTTTGCAATGACCTCACCTTAACTAATTATATCTGCAAGGATCCTATTTCCAAACATTGCATTCAGAGGTACTAGGGAATAGGACTTCAACAAATATTTTGGAGGGGGGACACCAAACAAATATTTTGAAGAGGGGACTCCATATCTCTGCAATAAAGAGAATGAAGTATAAATACACACAGACGTGGATGGCACTCAAAGACATTATACCATTAGACCAATAAACATCACATAGGCATGGTTCCATTGATAGGATATTCTCAAAAAGATTGAACTTCATGGCAGAGAACAGATCCATCAGTGGTAAGAGTTGGGGGAGAATGGGACAGGAAATATTTGGTGGTGGGGGCGGGACAGTGACAAAGCTATTCTGAATTCTGACTGTGCTGGTGGTCACATAAATCTTTACATGTGTCAAAATTCACGGAATTGTATACTAAAAAAGGTGACTTTTACTGCACTATAATTTAAGAAATAAAAATTTTAAAAGCCACAAGTTAGAGTGCTGTTAGACCTTCAGACTGTACTCCCAGAGCAAAAGGCTGATGCTTTGAGGATCATCCAAATATTTAGACTAAAACCATACCCTGTGTTCTTTCTGCCTCATAAAATCAGCCCCAAGCTGAACTAAATGATTCTGACATATTCCCAGCTTTACATGTATAGCCCAGGATTTGATCGTTTTTCCTCCATTGAGAACTGTAATGTAATATTGTTTACTCATCACATACCTCACAAATTGATGATTATAGAGTCAACCCTACAAAAACCATAGAAATTCTTTTTAAATAAAGAAAAGGAATAGTGGAAACTGAACTACTGTGATGTAATTAATACAGCTCAGATGCAGAACTGTTGCTATAGACAAATTTGTAATGATCCGAGCATTCCACTTCCATCAGAATTATTGACTTTAGTCTTGCCCGATGATCATGTTATTTTGCTCTTCCCACAGCAAAATACCTGCCACATAACACATAATGTGCATTTCTTCTTGGTTCAGTCCCTATTGATATGTAGACTTATGTCCAGAGCAATGTATGACTTTTATGGATGGTGGTTTCCGGTGCTCACTCACTCAGTCATGTCTGACTCTTTGCAACCCCATGGACTGTAACCCGCTAGACTCCTTTGTCCATGGGATTCTCCAGGCAAGAACACTGCAGTGGGTTGCCATGCTCTCCTCCAGGGGATCTTCCCAACCCAGGGATCAAACCCAGATCTCCCTCATTGCAGGTGGATTCTTTACCATCTGAGCCACCAGTGAAGCCCAGGAATACTGGAATGGGTAGTCTATCCCTTCTCTAGGGGAATTTTTGACCCAGGAATTGTACCAGGGTCTCCTGCCTTGCAGGCAGATTCTTTTACCAGCTGAGTTATCAGGGAAGCCCTTTATGGATGGCATGGAGGCCTATTCTTGGTTTTAATATTATGGCATCTGAACAATTTCCGCCCATCATTCATCAAAGTGCACTGAGCCCCAAAATGTGCCAGTATATGCATGGACATCATCACCATCTCTATCAGCAGCAGCAGCAGCACCTTGAAGAGCTGGCATTTATTTCTTTCTTACTCTCACTCCATACCTATGGGCTAGCTGGCTGGCTGGTTGCTGAGTCCCAGGTCTCCTCTTTCTAGGAACCAGTCTTCTGGTCACTTTCACGAAAAAACTGAGGAAGAGTCTCAACATCTCAGGTGGGGTCGTGGGGGATGTGCCATTGGAAGAAAATTGGCAGCAAAGGCTAATGGCTAAGAATGGTCTCTAGATGCATACCACCTGAATTTGAATCTCTGCTCCATCACTTCCTGTCTCTACGACCCTGGAAAATAAACCTCTCTGTACCTCATGCCCTCATCTGTATAATGAGGGTAAATAACAATGACTACTTCATAGAGTCGTGATGATACAGAGAGCCGATGCTCAACAAATTACTGTGTTCTATGTCTGATACGTTCTTAAAAGTGATGGAGACCACTTCGGACTTGAACTAAGGAGTAACAACATCTGCCTTCATTGCTTTCAAAACAGAACTCATTCTCGCTTTGCTATGGAAAATGAATGGAAGGGGGGTCAGTGGGTATCAGGTGGACAATCAGTTTGCTGTCCTTCCTTATATGCTAGGGTAGTTAGGCAGTGGAGGCATCTAACATGGATTTCAACTTTCTATGAAGAAATTTCATTAATCAAAAGAGTTACCAAAATGTTGAGCTGAGGATTTGTGAATCATCCAGACGGGAGCACCCAGCATATGTGTGTCACTACAGTTATGGAAAGGTGTAGCCTGTGGGTATCAACGTGGGACAGTCAACATACAGATTCAGGGGAGCAGAGAGAGGTGATCATAATTCAGAAAGAGTTTGGTGGAGGAAGAAGTCAAGGCCAGGAGTATGTAAGAACTTTCTGAGGGAAAGGATTCAGAAAAGAGATGGACAAAGAGGATTCAAAGAGAAAAAAGTGAAACTAAAGGGGTTGTTTCTCTTGTTCAGCCGCTAAGTCATGTCCGACTCTTTGTGATGCCATGGACTGTAGCCTGGCAGGTGCCTCTGTCCATGGGATTCTCCAGGCAAGAATACTGGAGTGGGTTGCCATATCCTCCTCCAGCGGATCTTCCCGATCCAGGGGCCGAACTCACGTCTCCTGCATTGGCAGGCAAGTTCTTTACCCCTGAGCCACCTGGGAAGCCCCAAAACTAAAGGGAAGTAAGAGCCTATTTGTCATGAGAGGCCCTGCTGGTTTTCTCATCTCACCTTAGCAGCACTGATTCACATCCCAGCTCCATCATCTACCTCCCCGACTGTGGATGAGTCCCTTACATCACCATCCTCATCTATAAAATCAGGTAACACAGAACTCACCTGACACCATTATCATGGACCATTCATGAGTGTGTAAAGTGTATAGACGAGAACACGTAGCACATGGTCCCCAACTGCCCACCACTGTTATTATATCATCAAGGCCAGACCTTTTAACAACCTTTCTGAAGTATCAGGAGCTATTTTTTATATGAGATTGTATGTCACCATCAAAAGCAAACTGAACAGTACCTTTTGGGAGCAGTATCAACATATGATAAAATTCTTGGTTACTGACTAGGTCTAGCATGAGTGTTTCAAGCACGCTAGCTCCTGATCTGCCTGTCCATACCCCACAGTTCTCTCACTCAACCCCACTCCCTTCTATTGAAGCAACAGAGACTATCCACCCAAGTCCTCTGACTGCGCCCCACTAACTATGCTCCAAAGCTTTCTTTTAGAGAAAACTGAGTTTCAACTACCTCTGGGTCACTGGGATATGGGGAGGTGGGAAGGGGATATGGCAGTTTCAAGAGTAACCACAAAAAAATAACAGTGATGGGAATTATGGAGCTCGTGCAACAAGGACAACGGAAGCTGGCTCTCAGTGGCAGAGGAGAAATGGGAGGCTCTTTCCTCAGTCAGCCCAGTCTACAATATCACAGGAGTATCCATGCTCACAGCGAGCGGAACAATGGGAAACGGTCACTTGCAACTGGCCCTTCTGCATGGAATCAAGGATAGTGGGCAAATAATAAACACGAAATAAAAGGGGCATAGCACCCAACCTGCCAGGCACCTGTGTGGAAAAGCAAGCATATATTAGAAATCCCCAATGCAATCAAGTGCCAGTAGGGATGGGGCAGAAAAAGGGGAAGGTGTGGCAATATTTATGAGAGCCACAGTCCTCAGCCACGTTCCAGTTTCCTTGGAAAAATATTCCTTGAGGGATTTCTCTGAGTTAAGTTATCATTCTTTAAGAGTCCAAGGATTACCAGTTGTTCAACTCTAGGAGTTAAATGGGAAATTACTAGGTAAAAGGTCCAAGCTGAGTCCAAAGACTTTGTAATGGGCCAACAGACTCAGTATCTCCTCTTGTAGGAAAAGAGGATTTCCACGTGAAACACTATACCTTCTTCATCCTCACCTACCACCAATTCTTGTTCCATCCTTAATAGAAAAACAGTAAAGTCCCAAATGACCTACTAGTAAAGTCCCAAACAGGCCTAGTTCTTTCCTGCCTTGGTGCCTCTATATGAAATTTCCTTTTCTTTCTTCACTTTGAAATCCTTCTGCATGCAGCAGGCATATAGCTTCTGAATACTCAGGAGACCCCAGGTCTCTGCAGGGGGTGTTGAACCAAGAATAACAGTAAAGTCCCAAATGACCTACTAGTAAAGTCCCAAACAGGCCTAGTTCTTTCCTGCCTTGGTGCCTCTATATGAAATTTCCTTTTCTTTCTTCACTTTGAAATCCTTCTGCATGCAGCAGGCATATAGCTTCTGAATACTCAGGAGACCCCAGGTCTCTGCAGGGGGTGTTGAACCAAGAATAACAGTTGTAATTGTTTTTAGAGGAAGGTGCTAGGAGCACAAAAATTGAAATAACCAAGAAAATAAGATTTTTTTTTTCTTTTTCATGAATCCTAGAGAAAGTTAGTTGAGCTAGAATTTAAATGTAATAAAGTGACAGAAATAGAAAAGAGACATCCACCTATACTCAGGGCTAAGAATTTCTAGAAAGGTTTCATACGGGAGGTGATATTTGAATATCATCTCAAAGACTGAGTAGGATTTCTCAAGGCAGTCAAGATGTGAGGTTTTTTTTTCAACTGATACAGAATTTTCAAATTTCTGATGCCATAAGGAGAATTTTTAAAAATATATACATAGATGCTCCTGACAAGAAACACTCCTGGAACAAAGTAACTCAAAAAGATTGAAAATAAAATAAAAGGGCAAAATGTCAGCTAAATAGAAAAAAATAAAATGGAATGAGTAAATTAAATATCAGAGGGGAAAAACAGAATTCAAGATAAGAGACATCATCAGGGACAGAGGAAGATATTTTATTAATAAAAGATGATCAGGTAAGAAGCTACAAAAGTCGTGGAAAGTTATGCATCAAACAAAAGGACTTCAACATAAATATATGAAAATCATTTGTCATTTCAAGGAAAGACTACTTTTCCTGCTCTGATTTTCATAGATCAAAAGAAAAATATAGAAAGGATTTCAAATTAACAAGTCTGAGTAAACAGAGATAAGTTCATATAAACACTTACAGGTATATATATACATGATTTGGACTCTTCTCCAAATTATTTTCTATTAGTTATTGTTCAGTTGCCCATCCATGTCCAACTCTTTGTGACCCCATGGACTGAAGCATGCCAGGCCTCCTTGTCCCTCACCATCTCCTGGAGTTTGCCCAAGTTCATGTCCATGGTCTTGGTTACCATCTAGCCATAGCATCCTCTGATGACCTTTCCTCCTTCTGCCCTCAATCTTTCCCAGCATCATGGACTTTTCCAAAGAGTCAGCTGTTTGCATCGGGTGGCCAAAATATTGGACCTTCAGCTTCAGCATTAGTCCTTCCAACGAGGACTCAGGGTTGATTTCCCTTAAGATTGACTGGTTTGATTTCCTCGCTGTCCAAGGGACTCTCAGGAATCTTCTCCAGCACCACAGTTCCAAGGCATTAATTCTTTGGTGCTCTGCCTTCTTTATGGTCCAGCTCTCACAATCTTTAGTTTAATAAAAACTATAGTATTTATATGCATATCTTAATATGCTGTGGAGAAGGAAATGGCAATCCACTCCAGTATTCGTGCCTGATAATCCCATGGACAGAGGAGCCTAGTGGGCTACAATCTATGGGGTTGCAAGAGTCAGACACGACTTCGTGACTAAACACCAAACCACCATGTATGTAAATGGACTTCCCAGGTGGCGCTAGTAGTAAAGAATCCACCTGCCAATGCAGGAGACATAACAGACGCGGGTTCAGTCCCTGCGTAGGGAAGATTCTCTGGAGGAGGAAATAGCAACCCACTCCAGTATTCCTGCCTGGAAAGTCCCATGGACAGAGGAGCCTGGTGGGCTGCAGTCCATGGGGAAACAGAGAGTCAGACACAAATGAGCGACTATGCCGTAAAGCAGTGAGGATGTATGTAAGCACAGTTGACCCTTGAGCAATATGGGGGCTTGGGACACTGATCTTTTCCACAGTAAAAATCGGCATATAAACTTACCATTGGCCCTGTATATCCAAGCTTCCACATCCATGCATTCAACTAACCACAGACTGTGTAGTAATGTAAAATGCACTTATTGAAAAAAATCCATGTATAAGTGGGCCTGCAGCATTCACACCAATGTTGTTCAAGGGTCAACTGCATGCAGGTCTGAACTTTACACATACACTTTGTACCCAGAAGACATACATCCTTTAAAAATAAATTTACCAAAACTTCTAATGTTTTTCTCAGGCCATAAAAAAAAAAATCTCAAATTCAAAAAAAGCCAAAACTATTAAAGGTGCATAGGGGAATTAATGTGGTACATTTAGAAATTATTAACAAACAGACAAAGACCAAAAGTAAATACCATCATCACCAAACTATCTGTTTTGATACTGAACACTGTTTTCAGAATAACTCTTGGCTTAAACAGAAATCCTAAGCTGAAACTACAGTCTGCTTAGAATAATGGATAAAGAAGTTGTATACATATGTCGTAGAGTATTACTCAGTCATGAAAAGGAATGAATCTGAGTCAGATGAACCAAGGTGGTTGAACCTACAGCCTGTTACACACAGTGAAGTAAATCAAGAAGATAAAAACAAATATCATATATTAACACATATATGTAGAATCTAGAAAAACGGTACTGATGAACCTATTTGTAGGGCAGGAATAGAGACACAGGCAGAGAGAACAGATTTGTGCACACAGTGGGGGATGAGAAGTTGAGACAAATGGAGAGAGAAGCACTGAAATATACACATCACCATGTGTAAAACAGCTAGAGGGAAGTTGCTGTGTGACACAGGGACCTCAGCCTGGGGCTCCATGATGACTCACAGTGGGGATGGGATGGAATGGGAGGGAGGCTCACGAAGGAGGCTGATATGTATACACATGGCTGATTCACACTGCTGTACAGCAGAAACCAGCGTGACATTATAAAGCAATTATTCTCCAATTAAAGATTTAAAAATGTAAAAAGAAAGAAGTGAACAGCTAGAATGCTTTGTATCTAAATGATGGAATATTGCAGCACTGAGGAAAATCTCTAACAGTAAACGCTTGTATTAGAAAAGACACAAGACTGGAAATAAATGAACTAAACACTCAACTGGGAAAGCTGGAAAAGATAAACAAAAACAATACTAAATGGAGATGCAGACATAGAGAACAGACTTACAGACAAGGGTGGCGGGGGAGAGGGAGAGGGTAAGATAGATGGAGAGAGCAGCATGGACGCATATACACTAACACATGCAAATGGGGATTCATGGGAATTTGCTGTATCACTCAAGGAAGTCAAATTGGGGCTCTGCAATAACCCAGAGGGGTGGGAATGGATGGGAGGTGGGAGGAAGATTCACAAGGGAGAGGATATACATACACCTATGGTTGATTCATGCTGATGTATGACAGAAAGCAAACCAATATTGTAAACCAATCATCAATCAATTAAAATAGATAAATATTTTTTAAAATGGAGGAGTGAAAAGAAATAATGAATAAATGTAAAAGCAGGAATAAATGAAACAGAAAACTAAAGAAAAATAGGAGACTGCAGTAACAAAACTAGAAGTCAACTTTGTAAAAAGCAATAAAACAAACTTCTAGCAAGACAGATTAAGGAAGACAGCACAGAGAACAGCTTCAAGAATGATCAAGGGTATATAACTAAACGTGTAAGGGATATTACTATATATATATATATATGAACTAGATATAAACTTATATCCATAAATGTGAAAATTCAGACTAAATCTTTTATTTGTTATTGTTGTTTAGTTGCTAAGTCATGTCCAATACTTTTGAGACCCATGGACTGTAGCCCACCAGGCTCCTCTGTCCATGGGATTCTCCAGGCAACAATACTGGAGTGGGTTGCCATTTCCTCCTCCTAAGATCCCTCTTAGGGGGATCTTCCTAACCCAGGATCAAACTCACATCTCCTGCACTGCAGGCAGATTCTTACCGCTAAGCCACCAAGGAAGCCCATTTTATTACTAAGGATGGTTAGCTTACTAAAATAAATTCAAAAGCCTTTTCAAAACACCAGAGATAAATTTTTAAAAATTAAAAGTCAGCAAAATTACACTCCCAAATCACCAGACCTAGATAGTTTTACGAATGAGTCCTACCAGCATCTCATAGCAAATAACCTGTACTTTATTGGGACATTTTTAGAACATTGAAAAAGACAGAAAGCTTTGCAAGCCATTTTCAAAGACAAACATAAAACTGATACCGAAACCAAATTGTATTTCACCAGAAACAAAAAGAACAAACCCATTTAATACATAAATATAAATGCCAAAAATTAAAACAAAGATCAGTGGTCTTAATCTATCCATGTCTTCACCAATAATATAACAGGATCAAGTAAGAGATTTCTCAGGAATACTATGATGATCCATCATTAGGAGCTGAAATTAAACACTTTCATGAAATAAAGAAGAAACTCTATCTGACCATCTTGAAACACACCAATCACTTTGATAAATATCTATTTAAATTCCCAAGAAAAATTCACAGCAAGCTAGAAATGGAAGGAGATTTGATTTCACCTGATAAAGGATATCCAGCAGAAGTCTATCAGAAACACCACACTTAGGAATGAAACAATATAGGCATTCCAATTAAGATGAAGGATTACATTCAAAAGTTTATTACCACTGTTATTATTCAAAATTCTTTGGGATATTATAGACATTGCACTTAGTAAAAAAGGGGGAAAAAAAACCTCAGAGGAGTTAAAATTATCAAGAAAACCACAAATTGTCCTTTTTTGCATGTGTTTTAATATCTGATCTAAAGGGAAAAATCTGCTAAAATCAACTTATTTTTTTAAATTAATAAGAACGCTATAAAGTGCCAGCAAAAAATCGATAGCTCTCCTCAACACCAATAAGAATTTACAATGGGAAGAGATCTGATTGTAATGAGAGCAGTATGGAATACCTAATTATAAGCATTGTTGTTGTTCTGTCGCTCAGTCATGTCCGACTCCTTGTGACCCCATGGACTGCAGCACACCAGGCTTCCATAACAAGAGTAAAAACAACTACAGGGTGAAAGAAAATTACATGATTTTACTGAAGTACGTTAAAATACTTAAAAGGTTAAGTATTAATCTTTTATTTTACTTATTTTATTGAATATCATTTCAATGCAATCCCATGGAAAAAAAATGTGAGTGTTGATGAAACTTAATAAGCTGCTTGTCAAATTTATCTAGAGAAGCAAATAGAGAATATGCCAAGACAAAAATCTGGTGTTAAGAGGCGGTTGGGATAGGCAAAGGTATTTGCCACTCTGGGCATTCATATTAGCACATACAGGAAGCTGTAGTAATTAAAAGAATATGGTTCTGGGAGAGAGATGAATGAGTGGAACAGAATGGACAAGATAGAAACATATGGGAAGTTTGATTATGGTGTGAGAAACTCACTATCCAGAGAGTGACACTAGCAAGATGGGGGGCTAGGAGGGCCCCCAACAAAAACAGTGATTTAACAAGTGTTGTCATTTGTTGTTAAGTGTCGCTAGCTAGGTGAGGTGAAGTCGCTCAGTCGTGTCCGACTTTTTGCGACCCCATGGACTGTAACCTACTAGGCTTCTCTGTCCATGGGATTCTCCAGGCAAGAATAGTGGAGTGGATTGCCATTTCCTTCTCCAGGGGATCTTCCCGACCCAGGGATCAAACCCAGGTCTCCCGCATTAGAGGTAGACGCTTTAACCTCTGAGCCACCAGGGAAGCCCAAAGTCATGTTCAAATATTTCACAGCCCCATGGACTGTAGCCCAGTAGGCTCCTCTGTCCATGCGATTTACCAGGCAAGAATACTGGAGTGGGTTGCCATGCATACCCTCTTCCAGGGAATCTTCCTGACCCAGGGATCAAACCCACATTTCCTGCACTAGCAGGTGGATTCTTTACCACCTGAACCACTAGGAAAGCCCAATTTAACCAGTGCCCACCAACAAAAACCATCCTGGAAGAGCTCTGGAGTATAATTAAGAAATGGTAGCAACCCAGCCAAGAAGCACAAAAAGGGGATGACTGTGCAGAAAAGTGTAGAGAGCATTTCACTTATATTATTTCATCCCCTGGCTGGCACAGCCCAGTATCAAAAGGGATCTCCTTGGACACAATTCCACCCCATGGGAGAAAAGGAGAGTGGGAAGACTCCAGCAACCTCCTCTGCCACAGGATTTCAGCAGCCCTTGCCACACTTCAGATGCCTCGCCTTCCCTGCGGAGAGCCCTGAAATCTTGGCCAAACACCCACACTGACCCCAGCTGGTAGAGGTGTCTGCAGTCCACAGCTCTGGGAGCCAGAGTCCCAGTTGCCACTGCTCACCCTAAAAATGAAGCTGTTCCACCGAACAAGCACCACCATACGTTCTACCCACCCCACACCCCTGCACTCATTCACAGGTGAAGGTCTTTCCCCACAGAAGCCAATCCTTAAAGTCTGGAAGGAATAAGTCCCCATTCAAAGGCACAAACATGGAAGCAAGGCTACAAGGTACATGAAAAATCAAGGAACATGATACCACCAATAGACCACAAGAGATTTCCAGCTGTTGTTGTTCAGTCCCTCATTCATGTCCGACTCTTTGCCACCCCATGAACCTAACATGCCAGGCTTCTCTGTCCTTCACTATCTCCCAGAGTTTGCTCAAACTCAAGTCCATTGAGTCGATGATGTCATCCAGTAACCATCTCATCCAGCAACTGACCCCAAAGAAACAGCCATCTATGAACAAAGAGGGGCTTCCCAGGTGGCACTAGTGTTAAAGAATCTGCCTGCAATGCAGGAGACGCAAGAGACGTGGGTTCAATCTCCAGGTCAGGAAGATCCCTGGAATAGGAAATGGCAACCCACTCCATTATTCTTGCCTGGAAAATTCCATGCACAGTGTAGCCTGTTGGGCTACAGTCCATGGGGTTGCAAAGAGTCGGGCATGACTGAGCGACTACTGAGCACAGGAACAAAGAATTTAGAGTAATTATTTTAAAGATGCTCAGCAAGCTACAAGAGAACACAGACAAGTCAATAAAATCAGAAAAATATAAGACGTTCAACAAAGAGTTAGAAATCACATACACACACAGAAGAACCAAAGAGACATTCTGGAGCTGAAGAAAACTTTAATTTTAAAAAATGTAAATCCCTTTGAGCCAAAAGATACTGGAAGCTTCCTTAAGTATTTCCAAACTGATGACAAATGGGGAAATGGGACTTAAATGGCAAACAGGAGGTGTTAATACGAAAATGGTAGGCATTGTTGGTGCGTTAAGCCAACTCCTTATCAATGCCTTTTGACTCTTACCGTCTTCACTCCAGCCATTATAAACTTCCTTGCAGATTCGAGGAAAGCTGTAGCTTTCTGATAAAAAGGACAGATGCCACTGGCACGAATATTTTGTAATCAAGAAGGAAAAAACACACAGAAAAAGAAAAAACAAAAAACCAAGAGACCCCACTGCTGACAAGACTGAGCCACAGAGCAAAAGCCAACAGCTGTACACCTCTAGGCTTCTTGTTGCATAAGAACACTCAGCCCCTATCCCTTAAAGTTATTGTTAATCCGGTTCCCTGTTCCTTGCAGGGGTCATTTTCAAATACCGTCAGTAACATAAAAGGAGCATAATAGGAATCACCAAGATAAAAACAACCCAACAGAAAAATAGGCAAAGGCCAGAACTGGTCATTTAAAGGCAAAGAGAAACAAATGTGCATTAGATTCAAAAGACTAAACTCATAACAAAGGACAAAATAAACAGTGAGATGGCATTTTTCAGCCTTCAGATTGGCAAAAATTAAAGAGAGACAAATATAGTATCCAATGTTGTCAGAGCACAGGGAATCGCTATCATTATTACACACGATTCTTTGGCACAGCCACTCTGAGAGTCAATTTTTCAGCATCATTTCATCAAAATTTTAACTAGGCTTTCTTTTTGACCCTTGACCCAGCATTTTTACTTCTTAGACTCCATCTTACAGAAAAAAAAAATGTTGTGTGTGGGCCCAAAGGTACATGTTTAAAAAAGATCATTGTTGGATTGTTTATAATATAAAAAAATGGAAATACTACATGACCATCGTTAAAGGAAGGGCTAAATGAACAATCTCATTCAGCTACTGAACAATGTGAGGACAACTATATGTATTAATGCAGAAGAATGGTTGAGATATGTTGTTTAAAAAAATAAATAAGACTTCAGACCTACTGGCACTCAGCAAATCATTTCTGAGCCAATAAACATGGATGTCTAGTTGAATGAACAAATGATCCTAACTTGGTTTAATAAGCAACAAAACTGTAAATATACCTTTGCAAGAGAACAGAAAGCAGTCTAGGAGGATGGACGCCATGGTATTAAAAAGGAACAAATATAGGGAGAATAATTAATGATGGGCTAGAGTGGAGATGAGGCTTCTTGCTGCAAATAGGCTCAGGGATATCAACATAAAACTTAAATTGGAGGGAAATACTGTTTCAAGAATCTAGGATACAAACTTCAGGAAGCTGGGCCAACTTGAGAGGAGAAGACATTCAAAACCCATTAGAATGAAATTCAAGCAGTGTCACAGCCGATCACCTCGCGTCAAGCAATCCCCATTCTTCAAATGATAATGCAGTCCAAGACTTGCATGATAATCAAAGAATCCTGATGCCGCAGGCTGCTGCCATATTGTAACAGGACTCGCTAATAGCTGTGACTGAAAGACTGAAGTTGATTATAGTTGTTAAAGGTAGAGGATCATCTGACAAATCCTCCCACAGTGTTTATTTCCAGACTCTCTGCCAGAGGAGCTGAGCTCACTTTGGTAGCTCATCTCAAAAGATAACCTCCTACCCCTCCTTCCCCCAGAAAAGCATGTCTCCTGGTATTCACACCCGGATGTAGCTTCCTTTACTCAAATCTGGGCTTACCCTGGGATTTAGTTTTGACAAACAGAATACCGTGGAAGTGATGCAGGTCTAAGACTAGGTCAGAGAAATCCTGAATTTTCTTGGAACGCTTCCTCTTAGGACTGTTCCCTGTTAGAAATCAGCGTTTTAACAATCCTGCAGATGTATTCTTGGGCTTCCCAGGTAGCTCAGGGGTAAAGAATCCTCCTGCAGTGCAGGAGACATAGGTTCAACCCCTGGGTCGGGAAGATCCCCTGGAGGAGGAAATGGCAACCCACTCCAGTATTCTTGCCTGGAGAATCCCATGGACAGAGAAGCCTGGCAGGCTACAGTCCATGGAGTCACAACGAGTTAAGA
This sequence comes from Cephalophus harveyi, assembly GCA_006410635.1. Classification (NCBI taxonomy): domain Eukaryota; kingdom Metazoa; phylum Chordata; class Mammalia; order Artiodactyla; family Bovidae; genus Cephalophus; species Cephalophus harveyi. The sequence goes on along the minus strand of SJYT01032250.1, from coordinate 310,726 downwards.
CACGACTGAGGATTAAACAGCAACTACTAGAAATTAACTGCCCTGGAAATGGACTACTTTCTTGAGACAATCATAAAAATTCCAAGCCTTATGGAGAGGACATGTATAGGAGATCTGGCAGAGAGCTCCTAGCTGACAGCCAGTACCAACTGCCAACAGAGTAAGTGACCCCAGACAAATCTTCAGAAGCCATCACGTAAGCAGATAGGTTAGGAGGTCCCTGGAGAAAGAGAACCAGGAACGGCTTTCTTGACATAAGAGAACCCATTTTGTTCTAAGCCATTTTGTGATCTAAGCTTGGCCACGATGCTTGCCCTTGAATAAGTCTCAGGAATTATTGATCTGAAGGGAACAAAGAAATCAAAGAACAGAGAAATGGCAGTCAAACAGTGGTAGGGTGCTGGTTTCTCCTGAAGGGGATGCACATAATAATCCACCTTTGAGTCCTGCAGGACCTAAGGCTCTGCCCCAAGTGGAGGATGCAATGATGTTGTTGACCCTCCTGACTTTGATCAAGTAAAGCTTGGGTTCTGTCGACCTTTGCCCCAGTTCTATGCTGAATTCTCTTCTGCTCAAAATTCCTTCATGAATATGCATGCATATGTTCAGTTCAACTCTTTGTCCAACTCTTTGCAACTCTATGGACTGAAGCCCACTAGGCTTCTCTGTTTATGGGATTTCCCAAGCAAGAATACAAGAGTGGGTTGCCATTTTCTTCTCTGAGGGATCTTCCCAGCCCAGGGATTAAGCCCGCATCTCCTGCACCTGCTGAATTGGCAGGCAGGTTCTTTACCACTGAGCCAATAGGGAAACCCCAAATATGCACACACTCTTCCCTTTAAACTTGCCTAATATTACCGTTGATGAGACACTATGTGGGGAAAGATCCCTGGAGTCCTCCTTACTTGCTGCAAGAAATAAATCCTTCCTTCTTGTAATCTTTGGCTTGGTTGTGTCTACTGGCTTGACAGCCACCAAGAGGCAAATCCAGTTTTCTGCTATCAACTGTTTTAGAGGAGCTGCTTCATAGACCAAAATGAGAACTGCCCAGCTAAGGCAAATCATTCCACAGAACTCTGAGAAATAATGATAAATTGTTGTTCTAATCCACTAAATTTGGGGGTACCGAGGCCAACCATTCACTTTCCAAGAAGACAACGGTCCTGTAAGAGGAGGGAATGAAAGTTCTGCTGGGGAAGTGCAGAGAGGCCTCCATCCTTCTCATCAAGACTCAGCCAATGGCTGATAGTTATGACTCCTGCCGCTCGTCTCTTCTATGCTAATTTCAGGAAATCCACTACTTCATAGATAGATACTATTCTGAAAGATTTTTTAAATTTAATTAATTTATTTATTTTTGGCTGCATCATTTGGCATGCAGGATTTTAGCTCTCCAACCAGAGGTTGGACCTGGGCCCCCTGCAGTGGAACCATGGTGTCTTAACCGCTAGACAACTTAGGAAGTACCTGGTAGATGCTATGATCAGCACCGTTTTCTAGATGAAGAAACCAAGGTTTTAGAGACAGAATAACTTGTTCCAGGTACTACAGCTGGTAAATAGTGGAGCCAGTACATTCAAAAGTACGTATTTTCTCAGGAAATACTAATAGAACACCTATGCATAATAGAACTAATAGAACAACCTAAGTTGCTCCAGTTTGTCTGACTCTTTGCGACCCCAATGACTATAGCCCACCAAGCTGCTCTGTCCACGGGATTTCCCAGGCAAGAATACTGGAGTGGATTGCCATGCCCTCCTCCAGGGGATCTTCCCAACCCAGGGACTGAACCCAGGTCTCTTATGTCTCCTGCATTGGCAGGCAGGTTCTTTACCATTAGCGCCACCTGGGAAGCCTGAGAACACCTATACGATAAGGTATATTTACAAAATGGCACTAAGCCTCTTGAGTACAAAATAGTCATTGGTCCCTGCAGATTCTGATTCCTAGGATTCTGGTGATAGAATCATATTTCAATGACTTCCTAATTTAAAGAAAGTGAAGTCGCTCAGTCGTGTCCGACCCTTTGCGACCCCATGGACTGTAGCCTACCAGGCTCCTCTGTCCGTGGGATTCTCCAGGCAAGAGCACTGGAGTGGGTTGCCGTTTCCTTCTCCAGGAGATCTTCCCGACCCAGGGATCGAACCCAGGTCTCCAGCATTGCAGGCAGACGCTTTACCATCTGAGCCACCGGGGAAGACAAAGCAAAGACATAAAGAAGGTTTTCAGGACTCAATTCAATGAATTTATGGGGTATCCAAAATGTGCCCATCCAGGTCCTATGTTCTGGGAATAAAAAGATGAAAAAGACACAGTTTCTGCCTTCAAAAATATCCCAGCTCATACTAGGGCAAGTGCGAGAAGGAAAAAAGAAAGTGTACAGTACAGTATGATACATACAGATATCAAGTCGCTCAAAGTGTTTTTAAAGTAGAGAAGAAAAAGCCCACATTGTTTCAGTGTATCCATTATCCAAACTTATTTTAACATAAACTCAGCTCTTTGGGTGTGAAATTGTTGGATTTCTACATCAATACTGCAAGTATCTCACTCAGCCTAAAAGAAGTGCTTCTTTCACAGCGCCATATGCAACCCCCAAACTTAAGCCAAAGCCTCAAGACTCCTGGAGGTGACCTTTTCTTCAACAAAACCCAACCTCATCTGAGCCACTTCCCTGCCCACTAGAAAAGGGCATGGTCTGAAGCTGAACCTGCCATATGACGAAGATTCCAAAATGTCAAGGAGCCATTGACTTCCGTATTTGTGCCAACGCATCACAAATATGGTTTCTTATAGTGGTGGGGCTGGGCTCAGCCCCAAAGTGCCAGATGGTCCTGAATACTCAGAATAAAGCCATCTGTAGAACAATTCCTTCTACGGCCGTTACAATTTGTACTGATTATAAGCCTCCATCAGAATGTGTTTAGAACTCTTATCTATGGATAATCCTGAGCCTCTTCATTACAGCTCTGGGTTTAAGACTATACTTTCAGCTGTAAGAATGGGAGAACCACATTGCATGAATATTCTGCTTATCACCCACTGAGGTAGGTCCTAATGTGCACTACACCGCCTTCATGGGAAACTCACAGATGAGAGGACGATTTAGACCCACTTGTGAAAGCTAATCTAAAGATACAAGATGCTACATGGGAGTAACCCTGGTTTCAAATTATATGTGAAGGAATAAAATGCTAGAAGAAGTAAACAGTGGGTTGTATTTGGCAAATGATTAGACTCTTCTGTCTAGGACAAAAAGCCTACTTGGCCACGGATAGCCTATGGATTGGGAGCAGCACCATAAGCTCACCCATGTGTAATATTTACATGGGTGCTGCCTGCAACAATAAAAACTCTTCACTGTTTATTTGATCCAGGACATTAGGATGTGTAATATCTAAAATAAGAGGATATTCCCTAGATGATGAAATCCTTTTCTGAATCAATTTTGGCCCCAGTAGGTTGATACATTATTTCCTCACCATGCTCAAAGCATTAAGGTACTCATAAAATGAGTTAATGACCCATTTAAAAATGCCCTTTATGGAAAAAAAATCACTTTTCTATTCCAGGAAGCTGACATTACATTATCTTTATCATTACAATGTGATAGCATCTGAGAACTATTTACACGAAGGCACGGGCTAGGCTAGAAGTTACCTGATGACCAACAATGTATTTGATATTGGGAGTAAAATAAAATATGAAAGCTATTTAATGTAACCTATCAAAATACTCTCTAATGGAACAGTTGAGATGTCATGCTGACTTGACAGAACCTATACCATGTAGGGAGACTTCTGTGTCATAGATGATTACTTCTCAAAATGGCAAGAGGAGTCCTAAGCCAGTTGGAAATTTCTGTGGTAATAACCAAAGCTTTCAGTCCAATATTTGCAACAGAGGGCTTCCCATAAAGATTTTTAGTATATTTAAGGAATTCTGGACAAGAGTCTTTTCTTAACTGTCTCCCTTACACCCCTCATATTCCAGTGAGTTATTAGGATGAAAGGGATGATCAAGACATCTTATGTTGCTGTAAAAAGATAGCAACCAAAAAGGACATTGTGGTTTCTGTTGATCAGCACACCATAGGCAGTGTAACTCAACCATTTCATTCTGGACTGAAGCAATGTCTTATATGACAAATATTTCATATGTAAAATATTTCATGTTTAGCTTCTTCTCTTATACTTTTCTACCTTTAATTAGTAGTGTTTGCCTTTTCCTTGTAAAGGACTAGACCTGCCCTAAAACTCAGCCCAGGATCCCCAAGGCACATAAAGCTCAAGGTTGGCTTTTGTGATCATTTCTTTATCAATAAAATTAGGGGACAGGACAAGGACAGAAAACCTTGTCTAGGACTTCCTAAGGCTGGCATTCTAAATCCTTCTCTGCCAACTCATCACAGACAAAACAGCAGTGATGGGCACTGACCACAATGGTTGTTCTTCAAGGTCGCTGTGTTTTAATAAACACTAGAACAGAGCATAATACCTTCTTCCCAGAAAAAACATCATGTAAGTAACCAGGGAAGGCTCTCTCGAAAGTCAGAGATCGCTGAATCAGTAATTTTGTGCATGCGCCTAAAGACTATCATACTGAGGGGAGTGAGTCAGACAGAGAAGGAGAAATATCGCATGACATCCCTTGTATGTGGAGTCTGAAAAGAAACGACAGAAATGAGCTTACTTGCAAAACACAAAGAGACTCACCAACCTGGAGAATGAACTTATGGTTGCTGGAGGGAAGGGTGGGGAAAATGGATAGATAGGGAGTTTGGGATGGACATGTACTAACTGCTATATTTAAAATGGATAATCAACAAGGACCTACTGTATAGCACAGGGAACTCTGCTCAAAGTTATGTGGCAGCCCAAATGGAAGGAGATTTGGGGGTAGAACGGATACATGTATATGTGTAGTTAAGTCCTTTTCTGTTCACCTGAAACTATCACAACATTGTTAATCAGCTGTGCTAAGCTGCTAAGTCACTTCAGTTGTGTCCGACTCTCTGCGATCCCATAGACGGCAGCCCACCAGGCTCCCCCGTCCCTGGGATTCTCCAGACAAGAACACTGGAGTGGGTTGCCATTTCCTTCTCCAATGCATGAAGGTGAAAATTGAAAGTGAAGTCTCTCAGTCGTGTCTGACTCTTAGTGACCCCATGGACTGCAGCTACCAGGCTCCTCCGTCCATGGGATTTTCCAGGCAAGAGTACTGGAGTGGGGTGCCATTGCTTTCTCCGAATCAGCTGTATTCCAATACAAAACAAAAAGTTTTTAAAAATTAAGCTAAACATAATAATAATAATTCTGTGCATTTGCATCTGTCGGGGGTGGGTGGCAGATGGGAGATGAGAGGGAGGTGTTTTAATTTTGCTAACGACCCCTCATAACTACTGAGGAACTACTACTAATTGTCCTAAGGTACAAAATTCTGGAAAAAAAATATTTAAAACTAGAGGAAGTGGCGGGGGGAGGTCTAAAAGGGAACGTTATTTTTTTTTCATCCCTTTGTCTCTCATGAAAAGGTGGCCATGGCAGAAGGACAAAGAGTCTTGTTTTGCGAGATTTCCTTTCTTGTCTGTATGATGTCTTGATCCACCCAGATATTTCCAAACAGATACATAAATAATATATTCCATTAAGTCATTATCTTTGTTCCAAGAAGTTAATCTTTAAAGATCTGTTTTTAAAGGATCAATACCAAAGAGGATATTCACAGAGTGCTGGATTTACATGTGTCAGATACTTTAATTTCCCAAGGCTCTTTGTGCAGGATTGGTTCCTGTCCTGGTAGCCGGTCATTAGGTTACTTGACAACCTCCAAGTGAGGATGTACCTCAACCGGCCAGACGCCCCTTAACCGATGGTCAAATTTCACAGTGCCAAGGCCGATCTGGTTCCACTTTATTTATGTAGAGCAGTGACACCTAGTGGCAGGGAAGGGAAATCACATCCGAATTCTCTGGTGATCCCTCCCCATCCCTCAAGGGATTCTTCATTTCTTGTTGGGATTAGTGGCAGAAAAGTGTCCCCAAAAGGGCTTAGGTATTTTATTGGTTGAGCACTGGTCTGATTTTGAAGATATCCAGTGACTTATGATTCAGGGTCAGCTCAGTTGGCTGGATCTATTCCAGCTTCTCTGGGAAAATGCAAATCCAGTATAGTGCTCAGAAATGCGAGGCTCCATAAAAAGACACAAAAGGGACTGGTGTTCTAAAGAAGGACCATGAGCAAATAGGGCATCACAGCTCTTCAACAGCCAACCAAGAGTACTGGACGATTATCCAGAGATTCTGGAGTGAATGGCACGCTGAGGACATTTTACCAGTACACAGAGATGGAAGCATGCACTGAAGTATGAATCACCATCACGGACTCATCGGTTTTCTGCCATTAGACTGTGAGTTCCCCGAGAGCTGAAACTATTATCTTCTCCTTTTGTTAAAACCAGCTACATGTGTCTGACAAATAGCAGGTAACAGTAAATGTTGAATGAATGAGAAGAGCGATAAAGAGAATGAATCAGTCAGCGAAGTACTTCTGGGAAGACGGCATAAGATAAGAAGCCTGCAGTATATGTCCACTAAAGCTGAGACAGCTTTTAGCAAACTTGAGGCAGTTAAGTCATAATACTAGCAGCTGATATGCACGGAAAACTTATCACACACTATTCAAATGTATTCTCCTCTTGGCATTCCCATTTAGCACCTGGGAATCCAAAGCACCCCTCTTTCCATCTAGAGAACTGCAGTGTTGGGATTCCAACCAGGCAACTGGCTCCACCAACTGTGCTCTTCCCCATGACACTCTACTGCCTCTCTTCAACAAAAGTGATTCTTTAAGTTCTCCAAGAAGCGTTTCACTTAAAACAAGACTTCTTAAAGTGTGAGATCCATTATTGCACTGAAAATATGATACACATAGATTATTTCTGCAATGAATCGGTTATATCAAAGGAATCAACCCTTACATACACCATGCAATGTATGGGCTATCCTGCTTGTGCATGCTCAGTCACGCAATCGTGTCCAACTCTTTGCGACCCCATGGACTGTAGCCCTCCAGGCTCCTCTGTCCATGGGATTCTCCAGGTAACAATCCTGGAGTGGGTTGCCATCTGCTACTCCAGGATCCTCCTGACCCAGGGACGCAAACCTGTGTCTCCTGCATTGGCAGGCAGATGCTTTATCACTGTGCCACCTGGGAAGCCTGGAAATCCTGCTTGGAACATACACACACCCCCTTCAGATGGAGCCCTCCCCCACCCAAAGGCATTTGGTTTTTTTTTACTGACTTAAGCATATTTTACAAGATAAGTTCTTCCCTTCCTTTGCTCTCGCCTGCCTCAGACATTTTTAAGAACAAGGCTATATCATTTCTTAAGAGTTCCTGGAAAATGTCTAGAAACTGAACCTCATAGATTTCTTCCTTATTGAAAAACTCCTTCTCCTGAGGCCACACAGAACCCCAGTTTGTCTACTTAAGGCATTGTTCATTCAGAGTGAAAGGAAAGCAGGATATGGGTGTACTTCCTATTCAGAGTTCACATGTGTCTCATTTGAACGTGAATGAACTGTGTGGCATCCAATGAGTTTTCTGATTTGCTAACATTCTGCAGTGGAAAGATCTTAGTTGGCCTCAGTTCCCCAAATAAGGTCAGCTGTTCAAGAAGGAAATATAGTATCTCCCAAGCTCCATCTGTAATCATCCATGAACTGAAGATTAGAAAATCCATCAAGATTGGCATCAACCCATACTGAGCAGAGAAGATCTGAGGTCCCCAAGAGGGGCCATGAGCACATAACCACATAGCAACTCCACTCTAAATTCTCTTTCTCATTATTATCGTACCCAGTGTTACTGAAAAATAGCTCTTAGATACATTTGGGGGTGCACTTAGAGACCAAATCAATAGTCTCGAAGTCACCTTAACTATAAATTGCGCAGCCTTTCTTTCATCTGAATTCTTGCTATCTTGGGTTTTCTGTTCCCCGAACCCTTTATTCAAGAATTATGCAAGGTTATATTCTGGGTCTATTGTAATTTAGCATTTACAGTCCACGGTGCCTTTGGGACTAGATTACCTCCCTGCGTGATATTGTTTTTCATTTCTATGCCGACAAATACACCATTTCAACTGTCACTTAAGCAGCCAGTTCAAGCTCTATTGTTATTTTAGCTCCATATTGTCAACCAGGTGGATTTATAAATGTGTTACCTGAAGGAAACGTTCCCCCAAATAGCAGAAGTGGAGACTTTATTTATTTATAATTATTTGTTAGATTTGTAAAAATGTTCCTATTGCCGGAAAGCCTCTGGCTAAATACAAATTAAAACACTTTTGAATGTAGCAAAAAACAGCAGTGGCATCATTTTAATTACCCATTGGGGGACGGCAGGCAACAAAGATGTATTTATTTATTTCTTCCCTTGTTTAATGTGATGCCTGCTTAGGGATATGAACTTCCTGTCTGCGTGTCTGCCATACTGACTGCATTGCCAGCATCCATTTGCCTCTTCTTAATAGCATCCTGTTTTTTTGTTTGCTTGTTTGTTTTGGTGGGGTGGTAGCAGGGAGGAACAGATTATTCTCTCTTATTTTGTAGCTTTGGGAGAAAAGGAATTCAGGATGACTCCCTCCCAGAAGAGGAAACTAGCTCTTCCTTCCTCCTAGCCGGAACACAGTTGTGGTTTTTGCTGCCCAGCCTGCCAGAATATCCTTCCATCCATTCCATTTCTTTAAGTCTTCTTTTTCATTTCTCTTGATGTTTTCCCACTAAGTTCTCTTCTGTTTACATGAGCCAGCATCCATTCTTATTACTTGCAATCAAGAAACCTGACTTACACAGGAGGTTAAAACAAAAACAGCATGGACCACCCTTTAGCGTAATAGTGTGTAGATTTATTTCAAAGCCTATCAGTCTTGGGCCAGTTGGGAAACCACATTGCTCTTTAAAGATCACAGAGAACAGTCATTGACGCAAGGTTTTACCTTCATAAAGATCGGATTTTGACTTTTGACGCTGCACGTGCTGGACTTGAACAAGTTCCTTTAAACCTCTCCAAACCTCAGTTTCTTCATCCATCAAATGGGGTCACTCTAATGGCTACATGAGAAAATGTGCATAAAGCACTTCTGAGATGGCAAAAATAATGCTCAGTAAGTGTTGGCTCATTTGATTTTTTTCATCATCTGTCAACTGAGGAATAATAATATCCACACTCACTTGCAGAGTTATTTTTAGGATGAAATGTGTGAGACAATACTTTGAAATATATAGAGTCTACAAATATGAATCCAGAAAAAAATAGACAAGCTGCCCTCTGGCTCGTGCACAGAACTGAACTGACTCATATAGCAAGGCAATGCTGGCCCAGCGATTCCTCTGGTAAGAAATGTTTAGCAAGTAGCTGGAAGTTTTCATGTTCCAACAAAGGTGGGTAAAGTGGAATTTGCCCTGGGGACAAAGAGATATATTTTAGGAAAGCTTTTTTTTTTTCTCCCACTGAGTCTTCTTATCCATAAACATGGACTATAGTTACACTGATCTCGTTCTTTTTTATTTTCATTCATGAGAGTTTTGTCGTTTTCCTTGTATAGGTTTTGCACTTATTTTGTTATATTTACACCTAAGTATTTCTTATTTTGGATGTTATGGAAATGGTACTGTGGTATTTTTTAATTTATTCTTTAATTGGAGTATAATTGCTTTACAATGTTGCATTAGTTTCTGCTGTACAACAACATGAATCAGCTCTATGTGTACACATATCCCCTCCCTCTTGAGCGTCCCCCCGACCCCCACTCCCATCCCACCCCTCTAGGTCATCACAGGGCACCAAGCTGACCTCCTGTGCTATATAGCAGCTTTCCACTAACTATCCGTTTTACACATGCTAATGTATATACCTCAGTGCGACTTCTCAACTGGGCCTACCCTCTCATTCTCCTCCTGTGTCCACAAGTCCACTCTCTACACCTGCGTCTCTATTCTTGCCTTGCAAATAGATTCATCAGCACCATTTTTCTAGATTCCAGATATACAGAAAGCTTCTTTTTAAAATTAGTTGATGATGGTACATTTTAGACATTCAAACATAAATAATAATTTAATGAAAACCAACATGTCCATCACTCAGCTTAAGAGATACAACGTTGCTAATAGTGATGAAATTGTTCGTGTAGCTTTTCCAATCACATTCCTTACCCCATCCCCTAATTTTTCTACATATGCATTCATCCCTGAGGGCTTCCCCAGTGGCTCAGTGGTAAAAAATCCGCCTGACAAGCAGGAGATACAGGTTTGATTTCCGGGTTAGGAAGATGCCCTGGAGTAGGAAATGGCAACCTATTCCAGTGTTCTTGGTTGGGAAATCTTACAGAGAGAGGAGCCTGGTGGGCTACAGTCCATGGGGTCGCAAAAGAATCAGACGTGACTCAGAGACTAAACAAAAATCCCTAAACTATATGTAACTATACACACATATTTATATAGCTATTTTTGCAAATTTTAAAATTATAAGTAGAGGTGATATACTATCTGGATTCTTAAGAAACTTGCTTTTTTTTTTCCCTCTCGCAACATTTTTTTGTTTCAAATTTTATTGCATTTGATTGACAATGTTGCTAATTTCTGCAGTGATTCAGTTATATACATATATATTCTTTTTTATACTCTTTTCCATTATGGTTTATCACAGGATATCGAATATAATTCCCTGTGTTATCCAGTAGGACCTTGCTGTTTATCCATTCTATACATACAATAGTTTGCATCTGCTAATTCCAAACTCCCAAGCCTTTCCACTCCCACACTCCCCACCCTTGGCAACCACAAGCCTGTTCTCCTCAATGTTGTTTTTGAGATTCAATCTTTGTTGTGTCTGGTTTTGTTCAGTGCTGAATTGTATGATTTCATAGGAATGTATCATAATGATGGTGATGCTCATTTGGATCATTTCCAGTTCCAACATCCTCTCATCCATCACCTTTGTGCTTCAACTCCAAAGTCTCTCTAGTCTAGTAGTTCTCAAATTTGAGTCCACCAGCATCATCTGGATGGCTTCTTAAAACAAAGGCTTCTGGGCCCCTCCCCCAGATTCAATAAATCTGAGATGAAACTCAAGAATTAAAACAGTACACCAGCCCCCATGTCCCTGTCCTTTGAAGGAAAGGGCTTTTGGCTTAGTCCTCAGATTTCCCTTAAGTTTTGAAAGGCTGACTCAAGAGTTAAAGATTCAGTTCAGTTCAGTCCGCTCAGTCGTGTCTGACTCTTTGTGACCCCATGAACCACAGCACGCCAGGCCTCCCTCTCCATCACCAACTCCCGGAGTTCACCCAAACTCCTGTCCATCGAGTCGGTGATGCCATCCAGCCATCTCATCCTCTGTCGTCCCCTTCTCTTCCTGCCCCCAATCCCTCCCAGCATCAGAGTCTTTTCCAATGAGTCAACTCTTCACATGAGGTGGCCTAAGTATTGGAGTTTTGAAGATTAAGAGTGTGAAAATGTAGAAACAAAGAATAGCTGTTGTCCTGGAAAACTAGTAACAAGTTAGACTATAAATCTTACACATGGCAGAATCACAGAACTCACCGGTCCCTGAAAGGTATAGATAAAGACCAGAGACACATACCTAAGTTGTTTTTATAGGAAGCAGACCCCCTCCAGATGAAAACAGCTAACTGCAAGAATACAGACCTCAGACTGGTTGAAACCATAAAATTGATGATGATTGAAACTTTGACTTTGATCCAACCGATCAGAGAACTGTGCCTGAACTGATCATGCAGCCTGCCGCCACCACTCCCACCCCCAACACCCTGTCTTTAAAACATCATCCCCAAAAGCCAATGGGGAATGTGGGTCTTTTGAGCTTGAGCTGCCCATTCTCCTTGCTTGGCGCCGAGCAATAAATGCTCCATGCCCCTTCACCACAACCCAGTGTTAGCAGATTGGCTTTAACACACACGAGCAAGACAACCCAAGTTTGGTGAAAGTGAAAGTCGCTCGGTCATGTCCAACTCTGCAACCCCATGGACTATACAGTCCGTGGAATTCTCCAGGCCAGAATACTGGAGTGGGTAGCCATTCCCTTCTGCAAGGGAGCTTCCCAACCCAGGGATCAAACCCAGGTCTCCTGCATTGCAAGCAGATTCTTTACCAGCTGAGCCACAAGGGAAGCCCAAAAAGTGCACTTTTAACAAGTTCCCAGGGGAGGCAGACATTGCTTGTCCAGGGACCACACTTTGAGAACCATTCCTCTGGGTTAAATTTAACAGGGGAAGTGGTAGGTCACAGAATACAAACACCTTCAGCTTATATATAGGCATTCCCATTCTCCAAATTCTCAGGAAGCCTGGAAAAATATCTTTGTTGTTTTTTTTTCAAAGTTGCCAATTAGTATTTCCCACCAGGCAGAAAGCACCTCATACTGTATTAGTTTCATCAGCCTTAGCACACAGCACACTCCAAAAAGTTGGTTACGAATAGATGAGTACTTGGAAAGCCTCCAAGTTCACCCAGAGCATCTTTACCCTGGAGGTAGAGAAAACCCCAGTGTGTGAGGCTAGAATATCTTCCGTGACAGGGATATGCTTGGTGACTCTATTAATTTCCTTGGATTCCAAATTCTGCATTTTCATCCAATAATCCTCTGTATATAACCCAAATGAAGCTCATGCTGGCCAAGTCTCAGCTGTTCTTCAGGGTTTATATTACATGAGCCCTCATGCGATGGGGGTGAGGGGGTCTGTACTCAGGGGAGAGGTAGAAACCCGCATGTACTGAGTTTCCACTATGTGTCAGGCACTTGATCTTGTTTAATTTCCATAGAAGTCTATGTTGCAGGCATCATTATCTCCAACACGTATAGTTACACTGGCAATAATAATAACATCAGGTAAAGTTATGGAGTGTATCCTGTGTATAAAGCACTCTTCAAAGCTCCTTGTATGGATCAACTCATTTAATCCTCACCACAGTCCACAGTATGATGAGCAATGGTTTAGAGCAATTAAATAATTTGATCCCAGGCGCATCCCTAGTCAATGAAATCCTAATCTGTTTGACTCCAAAATTACCGTTCCTTCCTTTTTTACCATCAGCATCAGCCAATTCACTTGTTCACACATAAACGGAATCCCAAGTTTGGGGAGATGCAATCTCAGCTTTATTTCTTTCTATCAATTCAGTTGAAATTAGTCCCAAGGATCCCAAGCCATTTAGGGGAGACACACAAAGAGTTATTTGAACAACCTTTTTTTTCCCCCCAAAGGAAACTAGCTAGTTTCAGTGGACCAAAATTCCAACTGGACAGCTATTAAGAATGGCAGAAAATAAACATGAAATTTAATTTGAAAATATATTTACCAGTACCCCTCTGTCAATCAGATGTCCACCTTGTGTTTGCAAGGGTCTAACAGCCATGAACTCCAACTGATGAAAGGCTCTCTGTACCAGTCAAAATTACTGTATCACACACCATTCACATGCAGAAGCTGCTGCCTTTTCTATATCTTATTATTATTTTTTTTTTTTTGGAAAATACTGAGAGAGTCTTTGCTACAGATTGTGCTATCAGACAAGATGAATGATCATCAAAATACAGTCAGCAAAATTTTAAAAATATGGATAAAGAAAAGATATTAATATCCTTTCTAAGGTAATCAGTACTTTTTGTTTGACAAAGAAATTGCCCACTGTTTATGGTTTATGCAAATAATATATGTTAATGTCAAAGCTGCAGAGTATATAGCTTTGCATATAAGTGTTTGTGGAAAATACATGCCAATACATTTTAAACCTTTCCTCATATAAATACAGCAATTTCATAAATATACAGTACCTTGTTTTAAAAAACATTTATTATAATTTTATGCAATGCAAATCACATTAGAATAAATTATTTTTTGCTAAAATGGCAAAGTCAGCAAAATTATAGGGAAATATAAAGTCCCCACCATTATGTGCTCTTCAATTACCTTAAAATGAGCACAATACCAAGATGAACAGAAGTGGGGAGAGAGACAAGCAACTCAGTCAAAAACTGGGCAGAAGACCTCAATGGACGTTTCTCCAAAGAAGGCATACAAATGGTGAGTAGATTCATGAAAAGATGCTCCACATCACTACTTATTAGAGAAACGCAAGTCAAAACTACAATGAGGTACCACCTCACACCTGACAGAATGGCCATTACTAAAAAACCTACAAATAACAAACGCTGGACAGGGTGTAGAGAAAAGAGAACTCTCCTGCGCTGTTGGCGGGAATGTAAGTTTGTGCAGCCACTAATGGAAAATAGTGTGAATGCTCCTCAGAAAACTAAAAACAGAATTACCATATGACCCACCAATCCCACACCTGGGTACATACCCAGACAAAACTATAATTCAATACAATATATGCACCCCTATGTTCATAACAGCCAAAACATTCACATTAGTCAAAACATGAAAACAACTTAGATGGCCATCTATAGATAAATCCATAAAGAAGATGCGGCACGTGTATACAATGGAATACTACTCAGCCATTACAAAGAGCGAAATAATGCCATGTGCAACAACACAGATGCAACTAGACATTATCAAGTGAAGTCAGTCAGAAAGGGAAAGATAAATACCATATAATATCCTTTATATGTGGACTCTAAAATAAGGCATAAAAGAACCTATCTATAAAACAGAAACAGACTCACAGAGAGAACAGACTTGTGCTTGCCAAAGGTGTGGGGAGAGGGATGGATGGGCATTTGGGGTTGTTAGCTGCAAACTATTAATTATAGAATGGATAGACAACAAGGTCGTACTGTATAGCACAGGGAACTATATCCAATCTTCTGGTATAGACCTCCCAAACAGTATTCACTTTGATGCTCTCAGCCAGCGGGCTTCTCAGTCAACCTAGGGATTCTCTGTGTTCATGGCATTAGTCTTGCCTTCGCTGCTCAATGTATTTGAGAACCAACATGCTTTATTATGGGCTTCCCAGGTAGTGCTACTGGTAAAGAACCTGCCTGCCAAAGTAGGTTAGATGTAAGAGACGTGGATTCGATCCCTGGGTCGGGAAGATCCCCTGCAGGAGGGCATGGCAACCCACTCCAGTATTCTTTCCTGAAGAATCCCTTGGACAAAGGAGGTTGGCAGGCTACAGTCCACATGGTTGCACAGAGTCAGACACAACTGAAGTGACTTAGCATGCATTCATGTGCTTTATTATGGATTGATGATGAAGACTTTCAGCCAAGATAATTCCTGAAGATGTGAGAATCAACCCTAATTATTACAGGTGGAGCAAGAACAGGCCCTGATAGAGATCATTCTAACAGAGCTCCAAAGAAAGACCTAAGAGAAAAAGATGTACGTAACTGCCGAGAGTCACTAAGATGAATCCTAACCATTTCTTCATTCATGGATCCACACATGTATTCATTCAGCAGGTAATTAACTGTGCCCCTAATATGTGCCAGATATGATTCTATCCTTGGAGATGTTGCAATGTACATGTCAGAAAGGGCCCATGCCCTTGTGGAATTTATAGTCTAGATGCTTAGATAAGTGAGCAAATGAGGACATGTGATTATTTCAAAGAGTGATGAGTAAACGTCCCTATCATGGAAGAAATTCTTGATGGGGTGAGGTGGGGACGCTTCTCTGAGGAGGTGACATTTGAAAGAAAATCAAAATGAAGAAATACAGCCAAACACAGAATGATCAGAGGAAGGTACTCAAGGTCTAGCCAGAGCCAAGGCCAGAAGAAGGATGAGAAAAGTCAGAGTGGCCGACACAGAGAGGGGACAAGAGGGAGGGAGGCAGAGCACAGGCTGGGGAAATACCGGGGCCATGCTTGGTGGAGTCCTGGAGGCCACACTGCAGACTTCAGAGTTAATCCTGAGTGCGTAGGAAGCTCCTGAGCACTTACCCTGGGCACTGACGCTTTCTGAAATGTCACTGTGTGAAGAATGACATGAAAACCAGGGTGTGGGGAGCCTGGATAGAAGGCCATTGCCGTCTGCAGGATGAGAGATGGAGGTGGGCTGGACCAGTGAATCAGCAGTGGGCTGTAGACATGTGGACCGATGCAGGATATATTTGAGAGATAAAAAGACAGAACTTGCTGATGTATTGAAGGTAGAAGGTGAAACAGAAGAAGGAATCAAGACTGACTCAGTGAGTTTTTTATATCAGCAGGTCAGAAGACAGAGGGTGGGCATTTACTGAGAAAGGATTAAAAAGAAAAAAGAAAAGAGACCAAAAAAAGAAAAAAATATATAACACAGACACAGGTATGAGGGAAAGTGAGACATCCATCTGTCTCCCCCTTTACCCGTCCACAAATGTCCCATGACTGCCCTCATCTGACACTCCTTGGTCTTTATTCAGAACTCAGGCCCAAAGAGAGGGATGTCATTTATTTACCACCCACCCACCCTGCCCTGAAGACCCCCACAGGCACCCTCAAGTGCATGAAATGCTCCCATCAACTTTACACTTTCATTCCTATGATCTGCCTTCAAGAAGAGAAAACTAGTGTTCAGGGAGGTTAATTACTTATCCAAGTTCACAAAACTAACCAGTGACAAAGCCTCTCTGAATCGGCAGCTTCTAAAGACAATACTTGGTTGAAAAGCCAGCTCTACCGATGGCAAGTTCTGAGGGTTGCAATGAGTTTCCTCATCCGTTAAATGGAGGTTAATAACTTCACAGCAAAGTACTGTGAAGATGAAATGAGATGAAAGTCACCAGTCAACCTGGCACGTCGTAGGGCAGATTTACTCTTGAAAGTGGTGCAGATTAATTTTAAAACTTTAAAGTTACCCGATACAGGGGAGAAATCAAAATAGACTACATGCATCTTCAGAGATCTTTGTTCTAAAAACTTTAGTTGTTTAAATCTGATTCCTTCAGTAAAAGAGTTCCACCCAGACAGAAACAAAAAGTCTGCTTTTTGATGAAGAGTATATTTTATGTTTGTTTTTTTTTTTTTACAATGACAATTAATAGTAAGTTTCAACGAAAAATCTTCAAAGGGATTTGAGGAACTGCAGTTGATTTCATAACTGTCAGATCGTGTTTTAGATGCCCAGACTCCACTTGAATGATGTCTGTGTCTGTCTTAGACGCTCGTGGGGGTGGGGATGGAAACAGGGCATGGATGATCATCACTCCCTGATTATTGCTTGAATAGAGGAGACACAAGCTCTGAGACTGTTGTGAGGCTGACCCGACACTTACATGATCAGAAGAAAGCCAGTCTGTAGCGCCGTGTGGCTCTATGTGTGGCGTCAAGAAAGAGACTGAGAGAGCAGCTACCTTGGATCTCAGTGGCTTTCTAACTCTTGGTTCTGGTCCCTCATTCCTGCTGAGTTTCCAATTTCGGATTCTAGCGTCCCAAGAGGTCTAGCTCTATTTCTTATTAAGTTCCACGTTACATCTTTGAATCCTTATAATAAATCTCCCTTTCATTTTGCCTTAGCCTGATATGAATGATCTCCTGTTACCTGCAAATAAAGGCATCACAAGAGATGCAGCTTTCACTAAGGTGGGAGCTAAAATCGTGGATCATCACTGTCTTGAAGGGCACATATTCTGGAAGGCCTGAAAAGGGCAAGCATGTCTATGCTTTATAAAGAGACAAATGGCTGAGAGAAATTATATATCATGGAAGGTATTGAAATCACCAACACAATCACCCCACTCTACAACAATGGCTTACCCATCCCTATTACTTGCCTATTCAACGGCTTCCTTCATGACCCCCTTTGGCTTTATCAAGACATTTTGTCACTGGTTCTTGTAGTATCTTCCCTCTCTTTTTGTGCCCCACCCCCCTCATACTTTCATCTCTTTAGTTCCACAGTCCTGGGTCTTATTTCTGCAATTTTCTTGATAATATCCTTACTACCCTGTCCCTTCTCATTTCCCTACATTCACCAAGACAAAAATCCCAGCCCCAAATGAACCATAGTCTCCCCTTTTCCATGTATCATAGCCTGAACAGTGTTCCTCCCAAAATTCATGTTGACATCTTAAACCCCAGCACTTCAGAATTGTGACTGTATTTGGAGAAGCGTCTTTAGAGAGATATGTAAACTAAGACCCTGGAGGTAGGTCCGATCCAATATGACTGGCGTCCTTAAAAGAAGAGGAGCTAGGACACAGACACACAATAAAGAAAGACTATATTAAAAGAGAGAAAAGATATCCATCTATAAGCCAAGGAGTGAGACCCTCAGACAAGACCACCCTGCCAACACCTTGACCTGGGACTTCTAGTCTTCAGGACTATTAGAACTAAATGTCTGTTATTTCAGCCACCTCACCTAAGGTTCTTTGTTATGACAGCCCTAGCAAACTGATACACAATCTAAGTCCCTGAGCATCTGAGAGGTGCTGGAGAAAACTACACAGCTGGGCAGAATGCATTCACCATCAATTTATGATCACCGCCAACCCTCACTGGACCCTCGGCCTAGGAATTCTGCCACAGTTCTGAGTAACTTGCATTTCCACTCTCCTTAATGTATATTTCTACTTTTTTTTTTCAGATCTCCAAATATCCCCCACTACACTTTCCATCCCTCTTCATGACGACATGCATTCCTCTGCACACTCCAACAAGAGTCAGGAGCCAATGCATTCAGCT
The DNA here is from genome assembly GCA_006410635.1 of Cephalophus harveyi. Classification (NCBI taxonomy): domain Eukaryota; kingdom Metazoa; phylum Chordata; class Mammalia; order Artiodactyla; family Bovidae; genus Cephalophus; species Cephalophus harveyi. Next base: position 292,071 of record SJYT01032250.1, on the reverse strand, counting down.
TCCTACCTGTGCAGCTACAAGCCCACCTACACCCTGCTTCACTCATGTGCTAGTTCTCATGGCACACCCTACCCCTGCCTTCTTAGAATCCTCTCTGCTTTCATTCTACCTCAACCAGCTCCTTTCCATCAGCATCAATAAAAAGTGCTCAAGTCTCTTCTAGATTATATCAGTCTCCCCAACTATAAAGTGAACATAATTACAGCTCCCTTAAATAGTGCTATGTGCAAATATCCAGCATATGCCTGAAACACCATAGAAACATATGATCCTGCTTACATTTCCATCAGAATGGCAATATCTCTGTGACTCTCTCTATCAAACACACACTGTCTGTCTCTCTCTCTATATATATATAATATATAATATATATAGAGAGATTTATATTATATATTTACACACACACACACACACACACACACACACATTTGGGGCTTCCCAGGTGGAGTTAGTGGTAAAGAACCTACCTACCAATGCAGGAGACATAAGAGATGCAGGTTTGATCCCTGGGTTGGGAAGATCCCCTGGAGAAGGGCATGGCAACCCACTCCAGTATTGTTGCCTGGAAAATCCCATGGACAGAGGAGCCTGGTGGGCTACAGTCCATGGGGTCACAAAGAGTCGGACGCAACTGAAGAGACTTAGCATGCACAGTTCAGTTCAGTTCAGTCGCTCAGTCATGTCCGACTCTTTGCAACCCCATGAATCGCAGCACGCCAGGCCTCCCTGTCCATCACCAACTGCCGGAGTTCACTCAAACTTACATCCATTGAGTCGGTGATGCCATCCAGCCATCTCATCCTCTGTTGTCCCCTTCTCCTCCTGCCCCCAATCCCTCCCAGCATCAGAGTCTTTTCCAATGAGTCAACTCTTCGCATGAAGTGACCAAAGTACTGGAGCTTCAGCTTTAGCATCATTCCTTCCAAAGAACACCCAGGACTGATCTCCTTCAGAATGGACTGGCTGGATCTCCTTGCAGTCCAAGGGACTCTCAAGAGTCTTCTCCAACACCACAGTTCAAAAGCATCAATTCTTCGGAGCTCAGCTTTCTTCACAGTCCAACTCTCACATCCATACATGACCACTGGAAAATCCATAGCCTTGACTAGACGGATCTTTATTGGCAAAGTAATGTCTCTGCTTTTCAATATGCTATCTAGGTTGGTATCTCTCCACTGATCTATATATGTACGTATATACACATATATATATATACATGTTATATTATATATGAAACCTGTATGTCATAGATTTTGCATATAAGGTAGAAGAAATCCCAGTAGGTATTTAAAGTTGAAAAATAATTATTTTTGGCTCTAAATTCTGACACTGTGATGTAGACTGTGCTTGATGAGACCCCTAGGGAATAAAACACATTTTGTGTTACACGAAGAGGGCAGAATGAGCTGTTTAGCATAAAACCGGTGAGGTTGCTGGGACTGCTTCTAGTGATGTACATGCAGAAGCTGACACTATAAAGAGAACGCTTCCTTGGTTAAAGTAAAGCACAGGTCCTTTTCCAGACAACAGACAGGGAGCACAAGGACAAAGGATGTGGGAAGAGCCTCCCTGAGACAGTCAGGCTGGGGAGGATACACTCAGGAGTATAAGTATGAGCAAAACTCTCCATTAGAGTTGCTGCTCTGGGATGGAACCACCAGTCCCACAGCCTGGATATCATCACCATGGAAACAACATTTGAACCCCCCTGGGCATCACCATCAAGAGAACCAAAATCACCAGCATAGACAATTGTCATTGCAGATGCTCTAATCCTTGTCATCAGACAAGAAGGACCATATGCCCTTTGTCATCCATCATTACTGCTCTGACCTGGGTCCCTTCGCTCCGAGTCCAGTGTGCCCTGATATCCGAGGAGGAGGAAGAACCATTGGTGCTTGCTGAGCAGCTCCTGGAGAAGCTGTGTGGCCAGCTGTGTGTTCAAGAATCTGGTGGGCACAAGTTCTGCAGATGTTCTTTGAAGTCAGAGCTATGTCTCAGGACAACACCAGGCTGATGGTGGTGATGCAGTTTTTCAGCAGGTTGATGGGCTCCTCATCCACGATGGGCATGTCTGCAGAGCTACAGAAGGTGGGCCTGTGTCAGGGTCCCCATCACTGTCAAGCTGGCAGTGTCCCACATCTGACTGTGGATAGGACATGGGAAGACTGGATTTGCTCACAAAGTATGCAGGCCAGGCCTGGGCTCTCCTTGGAAGGGTCCTGAGTCTGTCTGAGCTAGGCCACCTCATCAACAGGCCTCTCTGCTATTGTCTGCCATGCAGGGATGTATGGCTTATCCAGGGCCCTCCCAGCCCCACCCAAACTCAGTGAGTTTCCCTCTCCACTCAGCCCTGTTTCTCCCAGGGCTGCCAAGACACCACCAGGCCACCCACATTCTGTTACCAGGAACAGTGCTACTTCACGCCACCCTTGTTCCTTCCCAAATGGACTACAAGGCATTCTATTCAAGGCTTCTATTGTTTTCTAGACTGTGTATAAATCTGATTATTTTCTAATTTAAACAAAAACTGAGCAAGCAGGCTTCCCTGGTGGCTCGGTGGTAAAGGATCCACCAGCCAACACAGGAGACCTGGGTTCGATCTTTGGTCCACATGTCATAGAACAACTAAGCTTCCCATGTGCCACACTGTTGAGCCTGTGCACCAGAGCCCAGGAGCCGCAACTACTGAGCTCACTGAGCTTCAGGTGAGCTACTGAAGCCCAAGGGCTTCGCAACAAAAGAAACACTGCAACGAGAAGCCCATGTACAATGACTAGAAAGAAGCCTGTGCAGTATCGAAGATCCAGTACAGCCAAAAATTAGTAAATGAATAAAATTATTTTTAAAAACTGAAAAAGCAAAAATAAAGAAATAAATAGTAGCCTTAAAGGCGATTTCCTAAAGTCTTACTAATCCAATATATAATAAATCATCTCAAATGGTTAAAGGAAAGTTTAGATCGGGAAGAGTTGTGTAACGAGATTCACACTTCATTCCTGTGTTTCCTTATACCTGTGGCCCTTCTTCCTTTTGGACAGGTAACAGTCATTGTCAAGGGGTGGTTAATCAGAGAGAAGCACGGAGTTCTTCTCCTGCTTTTGCCTTTGAAAAGTTTAGATCTTTGAATTATGAAAACATAAGCCCTAAGGGAAATCAGGAAGCAGAAAGTACAACGTGTAAGTGCATCCTGTGAAGAGAAAGAATTTCCTGGGCTGAAAGAATCAAGGGCACAAATAGGACCACTGGTGCAAATTTCTAGGAGTCCTTTTTCGACAAAGCAGGGATAGGACTAAATGTCACAAAGAAACTCGGATGTGAAATGCAAGTCTTCTTGAGAAAGCAACTTGTTGTTAGGAAAGTGAAAGCAGGAACCTAGGGGAACACCACCAGGCCCTCTTCCCCCTCCTCCATGTGGAAGAACAAGTATAGAGTCACAGACACACCGTGGTGGGGACTGGAGGGATCTCTCTAGCCCAGTGGTTCATAGCAGGGGATGACTTTGCCCCTGAGTGAACACTTGGCAATGCCTGGAGATATATTTGGTGTCATAAGTGGGAGGGAGGTGTTGCTACTCACATCTAATAGGTAGAGGCCAGAGATGCTGCTAATGACTCAGCAATGCACAGGTCAGCCCCCAACAAAGAACCATCTGAACTTAGGTGTCAGTGGCAGAATTCCTAAGAAGAATGAGCTGCATAACTTGCAGGGCCCAATGAAAACTCAGATATAGATCCAACCATGTTCAAAAATGTTTAAGTGGTGATGGCAGAGCATTAAACCAAACACAGGCCTTCCTACGCATGTGAACCTGAGAAAATATACAGGCTGCATAACCATAAAGCTAGCCCGGCTGCTGAGAGTTTATACAGACAGCCCTTTCATCATCAAAGGGCCAAGAGGCCACGCCCCTCGAAGAAGGTCTGGGAATGGCTGGGCTTCCCAGGGACAGTCCTCTGACCTACAGAAGCTCCAAAGAAAAGAGGAGACCTAGATGTATCATGTACCAGGAATGCAGGGAGGACAAAAAAAAAAAAAAAACAATACAAGTACATTTAGGAAGCCAGACTATGAAGCTTCAAATTCATCCAGTTAGAGAAGAAATATCAAGCATGCAAAGCTCCCCAACTATGACTGCAGAAGTGAAAGTATGTTTCTAAAAGCAATTACAGAGAAAGAAATCATATTTAAAAGACTGATGGATTTAATCACATAAAAATAAAAATCACCTATAAGCTAGTCAGTAGCCTTCAAAAGGATATGACAGTCAAGGATAAACCACTTATGTCTGATCAGCAGATGCAGAGCCAAAAGTTAGTACTATGTAAAGAGTTCTTATAAACCAATAAAAGGAAAATGCATTAGAAAAAATAGGCTATCAACCCCTCCCCAAACTGTAAATGTCATAATCAGAAATGTAATAATAGATTTAGTACCACTAAAAAATTTAAAGGTACAAAACTGATAATAAAACATTTTTTATCTATCATTTTGAAGAAAGAACAAAAATAATTATAACCCTGAGTTTGGTAGAAGAAAAAGACAGTAGAATACTTTTCACACTCTGCTGTTAAGTTTATATATTGATATTATACATTGATAGGAGTTTTCTGGATGGGAAAAATACAATATGCATCAAAATGCTAAAATGATAGACTCTTCCTTCAGTAATTTCATCCATGTTCCTTAGTCCTGAAGAAATCTTCAGGCAAGTGAATTTAAAAATCAGTTAAAAAAGAGGTTTCCTAACTTGTCTAAATTCTTTCAGCTCCTAAATAGCAGAACAGGTGTTTGAACCCAGACAGACCTGCCTTCTCCAGAGGAAGGTACATCAAAAATAAGCAGGAAAGAGATGACACAGAAGGTCGATAAGCAACTCTCAGGGAGTCAAACTCAGGGCCTGGACCATCCCTCTCTCTGCACATGAGGTCAGAATCATCACGTGGGATGTGAGGATGGTCCACTTCTAGGGATCTCAACATTCAGCAGGAAGAGGAAGATAACTCAAATCCTTCTTACACAGTGGCCATTTCCTCAGGACTCCAGGTCAGGATCAGACTTTGCGATGAATATTGAATCCCTTGACCTGTCTGTTCTACAAACAGCCAATCTACTGAATGAATGAAAAACTTCTCTCCCATTAGTAAGAGGCTTCAAGTTATGAATGAGAAATCGCATTCTTTCAGAGCACCCCCAGAGCACGTGTCCAGTGGAGCTGAAATGACATCTGGGACTGCAGCTCTCTGAGTGATGACTGGATTCCATGGATGAATGACCGCAGAATCACCAGCATAAAACAGATGGGCCATGCATTTTCACAGGCAGAAGTAACTCTGATGATGCCATTAGAATTAAGAAGGAATGGACACAAGACTTTCACAGGGGGAGACTCGTGATCTTTTAGCGTGCTTCATTTCTGGAAATATGCCTCTCTACAGACCACACATGCATCACCAGAAACTGCCCAGGTCTCGGTGGGACCATGACCCCTGTGGTTTGCAACACTGCCCTGGGAAATTCTTGAATGTCATGTAAAAGCGGAGGCCGAGACTCCAGTGGGTTGATGGAGGAAAGTCTTCTGTGTGAGAACATACTGTTCACGTATGTGCATGTGTGTGTGTGGTGTGTTTTCTGGTTCTTCCCAACTCTGCAGGATTGCAGACTCTGGAAACTGCAAGTGTTAGTCACTCAGTCGTGTCTGACTCTTTGGGAACCATGGACTATAGGCCCTCCAGGCTCCTCTGTCCCGGGCATTCTCCAGGCAAGAATACTGGAGTGGGTTGCCATTCCCATCTCCAGGGGATCTTTTCGACCCAGGGAATGAACCCAGGTCTCCCGCATTTCAGGCAGATTCTTTACTGTCTGAGCCACCAGGGAAGACCTGGAGCCCCCACCAATGGATCAACCTTACCATGTATTTTAAGCCAAATCCTCCTGGGAAGATAATGGTCCTACCAACAGCTGGGGCCTGGGTGACTCTGGGCCGATCTTCTCTGACTTCTCCTCTCTGCCTCAGTCCTGCCTCTTACGCAGGCCGTGCAGAGTCTGGAGTTCTGTAGTGATCCCCCTGGCTATACACCTGTCCAGTTCACACCCTGCATAGTTCTCTGAAGTGACTCATGATGGAGGTAAGTCTGACTTCCATCCTCTAATCTGTGCCCTCTTCACACCCCCGATGCCAGCACAGCCCTGTCTTCAAGGATCACCACCCCTGAGAACAGCTCTGGATGAGAAAGACAAAGGCATAATGTGGAAGTGAAAATGGAAAGAAATCAAGACTTAACAATCAGATGCCAAAGCGGGAGCTTTTACAGCATCGCGTGGTGGCTAAATGCAAACACCCAGCAAGTTCTTTTCCCTCTCGCCTGTATTTTCTAACTTTCTCATTTCTTTATTGAAGATCTTTAGAGCAGCACCATTTATTATCTATTTCTTGATACAGAACTGACATCTCTCATAGGAAATAAGCATGCTCTCTCCTTGGCCAAACTAAATCACATGTAAACCAAAAAAGATGCTTGCCACCTACATACTTTGGGCTGGTAGAACATTTACAGGTTCTGTGACATTTTATAAACATCAAGTCATATGTCCCACCCAACACTGCTGGATTCATATTTCCCTGGTGAAGAAACATTAGCCAGGAAAAGTTAACTGACTTCCCCAAGATGGTAGTGAGTACCAAGGCAAGGGTCTTTATGACTCCCAAGTTCCAGGCATCAGCTGGGCAATATACATTAATTCCAGCCTTCATGCACCAGTCTCACCAGAGAAAAGAATTAATAACATCACAGATGCATAATTATAAACCATAATAAGCAAAACTGGAGCTCTATCTCCAGCAGCAGAGGAAAAGCCAAATAAACGATGGTTCATCTATATATAATAAATTATTGTAGGCAATAAAAATGAATATGCATAAATACATTTATGTATTTACAATATGTCCTCCATATGTTGATAAGTAAAAAGAAATTAGGGTATAGAACAGATTATAAAATGTGTTCCTATTGTCATTAAAAGAAAAATAAAAGACAAATACACATAGTCCAGGTTTTTATTTTTATTAATTTGGCTGCACCAGGTCTTAGTTGCAGCATGCAGGATCTTCAGTCTTCATTGAGGCATGCAAGATCTTTAGCTGTGGCTTGCAGGACCTATTTCCCCAACCAGGGGATGGAATCTGGGCCCCTGCACTGGGAATGCAGAGGCCTAGCCACTGGACCACCGGGGAAGTTCCAATCCAGGCTTTTAACTGCTATCTGATACTGCCCTCCCTCGGGTACAGACCATCCTGTTAGCCCATGCCTTAGTACAGGGATGAGAAAGTCATAGTCCATGGACCTTATCCACCCTCCTGCCTGTTGCTGCAAATAAAGTTTTTTATTTATTTATATATTGTCTATGGCTCCTTTCACGCTACAACAGCAGAGTGGATCAGTTGTGGCAGACACTGCATGACAGCAAACCCTAAAACATTTATTATCTGGCACATCACAGAAAAAAATTGCCAACTCTTGTACTAGTTTATCCAGGAATCTGGGGGGTGTGGATACTCCGAAATTATAGCATCTGAATTCCATCTAAGTGCTGGTCCTCCTGTGAGAATTTTGCAAGCATCCCTCACTTCATTCTCTCAACAACCCTATGTGATAGGTACTGTTATTAACATCACTTTGTGAAATAAGGCAGAACAAATATGACCCCATATTAGATCTGTTTCACTGTAACCTTTGTATTCTTACTGCTTTTACAAGTTAAGAACATCACCTATACCCTGAAACATACAGGATAGGCCATTCTCAAGGCTCTGGGCTTTAAAGGTATTACACTTATCCATTCAGAAATAAAAAGTTGCAGAATAGAGAATAACATGTTTATCATTGGAGGTTTGTAGAAACATTATGACTGGACCTACTTGGACATCTGTAAGAACAAAGGATTCCAATGCCAAGAAGTCTGAAGCAATTAATCATGCCCGTCCTTTTAATATAAAACAAGCCTGAATTATAACTTGGAGAAGAGATTCCTTAGAACTCTATCAACCACTTTCTCAGTCTGCTGGCTTTCTGAACAAGGTCACTCTTCCTTGCCCCAACATCTCATGTCTTGATTTATTGGCCTGTCATCCAGCCAACAGTAACTATGACCGTAAACTCAGTAACATTTGCAGATGAGGAAACTGGAGTTCATGGAGATTAAGCAACCTGAACAAAATTGCACTGCTGGTAAAAGAAGAAGCTGAGATTCAAACAGCTTTCACAGGCAAGGATGGGCTGACTCCAAAATTAGCTGAAGAGAGATTCATCCTCTTGCTTCTCCTCCTTACCTTTTTGTTCCAGCCTCCAGCTTCATAAATAGAGCCACTGTTTAACTTTATCTCTGCCGAAAGTTCTACAAATCTGTCATTATCTCTAACTTTGGATATAAATGATTAATAATATTAATCAGCTTGGACATCAGTGGGAAGGTTATGATACAGTTAGAGCAAACCACAAGTCTGGATGGATGTCAGAGGTACAGAGGGCAATGGTATTGATCACCACCGGAGCAGTCAGCTATCAACGGAAAGTTCTGGAGGGGGTGAGATGAGGGTCACCATCTGAGCCTTGATTCTGGAGGATTTTAAAAGATAATACAGTGGGGGAAAGGCAGTTCAGAGAGAAGGTATAGGGCACGCTAAGAGCAGAGTTGTAAATGGTTTCATGGAATGCTTCCCAACATTAAAGGCACCAAGCCCTGCAGGGTAGTGGGGAAAAGAAAAGGGGAGGATAGAAAATCCTAAGTATATATTTAGCCTTTTGGTAAAGTCATGAACAAGCATTTACACAGTGGTATGTATATTACTGTATAATAAATTCTTTACATTTTTATTTCTCCTTTATATTACAATTAGGTCATACTGATTTTTTAATTATCCATGTGGATGGGTTACAATATTTATGAATTTCATTTCAGGGGGTCTTACAAATTATTTTTTATAGAAATGGAACATTGAGTTTCAAATAGATGTTGAAAACCAACAGCCTAGTAAACTCAGGGAGGAGTGGGGGTTCCATGAGGCTGGAGCTGGGTGGAGAGGTGGAGATATGAGCTCTAAGGGGATGCACTGAATGAGACAAGAAGGAAGCAGATTATGGGAAAATCCTTAAGCACAGAGTCCATTTTACCTTGAAGCCAATGAGGCAGAAGCTTTGGCTAAGTCTGCAGACGCTTAGGGCCAGTCCAAGACCTTGGGAGAAACCCTACAACATGTTCAGATGGTCATTTTCTTTTTAATTTGAAATATATTTTAGTTTCCATTTTGCTCAAAAGGGGGCCTTCCCCATAATTGCACGTGGAGGCCCCCCAAAACTCTAGACAGCCTTGCTTGGATGGCATTCACGCTTCAACAATGAGGAACAGGGACTTTCCTGGTGGTCCAGTGGCTAAGACTCCATGCTTCCAATGCAGGGGGTGTGGGTTTGATCCCTGGTTGGGGAACCAAGATCCCACATACTGTGCAGTGTGGCCAAAAAATATAAAATAAATAAGTAAACATATTAAAAATAAATAAAGGCGTTCTTTTAAAAAATGGGGAACACAGAAGTATGTTTAAGTAAAGTGACACCTTCCGTGATGTAGAAAAATGACTGGGCACTCTTCTCTCAAGGAGATAAATGTTCTTATTTCCCATTTCCCATTCCAGAGCAGTGCAACAGGTAATGTGGTTCAGATTTGCCTTGTAACCATCCATACATGGACCCAGATACATCAGTGAAAGGTCATCATGGTCTCTCCACCATCATGCTCCATCCATCAAGTCCTGCATGTCCGACTGTCCTAGGCACATTTCCCTCACAGAACAAATGAACTACTCCTGGACTGGAGGTATGAGACCAGTCTTTGCACCGATCCTAGGAGCTGCACACATCTATCTTTCTCATGCCTGTGTGTGTGCTAAGTTGCTTCAGTTGTGTCTGACTCTTTGTGATTCTATGGCCTGTAGCCCACCAGGCTTCTCTGTCCATGGTCCATTAGATTCTCTAGGCAAGATCTGGAGTGGGTTGCCATGCCTTCCTCCAGGGGATCTTCACAGCCCAAGGACTGAACCTGTGCCTCCTGCGAATCCTGCATTGCAGGTGGATTCTTTACCGCTGAGCCACCGGGGAAGCCCATGTTTCTCGTACCTTTCTGAATGTGTGGCTCCATAACCTGGGTAAAGGAACAACTACACCAGCGCTCACTGCAAATTACAAACCATTCCCTGTACTCCTGCTACACCCCAGATTTTGTGGTAGATGCCAGAAAGATGGTTAACAGGGTGGTTCCTGTGCAGCTTCTGGCATCTTTGCACACCATGTACTAGCTAAGGCAACTTGTGCATGATGTGAAATGATTTCACTTTTGTCTTTACCATTAAACAAAAATGGTGACAGTGAGAATCTTCTGTTTCTGTCTCACAAGTTTTTCTCTGTGTTTAATTTTCCACTGTATTACATAATTATTCCATGAAGTAGAGTTTTCATAGGATAAGGTACAGTTCTGAAGTGTTTAGTTTGATGGGTTTGGACAATTGTGTTCTTCCAAATACACTCCACTGGGAAGAAGACATCGGACACTTCCATCACCCCAGGAGGTCCCTTTAGGCCCCTTTCAGGTCAGTCCCCTAGAAACAACTGCTGCTTATTTCTATGACTATGAATAAATATTTTCATACATGTATCTTTCATGCCTGTCTTCCTCTGCTCAATATCATGTTTTTTGAGCCATATTCATGTTGTCATGTATATCAGTTGCTTGCCTTGTCATTGTTGTTGAGTGGGATATATTCCATTTCCTCTGCATATCCACAATTTATCTATCCTTTTCCCCAACGATGGACATCTGCGTTATATCCAGAGTTAGGCTATCGTGAATACAGCTGCTGTGACAATATCTGGGCAAATCTTTTTGTGGCCACACGATTATATTTCTTTGGGTAAATATCCAAGAGGGGAATTTCTGGGTCACTGGGTAAATTGATGCTTAACTTTATAAGAAATTAACAGTCCTCTAAAATAGTTGCAACATCTGATACTTTCCCCAGCAAGCAATGTAATGTTCCAGCAGCTGCTCCAGATCCTAACACTTGTTTTGCCAACTTAGTTTTCTGCTTTGTTTTTGCTATTCTAGTGGTCGTAAAATGGTAATTTATTGTAGTTGGAATTTGTATTCCTTGTTGAGTAACAATATTGAACACCTTTCCATCCACTTATTGGCTATCTGTACATCTTTTACAAAGTGTATGTTCAAGCCTTTTGCTCATTTTAAGGTGTGTATCTGCATTGTAAAAAGGGTCTGCATTCTTTATACATTGTGTACATGAATTCTTTGTCAGATAGCTGTAGAATAAATATTGTTTATCCAGTCTGTGAGATGAACCATAAATGTAACCATACCTACCACTAGAAATTTCAGCGATATGAACCAATAAAATCCTGCTTTTTAAAGGTCAACTAAATTGAGTCTATGGACTCTGTCCTGTGCAGTTGAGAGTTCTGATCAGAGACACTGAGAAGTACCTACCTTCAAGGAGTAGACGTGAGGATTAAATGAGACTGAATATGATAATACATAGAAAGCGTTTAACACAGCCTCCAGCACATAATAAACTGTTTCTTTTACTAACAGAAAAAAACAAACAAACAAAAAGCAGCCCTTTATTATCAAAAAATAGTATTTCTTATAGGAGGAGAGACGCCAGAAGAAACTATGAGAATCCATGGGATAATCTTGTAATCGGACATGAAAAGTCATGTCAAATAAACTTTCCAGCAAAAGACTGGAAGATTATTAGGCAATAGAAAGACTTGGAAAGGATGGCAGAGGGGTTGCAGTTTCTAGGCAAAAGAAAGGGTAGGTCAATAGGATGAAAAAAGCTCAATAGGATTCAAAAACCTGCAGCATTCAGGCAAGGCTGCAGTGTGACGTGCAGGCTAGAACATGATGGGAAATGAGGTTAGGGATGTAGGTGAGGTCAGATTATTGAGAGTCTTTGCCACACAGTGTTTGTTCTACACACCTCAGTTCAGTTCAGTTCGGTCGTTCAGTTGTGTCTGATTCTTTGCGACCCCATGAATCGCAGCACGCCAGGCCTCCCTGTCCATTACCAACTCCTGGAGTTCACCCAAACTCATGTCCATTGAGTCAGTGATGCCATCCAGCCATCTCATCCTCTGTCGTCTCCTTCAGTTCAGTCGCTCAGTCGTGTCCGACTCTTTGCGACCCCATGAATCGCAGCACGCCAGGCCTCCCTGTCCATTACCAACTCCTGGAGTTCACCCAAACTCATGTCCATTGAGTCAGTGATGCCATCCAGCCATCTCATCCTCTGTCGTCTCCTTCTCTTCCTGTCCCCAATCTCTCCCAGCATCAGAGTCTTTTCCAATGAGTCAACTCTTCGCATGAGGTGGCCAAAGTACTGGAGTTTCAGCTTTAGCATCATTCCTTCCAAAGAACATCCAGGACTGATCTCCTTCAGAATGGACTGGTTGGATCTCCTTGCATTCCAAGGGACTCTCAAGAGTCTTCTCCAACACCACAGTTCAAAAGCATCAATTCTTCGGCACTCAGCCTTCTTCACAGTCCAATTCTCACATCCATACATGACCACAGGAAAAACCATAGCCTTGACTAGATGGACCTTAGTTGGCAAAGTAATGTCTCTGCTTTTGAATATGCTATCTAGGTTGGTCATAACTTTTCTTCCAAGGAGTAAGTGTCTTTTAATTTCATGGCTGCAATCACCATCTGCACTGATTTTGGAGCCCCAAAAAATAAAGTCTGACACTGTTTCCACTGTTTCCCCATCTATTTCCCATGAAGTGGTGGGACTGGATGCCATGATCTTCATTTTCTGAATGTTGAGCTTTAAGCCAACTTTTTCACTCTTCTCTTTCACTTTCATCAGGAGGCTTTTTAGTTCCTCTTCACTTTCTGCTATAAGGGTGGTGTCATCTGTATATCTGAGGTTATTGATATTTCTCCTGGCAATCTTGATTCCTACTTGTGTTTCTTCCAGTCCAGTGTTTCTCATGATGTATTCTGCATATAAGTTAAAGAAGCAGGGTGACAATATACAGCCTTGACGTACTCCTTTTCCTATTTGGAACCAGTGTATTGTTCCATGTCCAGTTCTAACTGTTGCTTCCTGACCTGCATACAGATTTCTCAAGAGGCAGGTCAGGTGGTCTGGTGAAATGCATCCACAGAGCAGCATTATCAACACCAACATTACCTGGGAGCTCACTATTACTGATCAAATCAAAACTGAAATTTTAAAACATCCCATGTGATTTATATTCAAATGAAGTCTGAAAAGCACTGTTGTAGATAATGAGAGTCATCTGAAGATTTGACCAGGAGAATAATTTGACGATTTATAGGTTAGGAATTTGGAGGCACCATGGAGAATGGTTTGAAGGAGGCTAGATCACAGATAAGAAGATCATTTAAGAGTCCACTGTGGTTAGAGCTCAGCAGATCTCAGGAGTTAGTGTTATTTTTGGTTGAAACACTTTCAGGACTCAACTTATATTTCCAGCATCCCTCCAGTACTGTTTTCTACGAACTTCCTAGAGACAGTGACTAATATTCCTGTGAACCTGTGTTTGTCACTCAGTCGTGTCAAAATCTTTGTGATCTCATGGCCTATAGCCTGTCCATGGAATTCTCCAGGCAAGAATGCTGGTATGGGTTGCCATTTCCTTCTCCAGGGGATCTTCCCAACCCAGGGATTGAACCCAGGTCTCCTGCACTTCAGGTGGATTCTTTACCATCTGAGCCATCAAGAAAGCCCTCCTAATCCCTACTAGCAATGATCATCATCATAATATTCAGGGTTGTCTGACAGGTAATGAATAATCCCAGGCACTACAAAGGGTACCCTCTGCAAGTTACTTCCAATCCTCACAGCAACCTTGAAATGTTGACAACTACAATAGACGTGCATTTGTCTTCCTCTCCTGCATTCACTTTCCACTTAAGACCCGGAAAGACCCCCAATTTTCAACCAAGTGGTTCTACAGGGACTGACACCACCCTTAGCTGGAAACTTAATGGTCAGTGGACTGACTTCCCTAATAGCTCAGCTGGTAAAGAATCTGCCTGCAACGCAGGAGACCTGGGTTTGATCCCTGGGTTGGCAAGATCCCCCGGAGGGATAGGCTACCCACTCCAGTAATCTGGGCTGGGGCATGGGGTCACAAAGAGTTGGACTCGACTAAGAGATCAACCCTGGGATTTCTTTGGAAGGAATGACGCTAAAGCTGAAACTCCAGTACTTTGGCCACCTCATGAGAAGAGTTGACTCATTGGAAAAGACTCTGATGCTGGGAGGGATTGGGGGCAGGAGGAGAGGAGGACGACCAAGGATGAGATGGCTGGATGGCATCACGGACTCGATGGACGTGAGTCTGAGTGAACTCCAGGAGATGGTGATGAACAGGGAGGCCTGGCGTGCTGCGATTCATGGGGTCGCAAAGAGTCGAACACGACTGAGCGACTGAACTGAAGCGACTTTCACTTTCAATAGTCGGTGGTAATTGGTTCAGGGACAGTCATGTAATCTAGCGAAAGCCAATGAGAAGCAAGAACATGTCTGGGGGGCTTTGTGAAGGAGTTTCTGTTGGAGCTGCCCAAGAAGATGCTCACCTTGTCTATGTAAACTGTAATGGGAAGGTGAGATACTGTGACATCTGGAACAATGGTAGTTATTTACACTACCAAGAGGGAAGGCACTCCGAGGTTAAAACTGCCACTGAAGACCACAATTACAAAAAATCACAAACAATACAGCTAGATTCTCTAATGAGAAAATGAAGCCAGGACTGGTCAAGGCACACCCGGGATGAGTTACTTCTGAAATTTTCTGTTAAATAAACCAATTCTTTGTTGTTATTTAGGCCAGCAGTTCTGTCAACTATCACCAACAGTTGCCCAATTGACAAAGTGCCATCATTTTCATTTTCCAATTAAGAGGCTGAAAATCAAAGAAGCTAAATTATCTGTTTGATCGCACAGCAGATATTTAAAATCAAATTTGTCTCACCCAAAAGCCCATGCTCTTTCAACTAAGTTGTGATCCTTCTCTAACTTAACAATTTTTGAATTAACATGAAAAAACATAAATGAGGAATAAGATTTAATTGAAAACTATATAATGCATAATTTATACAACCAAGGGGGAAAAAAATCACAGCTTGAGAAAGTAAAGTATTTTCCATCTTTCACTCATGTAATTATTTAATTTTAACTTGCTAAGTCATTTGGGGAATATCTGCTGAAAGCCTTATATTATATGCGGGCACTGTATTAGAAACAGAAAAATGAATGAGAATGATCTTAAACATGCATTCACCAAACAACAAAGTCTCAAAAAAATAAAGACAGTTTTTTTAAAAGGAGAAACAGACAAATCTACGGTTAGAGTTGGTCGCATTAACACTCCAATCTCAGCAAATGATAGAATTACTAGACAGAAAATCAGCAAAGAAATGGAAGTTCTGAACAGAATCAGTCAACAGGTCCAGCGAACACATACAAAACATTCCATCAAACAAAGCAGAATGTGTGTGTGTGTATATATATATTTATATTTATATATATATTCACTAGATACATAGATTTATTTAATGAGAATATATATTCTTCCAAGATAGATCACAGTCTGACATAAAATAAATCTCAACAAATTTTAAAGAACTGAAATCATACAAAGAATTTTCTTTGACCACAATAAAACCAAACTAAAAAGTGATAATAGAAAGATAACAAGTAAAGTCTCTAAACATTTGGGAAATACACAACATGCTTCTAAATAATTTACGAGTCCAAATGAAAGCCTCAAAGGAAATAAAAATTATATATAACTAAATAAAAATATATCAAAATATTTGGGATGCAGCTAATGCAGAACACAAATCTACAGTATTAAACGCTTACTCTAGAAAAATGGGAAAATAACAAATCAAAAGGCTAAACTTCTACCTCAGGAAACTAGAAAAGGTGCAGAATAAACCTAATGCAAGCAGAAGAAAGCTGTAATAAATGTAAGAGCAAAAGTCAACAAAACTAAAATAAGAAAGCAATGGAGAAACCAATGAAACAAGAAACTGTTTCCCTGGGGGAAAAAAATCCATAAAATTGGTAAAGCACAGAAAAAACTGACAAAAATAAAAATAGAGAAGATACAAGTCAACAATATCACAAATGAAACTGGGGATACCACTATAGATCTTAGAATCATTAAAAAGATAATAAGGAACAACCACGTACAACATTACATTCATAAACTTAACAACTCAGAAAAAATGGACAATTCTTCACAAAAACCACAAACTACTAAAATCAATGAAGATGAAAAAGAAAGTTTGAATAGTCCTATAACCTTTAAAAACATTAAATACATGATTTTATCACTACCAGAAGAGGAAATCTCCAGACGCAGGTGCTTTTACTGGAGAATTCTACCAAACATTTCAAGAACAAAATGCTAACTGTACATAATCTCTTTCCAAAAATAGAAGAGGAAGAGCCACTTTTCAAATCACTTCATGAAGCCAGGATTATCTTTTTTAAAAAAGATAAAGACAATACCAAATAGAAAAACACAGATCAATATTTCTCATGAATTTAGATGCAAAAACACTTTAAAAATATTAACTAATTTGACAACAAATAAAAAGAACTATACACCATGACCAAGTGGAATTTACTTCAGGTGTGCAAGGTCAATTCAAAAATCAATCAGAAAAAAAATTAATCGGTATAATTCATCATAACAACAAACTGAGGATGAAAAAATAAATGTACCAAAATAATTTGACAAAATGCAATCCTGCTGGCTCAGTGGTAAAGAATCTGCCTGCCAATGCAGAAGATGCAGGTACAATCCCTGGGTAAGCAAAATCCCCTGGAGAAGGACGGGGCAACTCACTCCAGTATTCTTTCTGGAAAATCCCATGGACAGAGGAGCCTGGCGGGATATGGTCCATGGGTTCACAAGTGGAAAAGTTAAAAAGTAAAAGTGTTAATTGCTCGGTCGTGTCCAGCTCTTTGCGACCCCACAGACTGTAGCCCACCAGGTTCCTCCATCCATGGAATTCTCCAGGCAAGAAAACTGGAGTGGGTTTCCATTCCCTCCTCCAGAGGATCTTCCCAACCCAGGGATGGCAAGAGTCGGACACAACTTAGCAACTAAAACAACACCATTCATGATAAAAGCTGTCAGCAAGTTAGAAATAGAGGGGAACTAGATCAACTTGCTAAAGATCATCTACAAAAAACCATAGCTAACATCATAACTGCTGAGAGAAATACATATTTTTTTCACTATTATCAGAAACAAGGCAAGATGTCCGCTCTCAACACTCTCATATGACATAGTACCAGTACAAATTTTAAAGAACTGAAATCATACAAAGAATTTTCTTTGACCACAATAAAACCAAACTAAAAAGTGATAATAGAAAGATAACAAGTAAAGTCTCTAAACATTTGGGAAATACACAACATGCTTCTAAATAATTTACGAGTCCAAATGAAAGCCTCAAAGGAAATAAAAATTATATATAACTAAATAAAAATATATCAAAATATTTGGGATGCAGCTAATGCAGAACACAAATCTACAGTATTAAACGCTTACTCTAGAAAAATGGGAAAATAACAAATCAAAAGGCTAAACTTCTACCTCAGGAAACTAGAAAAGGTGCAGAATAAACCTAATGCAAGCAGAAGAAAGCTGTAATAAATGTAAGAGCAAAAGTCAACAAAACTAAAATAAGAAAGCAATGGAGAAACCAATGAAACAAGAAACTGTTTCCCTGGGGGAAAAAAATCCATAAAATTGGTAAAGCACAGAAAAAACTGACAAAAATAAAAATAGAGAAGATACAAGTCAACAATATCACAAATGAAACTGGGGATACCACTATAGATCTTAGAATCATTAAAAAGATAATAAGGAACAACCACGTACAACATTACATTCATAAACTTAACAACTCAGAAAAAATGGACAATTCTTCACAAAAACCACAAACTACTAAAATCAATGAAGATGAAAAAGAAAGTTTGAATAGTCCTATAACCTTTAAAAACATTAAATACATGATTTTATCACTACCAGAAGAGGAAATCTCCAGACGCAGGTGCTTTTACTGGAGAATTCTACCAAACATTTCAAGAACAAAATGCTAACTGTACATAATCTCTTTCCAAAAATAGAAGAGGAAGAGCCACTTTTCAAATCACTTCATGAAGCCAGGATTATCTTTTTTAAAAAAGATAAAGACAATACCAAATAGAAAAACACAGATCAATATTTCTCATGAATTTAGATGCAAAAACACTTTAAAAATATTAACTAATTTGACAACAAATAAAAAGAACTATACACCATGACCAAGTGGAATTTACTTCAGGTGTGCAAGGTCAATTCAAAAATCAATCAGAAAAAAAATTAATCGGTATAATTCATCATAACAACAAACTGAGGATGAAAAAATAAATGTACCAAAATAATTTGACAAAATGCAATCCTGCTGGCTCAGTGGTAAAGAATCTGCCTGCCAATGCAGAAGATGCAGGTACAATCCCTGGGTAAGCAAAATCCCCTGGAGAAGGACGGGGCAACTCACTCCAGTATTCTTTCTGGAAAATCCCATGGACAGAGGAGCCTGGCGGGATATGGTCCATGGGTTCACAAGTGGAAAAGTTAAAAAGTAAAAGTGTTAATTGCTCGGTCGTGTCCAGCTCTTTGCGACCCCACAGACTGTAGCCCACCAGGTTCCTCCATCCATGGAATTCTCCAGGCAAGAAAACTGGAGTGGGTTTCCATTCCCTCCTCCAGAGGATCTTCCCAACCCAGGGATGGCAAGAGTCGGACACAACTTAGCAACTAAAACAACACCATTCATGATAAAAGCTGTCAGCAAGTTAGAAATAGAGGGGAACTAGATCAACTTGCTAAAGATCATCTACAAAAAACCATAGCTAACATCATAACTGCTGAGAGAAATACATATTTTTTTCACTATTATCAGAAACAAGGCAAGATGTCCGCTCTCAACACTCTCATATGACATAGTACCAGAAGGTCTGCTGCTGCTGCTGCTGCTGCTAAGTCGCTTCAGTCGTGTCCAACTCTGTGCAACCCCATAGATGGCAGTCCACCAGCTCCCCCATCCCTGGGATTCTCCAGGCAAGAACACTGGAGTGGGTTGCCATTTCCTTCTCCAATGCGTGAAAGTGAAGTCTCTCAGTCGTGTCCGATTCTTCGCGACCCCATGGACTGCAGCCTACCAGGCTCCTCCGTCCATGGGGTTTTCCAGGCAAGAGTACTGGAGTGGGGTGCCATTGCCTTCTCCTACCAGAAGGTCTAGCCACTGCAAAATGGCAAGGAAATAAAAATAAAAGCTAACTAAATTAGCGAAAAATAAAACTACCCCTTTTTGCAGACATGACTGTCAACATAGAAAATCCCAGGCAATCTACCTCCAAAAAACTTCCAGAACTAATAAATGTGTTCCTCAAGGTTGCAAGATACAAAATCAACACACAAAAATCAATTGAATGTTCATACTAACCATGAATGTGCATAAACCAAAATTTAAAGACCCTTACTCCTTGGAAGAAAAGTTATGACCAACCTAGATAGCATATTCAAAAGCAGAGACATTACTTTGCCGACTAAGGTCCATCTAGTCAAGGCTATGGTTTTTCCTGTGGTCATGTATGGATGTGAGAGCTGGACTGTGAAGAAGGCTGAGCGCCAAAGAATTGATGCTTTTGAATTGTGGTGTTGGAGAAGACTCTTGAGAGTCCCTTGGACTGCAAGGAGATACAACCAGTCCATTCTGAAGGAGATCAATCATGGGATTTCTTTGGCAGGAATGATGCTAAAGCTGAAACTTCAGTACTTTGGCCACCTCATGAGAAGAATTGACTCATTGGAAAAGACTCTGATGCTGGGAGGGATTGGGGGCAGGAGGAGAAGGGGACGACAGAGGATGAGATGGCTGGATGGACGATCACGGACTCAATGGACATGAGTCTGAGTGAACTCCGGGAGATGGTGATGAACAGGGAGGCCTGGCGTGCTGCGATTCATGGGGTCGCAAAGAGTCGGACATGACTGAGCAACTGAACTGAACTGAACTCACAACTTTTCCAAAGAAAATAAAACACAGAATTATAAATTTAAGAAGACATGCACAGAATTTGTATGCCAAAAATTACAAAATACTAATAAAAGTAATCAAAGAACATCTAAATAAATGAAGAGGCATATCATGTTCAGGAATTGGAAGATTCTACATAGTAAACATGTCAAGTCCCACTAGTTGATTTGTATATTTAATGAATTCCTGTCAAAACCAGCACAAGGTTTTTGTAGAAGTAGACAAATACACTCTTTGTTTGGCAAATTTATTTGGCAAAACACAAGCACTGAAATATTTAAAACAATCTCAAAAATAAAAATATAGGAGGAGGAATCACTCATTTTAAGGTTTACTATAGGAATCAGGACAGTGTGTATTAGTAAAAGGTGAGACACACAGGTCAGTGAACATAATAGAAATCTCAGAAACAGATGCAAAAAGAAATACGCCCAATTGATTTTTGTCTAAAGTGCAAAAGCAATTCAAAGAAGGAAAGGAAGCCTTTTCAACAAATGATGTTGGAGCAATCAGACAGTTTGTATGGGCAAAAATCTGAAAATGGACCAAAACCTGAAACCTTAGAGGAAAGTTAACTCAAAGTGGATCATAGACTTAAGTGTAAAATTATAACACTTTTAGAATAAAGACAGGAAAAAAATCTTTGAGGCTTAGACAAAGAATTCCTTTGGGATCTAGGTTAGACAAAGGATTTCTTAGACACCAAAAACCCAATTCATAAAAGAAAGTTTTGATAAACTTCACCTCATCAAAATTACAATTTTTGCTCCGCAGAAGACCCTAGCAAGAAGATAAAAAGACAGTCTACAGACTAGAAGAAAATATATGCAAATCACTTATCTGACAAAGGTCTAAAAATCTAGAATTTATAAAGAACTTTAAAAACTCAGCATTAAAAATCAAGCAATTCACAGTTGGAAAATATGCACAAGGCATGAACTGGAATTTCATTTCATTATAGCGAATAAGCACATGAAAAGATAATCGACATCATTAACCATCAGAGAAACACAAGTGAAAGCCACAATGAGGTGTCACCACACACCCATCTTAAAAAATAGAAATGACTCAAATGCTGGCGAACATGCAGAGACACTGGATCACTCATACATCACTGCTGGGGATGTAAAATGGTACCGCTCTGGACAACAGTTTGACAGTTTCTTATAATACTAATCACGTGACTATCATATGGTTCAGCAATTGCACTCTTGGGCAGTGAGGCCAGAGAAACGGAAACTTACATTCACACAAAACCCTGTACATGAATGTTCACCGCAGCCTAACTGTAAACAGCCCAGAAGTCTTTAAACAGATGGACAGTCAAATTGAGTTATAGCCATACCATGGAATACTGCTGAGCAATAAAAAAGGAATAAATTGTAAATATATGCAACAACTTGGATGAATCCCCAGGGAATTAGGTGAAGTGAAAACAAGCCAACCTCTAAAGGTTACATGCAGCATGCTTCCATTTATATAACATGCCTGAAATGACAAAGTTCTAGACGTAGAGAGGAGAACAGGAGCTGCCAGGGCATTGTGGGGAGTGGTGCCAGGAGAAACTGGGTGTGTCTGTGACAGGGCAACATGAGGGAACTCTTGTGTTGCTAGGAACTCTGCCATCTTTTGGCTGTGGACTCACAAATCTGTACATGAAATAAAACTGCACGCAACTAAACATTTATGCACCTATGAATACATGCACACACATGAATGAGTTCAAGTGGAACAGTAAATCTAAGATCAACGGATTTCATCACTGTCAGTATCTCAGATGGGATATTGTATTACAGTCCCTGATGGCTCAGATGGTAAAGTATCTGCCTGCAATGCAGGAGACCCAGGTTTGTTCCCTGGATCAGGAAGATCCCCTGGAGGAGGAAATGGCAACCCAGTCCAGTATTCTTGCTTGGGAAGTCCTATGGATAGAGGAGCCTGGCGGGCTACAGTCCATGGGGTCACAAAGAGTTGAACACAACTGAGCAACTAACACTTTCACTTTTCACTGGCAACGTGTTACCAAGCTTCCATTTGAGAAAACTGCATTAACTGTCAGGTGTGATCTCTCCCTATTATTTCTTACTATTGTCTGTGAATTCACAATCATCTCAGAATAAAAAGTTTAATTTTGTTTTTTAAGTGAGTGATCAGTCTCCACTCACTCATTGTGCAGGAGGTGGTGACCAAAACCATCCCCAAGAAAAAGAAATGCAAAAAGGCAAAACAGTTGTCTGAGGAGGCTTTACAAGTAGCTGAGAAAAGAGAAGCAAAAGGCCAAGGAGAAAAGGAAAGATATATCCATCTGAATGCAGAGTTCCAAAAAATACCAAGGAGAGACAAAGAAGCCTTCCTCAGTGAACAGTACAAAGAAATGGAGGAAAACAACAGAAAGGGAGAGACTAGAGATCTCTTCAAGAAAATTAGGAATACCAAAGGAACATTTCATGCAAAGATGGGCACAATAAATGACAGAAACAGTATGGACCTAAGAGAAGCAGAAGATATTAAGAAGAGGTGGCAAAAATACACAGAAGAACTATACAAAAAAGATCTTCATGACCCAGATAATCACAATGGTGTAATTACTTACCTAGAGTCAGACACCTCGGAGTGCAAAGTCGTGTGTGCCTTAGGAAGCATAACTACAAACAAAGCTAGTGGAGATGATGGAATTTCAGCTGAGCTATTTCAAATCCTAAAAGATGATGCTGTTAAATGCTGCACTCAATATGTTAGCAAATTTGGAAAACTCAGCAGTGGCCATAGCACTGGAAAAGGTCAATTTTCATTCCAATCCCAAAGAAGGTCAATGCAAAAGAATCTTCAAACTACTGCACAATTGCACTCATTTCACGTGCTAGCAAAGTAATGCTCAAAATTCTCCAAACTAGGCTTCAATAGAACATGAACGGAGAATTTCCAGATGTTCTACCTGGATTTAGAAAAGGCAAAGGAACCAGAGATTAAATTGCCAACATTCGTTGGATCACAGAAAAAGCAAGAGAATTCCAGAAAAACAACTACTTCTGCTTTATTGACTATGCTAAAACTTTTGACTGTGTGGATCAAAACAAAGTTTGGAAAATTCTTAAAGAGATGGGAATACCAGACCACCTTACCTGCCTCCTGAGAAACTTGTACACAGGTCAAGAAGTAACAGAACTGGACATGGAACAACAGACTGGTTCCAAATTGGGAAAGGAGTACATCAAGGATGTATATTGTCACCCTGCTTATTTAACTTGTATGCAGAGTATATCATGCAAAATGCCAGGCTAGATGAAGCAAAGGCTAGAATCAAGACTTCAGGGAGAAATATCAATAGCGTGATATGCAGATGATACCACTCTTATTACAGAAAGTGAAGAGGAGCTTAAGAGCCTCTTGATGAAGATGAAAGAGGAGAGTGAAAAATCTGGCTTAAAACTCAGTGCTCAAAAAATGAAGATCATGGCATTGGGTCTGATCACTTCATGGCAAATAGATGGGGAAACAACGGAAAAAGTGACTGACTTTTTTTTCCTGGGCTCCAAAATCACTGCAGATGGTGACTGCAACTACAAAAGTAAAAGACATTTGCTCCTTAGAAGAAAAGCTATGACAAACCTAGCTAGTGTATTAAAAAGCAGAGACATTATTTGATGACAAAGGTCTGTCTGGTCAAAGCTATGGTGCTTTCAGTAGTCACGTATGGATGTTAGAGTTGGATGATAAAGAAATCTGAGTGCCAAAGAATTAATGCTTTTGAATTGTCTTTGAGAAGACTCTTAAGAGTCCCTTGCACTGCAAGGAGATCCAACCAGTTCATCCTAAAGGAAATCAGTCCTGAATATTCATTGGAAGGACTGATGCTGAAGCTGAAGCTCCAACACTTTGTCCATCTGATGCAAATAGCTGACTCATTAGAAAAGACCCTAATGCTGGGAAAGATTGAAGGCAGGAGGAGAAGAGGACGACACAGGAGGAGACGGTTGGATGGCATCACTGACTCAAGGGACCTGAGTTTGAGCAGGCTCCAGGAGTTGGTGAAGGACAGGGAAGCCTGGTGTGCTGCAGTCCATGGGGTCACAAAGATTCAGACACAACTGAGCAAATAGACAATAGTCTCCACTCAACAGAAGTTCATGGTCTTAGAAGAGAACAAACATTTAAAGAAACAGCTAAACTTGAGTGTGATAACTTTCAACTGTGTGTGATCAATGCAGGGAAGAAGTGGATGTGACTCGGACAGGTGAGCTGACACTTTATGACGTGTGAAGACACGTGGGGGAAACAGAACTGGAAGGATAAAACTAATGTCCTGTCTCCACTGTGGACACACACTCACACACACAGAAGAACTGACCAGAGAAGCATCATAAAGGAGGGATTTTGTCCAGATAATGAATCTAGCGAAAGGTGCCACTGACGTGTCAATACTTTTTTAAAAAGCAAGATGACATACACTGTAGACATAAGGACACCAAAATAAATGACCACAGACAAGCTCCTTTCTGGAAAGTAGTGGTAGCAAGATATAATTTCAGGCAAATTGAATAGCATCCCACAAGGGCCCTCTTAGGATAGGAAGCCCCAAATCAGTAACCAGTAAGTAGCATCACAAAAGGAGCCTAATTCAGTTGTACCACTTTGCCACCCAGCCACCAAACAGACAGAGGCACCAGAATTTTAACAGAGAAGTTGCTGACTGAACTGCCTTAGTCCCCAAAGGACCTCTGCATCCTACCTGAGGCTGTGGTCTCTTTGACTTTCTGATGCCAACTTCGATCATCCTCTACTCCAGCTTGAGAAAACACTATAATAACAATAACAGTAACTAATAATTATTAAGTGCTAGTGGCAAGCATTGGGCTTCCCAGGTGGCACTAACCCACCTGCTAACGCAGGAGATGTTAACAGACTGGGGTTCAATCTCTGGATCGGGAAGATCCCCTGGAGGAGGGCATGGCAATCCACTCCAGTATCCTTGCCTGGAGAATCCCATGGACAGAGGAGCCCGGCGGGCTACAGTCCATAGAGTCGCAAAGAGTCAAACATGACTGAAGTGACTTAGCATGCAGCAGCAAACATTAGTCAATGAATGAAACTCATTTAATGCATTATTTCACTTCATTATTCATGTTACGTGATCAAAGATAAGAATCCCAGAGGACACAAGGGCAAACAGAAGAAATGTTGTGGAACTTTGGAACAAATAACAAGCTGGAACATGACTGTCCACATTTGAGGACAAATTTAAAAGAGAATGAACACCACCTCCACCACCACAAGAGGCTTGTGAAAAGAACGTGGAACTTTGAAGGAGGATTTAAACATAACATACAACAAGCAGAGGAGGATCATATTTTCAAGAAAAACTGCTTGGGAAATTTTAGATACCATCTGCTTTTCGCTCTCAAGGAAATCACAGAAAACACAGACTTTGTAAAATAAGAAGAAATAATAAGGCAATTTACTGCAGGAAAAATAAAAGAGAATGCTGATAGAGTTAGGGAATTAATTCCAGAAAAGAAATAATGGTTTGCAGAATTAAAACATTAAAGGGGCTAAAGAGCTGCATTGACAATACAGGAACGTCAGCACCTTGTTGAGCAAAATGAATTGAAGAAGCTCTTTCTGAAGGCACGAGAAAAAGGAAATGAGATAAAACTAATTAGAAATGACTTTCATAGTGATTCCTATAGATATGTTGATGACAGTGATGCAAAATGGAGACCCTGAGGGAGAACACAGGACCGATGGGATAGAAACTATCTGACCACAGCCAGAATGATACCGTCGGTCCTCACTTCATACTGATGAGGCAGACACTTTCTATAAGCTATACTCTATAGACAAGGAAATGGCAACCCACTCCAGTACTCCTGCCTGGAAAATCCCATGGACAGAGGAGCCTGGTGGGCTATAGTTCATAGGGTCGCAAAGAGTCAGACACTGAGCGATCGAGCACAGGCAGACGAGGAAACTGAAGCCTAGATAACCTAGGCACCTGCTTAGGATTATGAGGCTTAGGGACAGAGCTGGAATTCACAGCCAGAGGCTAGTCTGCCTCCGGAGAAGGGACAGGGAAACAGAGAGAGCAAGACAGAGGAAGAAGAGAAACCAGAGGCACAAACAGAAGGAACTCAAAAACTACAAAACGGAAGGGCTTGTTTTTTAATCATAGGAAAAAAGTGAAAATACAGCTCCATCGGGACATACCTTGATACTGCACAAGTTGGTTCCGGGACCCCCACTATTGATATACAACAAAGCAAATAAAAGCTCGGCTTTCTCAACTTTCTGGATCTCTCTCCTATCCACCCAATCTTTGCCCAGCTGAGGATATGGAAGTTGCAGATAAGAACAGCCAACTGTATGCAGTTTTGATGAAACACTGTTGTAACCGGGAGACTGTATATACAAGTAAACTGAAACTCCCTTGTTAAAGCAACAAAAAAGAAATTCTCTTGAACTGAAACTGACCAAGGAAATGAAGCCCTTGTTTACCTTTCAAGAAAGAAAAAAATTAAGTCTATAAGAGAGCTCGATCAAATAAGGAACAAATTAAAAATATAAAAATAAAACCTCTCCTATGGGTAAGGCATGTCCTAAAAGAACCAAACTCAGGAACTGAGTGCTGAAAACACCTGCATGTAAAATTCCCCAGACCTCCAGCACAACATAACCCCTGGAAAACACTGAGGGCTTGAGAAACGCTGGCTCCATCACGCCTAACAGCGATAAAAGGGAGGAATTCTCAACGAAGTCAAGAACAGGGAAAGGAAATTGTCTCAAGTTTTATTTTTTTATTTTTTTAAATTTAGACTTGTTATTTATTTTTTTTTAATTTTATTTTTACTTTATTTTACAATACTGTATTGGTTTTGCCATACATTGACATGAATCCGCCACGGGTGTATACAAGTTCCCAATCCTGAATCCCCTCCCACCTCCCACCCCATATCATCTCTCTGGATCATCCCCGTGCACCAGCCCCAAGCATCCCTGTATCCTGTATCGAACATAGACCAGCACTTTGTTTCTCACATGATAGTATACAGATGAATGGATAAGAAAGCTGTGGTACATATACACAATGGAGTATTACTCAGTCATTAAAAAGAATACATTGGAATCAGTTCTAATGAGATGGATGAAACTGGAGCCAATTATACAGAGTGAAGTAAGCCAGAAAAAAAAACACCAATACAGTATACTAACACATATATATGGAATTTATAAAGATGGTAATGATGACCTTGTATGTGAGACAGCAAAAGAGACACAGATGTACAAAATGGACTTTTGGACTCTGAGGGAGAGGGAGAAGGTGGGATGATTTGGGAGAATGGCATTGAAACATGTATACTATCAAGTTTTATTTTAACATCATTCTGGACATTTTTGGCAACATGAAAGTATAAGACAAAGCAACAGATAAATTTTGGAAAAGAAGTAACTATAATATTATCGTTGGATCATACATACCACTTAAAAATCCAGATTCCACTAAACTTATTATAATTGTTCAATTGGGGGTCCACAATACATATCATTAAGTTATTATAGATTAAATTATACATATAACTTAGAATCCACTAGCTTCTCCATATGGCAATAATATCCAGTTAAAAAACATAATACCTGATCACCGTATCCAGAAGAGCAACAAAAAATGTAAAACATCTTGAAATAACTTTATAGAAAAATACACACAACTCAGGTGAAAAATATTTATCCTTTGATGGAAAACATAAAGTGAATAGAATACACTGTTATACAAACCAGGTTCTTAGATAAGACAACTCAATACCATATCGATTGGTGTTAAGTCCTTAAACATTAATCTACACATTCAATACCACTGACTAAAATCCCAAAGTGATTTTACTTGAAACTTGATAACATGATTCTAAAAATTATCAGCAAGCAAAAGAAGATCAGAATAATCCAAAAAACACTGCAAAAGAATAAGCGGAAAAGGTGCAGTCTTAGCAAATAAAATATACAATAACAACAACAACAAAATTATTTCTAAGACCATAACAGAGGTAGATCAATGGAATGAAATTTAAAGAAACAAAAAAAAAAAAAGAAAAGAAAATGACCCAAATATATGTGTTAAGTATGCCCTAAAGATATTTCAGATAAGTAAAAAAAGAATAATATTTTTAATAAATAAATTTAGATAAAAGACAAGGTAACTTACAAATGAATAAACAATTAAAAATTAAATTATAAAAATAAAGAGAAGAAAATTTAAATAAATATGTGTGCTTTCCTTCCCTGCTTTTTCTCCATAGTACTCACTGGTTTCTAAAATCTTATATCAGTTCTGTATTATTTTGTTTACTATCTAGAATGGGGGTTCCCAGGTGGCACTAGTGTTAAAGCCCTCACTTGCCACTGCAGGAAACATAATAATTCCTAAGTTGGGAAGATCCCCTGAAGGAGGGCATGGCAACCCACTCCAGTATTCTTGCCTGGAAAATCCCCTGGGCTGGGGAGTCTGGCAGGCTAAGCCCTGCCAGAGACGCAAAGAGTCAGGCACAACTGAAGAGCTGGACATAGCTGAAGCGACCTGGCATGCATGCAAGCATGTACCAAGATGGCAAGATTTTTAACTATTTATCCCCAGTGCCTTGGAAAGCTTCTAGTATGTAGCAACTGAGTAAAAATTACATGCTAACTAAATAACAAAGAATATCAGATTATGAAAAGTATATGATGTAAAAGAAATACACATAAAATATAAGACAAGTTAAATTTTGTCTTCATCAAAAAAGCAAATAAAATTATATGACAGAAGGGTAAAATATCTGCAACTCTAAAAGCTGACTACCTATGATTAAATGACTAATTTTCGTAAAACGGTTAAGAATAAAAAGGGCCAAAGATGATGTCCAAAAGAAAATATGCTAATGACCAATAAACATTTAAAATGGGTCATGTCATAAACACAAAAGAAATCATATAAAAAGTGAAATGTAATTTGTTTCTCCTTTGACTGGCAAGGAGTGATCATACTCTGGAGAAACTCTTGTGCCAGGAAGCTAAAATAAATTTTGGTATGACTTTTCTGAAGAGTAATGAAAATGTGTCAAATTTTATATGAGCATGCCCATTTAGCAGCAATTCCATTTCAAAGAAATTGTCTCACAGAAAGGCCTGCACAAATACGGTATCCAGACAAATAGGAACATGGATTTTTGATGCATTGCTATCATAATAATAAAATTACAACTTAAATGCCTCTGATATAAAATTAGGCTACATCAACACAATGGAATAAGGTGTGTTTTGGTACATACACTGGTCAGTCAGAACTACATGAATACTATCTATGATAAGCTGGGCAAAAGACAGGAAGTTATGAGCAGTATGGCCATCTCGCCTGCATGTCTATACAACTACTGGTCTCAACTTGTGGTTCCCCAGGGCAGCATCGGCAGCATCGCCTGAGAGTTTGTCTGAAATGTCAATGCTCAGGCCTCACCCCACACCTACTGAATCATAAACTTCAGGAATGGCATGCAGAAATCAGTGTTTAAACAGGCCTTCCAAGACATTCTAAATGCACACTGAACGTTGAGAACCAATAGCAAATTTTGAAAGACAGACACCAAACTGCATAGAAAAACTGCCTTAGGGTATAGTTTCAAGGGAAATTTCATTTTTCCTCTTTATATATTTTGATATTCCAATGATGCATACTGCACTTAAAATTAGGAAAATTATTTCTATCAGAGAGAGAAAGAAAGGAAGAGAGAAAGAGAGTGGGAAAAAGATTAAGAGAGAGACAAATGACTAACTGATCAAAAAATGGACAAGAGATTTAAATAGGTGGTGAGATTCCCACAAAAAGGCCAAAAAATTTCTAACAAAGGTTAGAATGTTTTACACACTCAATTTGACTAGAATTAAAAGAAATCTTTATTAAAATGTACCAGTTTTTCTCATTTATCTGATAAGTATCATTAAGAAAAATACTAAAGCTAAATGAATTCATAGCTATAGTGGACTCAAGAGGCTTCAGGCAAATGAGAAAGTACAGGGAGTTTACAGCAAAAAGTGTACAACTGGTCATGTATTGGACCCAGTAACCCAAATTCTAGGGATTTCTCCTAGCTAAATATTTGAGGGTATACTTTTCAATAACAATAAAATATTGAAAGCATTCTAAATATTCTACCATATAAAATTGATTAAAAGAACCATGTTATATAGTGCTATTGTAACAATTATTTCATCAAAAAGGATGGCATGACTATAGATATATGGATATAGAAATATAATAATATGTAGATTATCCAGAAAAAATATACCTGTCAACATTAAGAATTTAATATGTTAGGAGGTATTCTAAGAATTTTGTAACGGAATAATTCACTCAATCCTAACAACCATATGAGAAAGTAAAACCACCACTTTACACCTGAAGAAATGCATTTGGAGAGTTGGAATAACCTGTCTAAGTCCACCAAGATATAAGTAATGAGGCCACCTTGTGCTGTCAGCGTCCACATATAACGCATGTAATATCATTTGTGTTGTTGGTGATGATTCACGGAGAAAAGTCTGAAAGGTTAGCCACTAAACCAAGAACAATGGTTATCTCTGGGTCACAGAATCAAAGGTAATTTAAATTTTGTTTCCTTCCAGTGTCTCTGAAGATTATATATAAGACTTGTGATAAATATTTAACTGGGGACATTTTTTGGGGGGTATATTAACAGAAAAGAATGAGTAAGAGCTCACTATGAGGGCAAGCCCTACAAAATCCACCCAGCAGAGAAAGAACCTTTGAAAGGCATAGAGTTTTAAAAAGAAATGGTACTTTAAAGTAACAATAGGCTCTGAATGTGGGTGGCATGGAAACCACTTATAACACCATCAGCTCACTTCAAGACTGCAGCTACCAAAAAAAAAAAAAAAGTAAAGCTCAGGAAGATTGTGGTTCCAGCCTGCTCTGTGAAAATTAAAATGGCAATGTATCCTCATTGAAGAGACTCCTACAACTGGGGTATTCAAATTGCACAGGACCTCTCTGTTCCTCATATACCACCACCAAGATTATACTGGGATTCTTCCAGAAAGCCTTTATTTGCTCATTCAGGAGGTCATATATGTTAATACCTGTGCAACGGAATCAACAATCTCAACTCAATGTCCAGGGAAATGGTGAAGGAGTAAGACAGGTGAGCATTCCTGATGCATACAGGTCTCTGCATGAGACTGTATCACACACAATCACGGCTCCAAGAGAGGACTGGAGGCAAACATCTAAATGATCGGGATGCTTCAGAACCTTATATGGCTCAGCGCTTCCCAAATGCCAGCAGTCAATGATCAGAGTTCTCCAATCAAGCCATCCTACGGCATCCAGTCCCCTTTTTTATGGGTGAACGTGTCCTTGTAGATTATATGATTGCTCAAAGTTTTCACTGCCTCTCCTGTGGAAGGCGTATTTTTCTCCACCCCACTGGCGTCAGGCTTCCCTGGTGGCTCAGATGGTAAAGAATCTGCCTACAATGCGGGACACTGGGGTTCGATCCCTGAGTTGGGAAGATCTCCTGGAGAAGGGATTCCAGTATTCTTGACTAGAGAATTGATGGACAGAGGAGCCTGGTGGGCTACAGTCCATGGGGTCGCAAAGAGTGGACACGACTGAGCAACTAACACCACTGATGTCAAAACTGTCTGTGTGACTTTCTTTGGCCAATAAAATAAAAGTGGAAGTTTCACATAAACACTTCCCATCGGAAACTTTAAGTCCCTGTGTACCTACAGCATTCAGCTGCTATGCCCTCTTTTCTCTCTGCCATAAAACTATTGATACAGCAGCTCTCTCAGCCTGAATTCTAGAGCAAATAAGTTATGTAGCATAATTACAGGAGACCCAAAATGGGCATGAAGTATGAGAAATAAATCTTGGTGGTTGTTAAGCCAGGGACTTTGGGGCAGTTTGTTACTGCAGTATATCTCAGTATAAACTGACTTATACATTATCATATCCTTGCTTCCATACTTGGAGATGCACTCAACACCAAGACTCACTTCTTCTAGGAGCTCTGTGACCACTGTCTGCATTATCAGAGATTAAAAAAAGCTGGCCTGTGTGCATCTTCCATGTTGGAATTGAAAG
This sequence comes from Cephalophus harveyi, assembly GCA_006410635.1. Classification (NCBI taxonomy): domain Eukaryota; kingdom Metazoa; phylum Chordata; class Mammalia; order Artiodactyla; family Bovidae; genus Cephalophus; species Cephalophus harveyi. Next base: position 259,737 of record SJYT01032250.1, on the reverse strand, counting down.
AGTTTTGAACTCTCCTTGGAATTTGATGGTTTATATTACTAGTCCCACTCTGGCACAAAATGGCAGGCTGATGTCCCTGTCCCTTCCATCTAGCCCAAGCTCAGCATGCAATTATATCAAAAACCTCTCCTTTCTCCCAGGATGTCACACACCCTCTGTCACTCCTGTGATGACAGGATATGAGACGCAAGGGACAGCTTCCCCAGCAGAGAATGATGTGGCCTTCAGACAGCAGCCAAAAGATGACAAAACAGGAAATCCCTTGTTCCAGCCAATATCCTCGTGGGCCTGTGGTTTCTCCCACCTTGCATAAAGAAATTTACAGTTTGAGTAACACTGCTTTCTAGGAATCTAGGATTCTGGCTGTTATTCATGGTTCTACCCATTGACAACAAAGCATAGTTGTCACTGGCAATAAAATGCAAGCATCTGCTTTCTGAATGGTTTTTGAGCAGTACTTTTGGACCTCTGCAAACCTATCATTGACTATTGCAGGGGAAGACTTGGAAGAAAATGAAAACATAGGGAGCACTGGAAATGGTCAAGAAGCACCAGTCACAACAACAGGAAAAACAATAATAACATTAGTATTAAATATAACACCTAATAATAGCTCGTGTTGGATGGCACATGGTGCTCCAAGGTCCCCACGTGCATTAGTTCTTTTGCCATTCCTAACTTACCTGAAAATAAGGTACATTATCCATACTTTAAAGATGACAAAATTAGGAGATTAAAAAAGTAATGTGCAAAGAATCATATCATAATTTAATGAAATATTTTAAATCTGAATGTGGATCTCAGCATCAGAGTCTGAGAACCAGTTCATCATATTATACTGCCTGAGATTAAGGATACAAATAAATACCGATACTTGGGCATTCTTCCTTATCTAGAATCTTCTTTCAAGAAAAGTAACGAAGATGAAGGAGAAAAATTTGCTACGTAGATGGCTTTGAGTCCAAACAATGTACTTTTCCACTGTATGATCCTAAATAACCCATTTCATCACTCCTAAAAGATGTTACCTCATTTACAGAATGAGGAAAATGATTCTCATATTATAATATTGCAATGAAAATAAGAACTGGTAATGAATGGGAACAACTATAAACTCCAAAATGCTAGTCATTTATAATACGTAGTTCATTTTTGCAATACCATAATTGGTTGCTCAGTGGCAGCAATGAACTGATATTGACCAGCACTATTAAACCAAAGGCAGGACATCTGAGTATAACATCAAATTCAGAGCATCCAGTGTTTTCTAAACTGGAGGAGCTTGTAAGAGACCAACATTCCCACCAAGAACGATGATAAAAAAAAAATCAGTAACATATCAAAAGTCATTTGCTTGAAAGCATCAGAGTTTCTGTGGAAGCCAAAATTTAAAATCCAGACCCCAGTGAACAGGAAAGCTCACTGAGGTGAGCCCAACTTTCTGAATGCTGATGTTGACAGGACATCTGTCAGTTCTTGCCACAAGTTAGGAAGCAGAACGGATAAGTAGGTTACAAGGGATGGAAACCAAAAAAGATACAGGTAATTGCACGGGGCTCTGGTCAAAATAAGCTGGAGCTGAGGGTTGCCAAGTTAGCCAGAACTTGAGGAGCAAAGATCAGAGAAGGAAGGAAAGAGCAGAGATCTGAGACCCATACTCAGTATCAGTTTTCTTCCTGAGGCATTTATCTATAAATATCACAGAACAGAAGGTTAAGAAGCCAAACTAAAAGAGATAAAAAGGGGTTTTGACAGTCTCACAGTGCTAGAGAGACAAAAATTAGATTTTAAGACCTGCCAAGGAGACCAGTTCTATGAAATGTGATAAGCTCTAAGCTGGGACCCTAGGACTGAGGTTGAACAAAAGGTAGATGGGGCCTTATAAAGAATTCAGTCTAACTTCAAGTCAGCTCTAACCATGATGGTATGAGATGATCTGTCCCCTGCTGCCTGCTAAAGAAAAAGGTGAATCTTCTCTGAAGAGCAGGAACACCATCCAGAAATTCTACAGTTTGACATCCATAATAACCAACATTTAACTGAAATCACCAGATGTATCAAAAAGTAGTATCCATGGGAAATAACCAAGCAATAAAAAGAATAAGACTCGGATATTAAACTGTGATCAGAATGCCCAATAAAATAAATGAGACGTTAGACAAGTTGACCAAATAACTGAAATATATTTTTAAAAGTAAAATGGAAATTCTAGAGCTGAAAACTACAATAACTGAAATTTAGAACACAGAGGTAGGTAAATGGCAGATGGGACATAAGTGAGGAGAGCTGAAAGACACAAGAGTAGAAATACTCAAAATAAAGCACAAAAAGTAAAAAAAGATGACAAGTACATAAAAGAAAATGAAAGATATATCTATCTATCTATATCTATATCTACATGCTCAGTCATGTCCAACTCTTTGCTTTCCCGTGGACTGTAGCCTGCCAGGCTCTGCTGTCCATGGGATTTTCTAGGCAACCTGGAGTGGGTTGCTGCTTCCTCCTCCAGGGGATCTTCTCAACCCAGGGATCAAACCTACATTTCCCATGGCTTCTGCATTGGCAGGTGGATTCTTTACCACTGAGCCACCTGGGAAGCCTACAAAAAGGATTATCATGTACTGTATTCGAGATCTAAAAGAGAAAAATAGGGAGAACAGGCCCAGATCAATATTTGAGTAGTTAATAACTCAGAATTTTCTAAAACTGCTGAATGGCATTGAAGTGTGGATTAAAGAAGTCATACAAAGGACACCGACAAAGAAAACTACACCTACATATCTCATATATAAACGACTGAAAATGAAAGAAATCGAAACTCTCAAAGCATGCAGTTGAGGGTACATCTTCAAAGGAGCAAAGCTTAGACGAGCTGCTAATTTTTCAATAAAACAGTGAAAGCCAAACACAGTAGAATGCCACCTTGAAAGCAGAGAAGGAAACAACCGTCAACCTAAAATTTTATACTTAGAGAAAACATTCTTCACTAAAGAATTAAGTGAAATAAATGAAATGAATTAACTGAATAAAGCTAAAATAAAAATATTACCAAACATACAACACTTCAGAGAACTTATTGCCAACAAACTTTCACCAGGAAAATACTATAAGGAATTATTCAGGAAGAAGGAAAATAATTTCACACAGAAACAAGAAATGCAGAAAGGAATTTTAAAGTTTAAATACGAGAATTAACTTATTGAAACATGTACAAAAAGTATAAAGTTTTGTAGTATATGTCATAAGATTCACTTGCTCAGTTGTATCCAACCCCCGTCCACGGAATTTTTCAGGCAAGAATACTGGAGTGGGTTGCCATTTCCTCCTCCAGGAGATCTTCCCGACCCAGGGATAGAATTTGCGTTTTCTGCATTGCAGAAGGATTCTTTCCTTCTGGGCCAGAATTAAAATACATGACAACAATAACATAAAAGGCTAGAGGGGTAGAAGAAGTTAAAGTATTCCATAATCTTAGCATTATTTGTGAACTGATTAGTATTAGGCTATTAACAATTCAAAGATTCATGTTTAACCCCTAGGGAATCCATAAACTAACAGAAGGGGCAAATGCGATATTTTTGTAAAATGTTGAGCTAATGAAAAAGTAATCAAACACAGAAAGAGAAAGAAATATAAAACACTGGGAAAATTAAAATTAAATATTTATGTAAAAACAGCATCTCAGTAATTAAATTAAATACAAACAGTTTAAATGCACTTCTTTAAGGTATGCTGAATTAAAATAAAAAACTATACACTGATTTTATGAGATATACCTTTAATATAAGAACACATAAAGGCTGACTATAAAGGGCTGGAAAAACTTACATGTTGCAAACACTAAATCTTGATGTAGCTATAGTTATAAAAGGCAAGGTAGACTTTAAAGCAAGAGATGTAACTAAAGATAAAGAAGTATATCTCACACAAATGAAATGACCAATCCTCCCAGAAGACATAAACATTTTAAATTAGTCTGCAACAAAGAGCATAACACCAAATATATACAGCAAAAAATATATACCTAAAAGAAGAAATAAGCAAACACATAAACACAATATAAGACTTTAACAAACTCTTTCAGTAACTAACAGTAAATAGTAAAACAAGCAAAGCAAAACACCAGAAAAAAGTTCTTAAATCTTAACATGACTAACACTATTACATAAATATATATACCTGTCTCTTATACACATCTAGATGTGTATAAGAGACAGGAAATATACAGAATGCTTCACTTAACAATGACATAATAAAACAAAAAATTTTCAAATGCATGTGTTTATTAAAATGTATCATATTCCGGATCATAAAGTAAGTCCAAGCAAATATAATTCAAGTATAATGTTTGACTACATTAGAATTCAGCAAAAAATCAATAATTAAATAAAATCTAGGAAATTAGAAATGTTTAAGGACTAAGCAATATATCTGTAAATAACCATGGTGAAAGAACTTATTAACATAGAAATTAGAAAATAGTTTCCTCTGAATCTTAATGAAAATAAAATTGGCAGAATGCAGCTAATGCTGTAATTGGAGGGAAATTTATAACCTTAAATGTACCTACTAGAGAAGAAGAAAAGCTGAAAACAATACTCTATAATTTAGTTCAAAAAAATTTTTAAAGAGCCAAGTAAACTAAAACAGAAGAAACTAAATAATAAAGGCAAATTTAATACTAAAATAGAGAAAATCAAAGAAGGTAGTTCTTCAAAAATAAAAAAAAAAACATGAAAGTTCACAAACACCTAACAGTCAAGAAAAAAGAGAAAGAGCATCAATTACAGTATCAAGAGCAAAAGGAGCATCAAGTCACAAAAAAATAATAAAACAAATTCAGTAGTACATTAAAAGGATCATACAATGAGATTAAGTGGGATTTATCCTCCATATGCAAGGATGCTCCATATCTGCAGATCAACCAGTGTGATATATCACATTAACAGACTGAAGAATAAAAGCCATATGATCATCTCTATAAACCCAGAAAACGTTTCTGGCAGAATTTAGAACCCAAATTTGTGATTAAAACTCTCCAGAAAGTGGGTATAGAGGGAATATACATCAACGTAATAAAGGATATATATGGTACTGAAAGCATTTCCTCTAAGATCAGGAACAAGACAAGAATGCTCACTCTCACCACTTTTGTTCAACATAATACTGAAGTTCTTGACACAGAAAATAAAATATTTAAAAGGAATCCAAATTGGAAAGGAACAAGTACAACTCTCACTGTTTGCACATGGCAGGATATTATACATAGGAAATCCTAAAAGATGCCACCAAAAAACTACTAGAACTCATTGATCAATTCAGTCAAGTTACAGAATGCAATATTAATATACAGAAATCTGTTGCATTTCTATACACTAACAATAAACTATCAAAAAGAGAAATGAAGAAAGAAATCTTATTTACCATAACATGAAAAGAATAATATAGCTAGAATAAATCTTAACTAAGGAGGTAAAAGATCTGTAGTGAGAAAACTATAAGATGCTGAAAAAAGAAATTAAGGACAACACAAAGAGATGGTAAGATAAACTGTGCCCATGGACTGGAAGAATATTGTTAAAATAAGCATACTACTCAAAATAATCTATGAAATGCAATGCAACCCCTACCAAAATGTCAATGGCATTTTTCACAGAACTAGAACAAATAACTCTAAAATTTGCTTGAAAACACAAAAGATTTCAAGTAGCCAAAAGCATCTTGAGGAAAAGCAAAGCTGCTTTGACTCCAGGTTATACTGAAAAGGTACAGTAATTAAAACAGTATGATTCTGGCACAAAAACAAACATAGATCAATGGAACAGACAGACCTGAAATAAACACATGCACTTAGGATTAACTAATCTATGACAAAAGAGGCAAGAATACACAATGAGGAAAAGACAGTCTCTTCAATAAGTGGTGCTAAGAAAACTGGACAGCTTCACATAGATGAAATTAGAACATTTTCTGACACCATATATAAAAACACATTTAACTGTAAGACCAGAAACCATAAAACGTCTAGAAGGGAACATAGAGCATTCTTTGACATAATTTACAGTAATATTTTTTGAATCAGTCTCCTAAGGCAAAAGAAGTAAAAGCGAAATAAACAAGTGGGACCTAATTAAACTTAAAAGATTTTTTCACAGTAAAGGAAACCATCAATAAAACAAAAAAACAAGCTGTTGAATGGAAGAAAATATTTGCAAATAATATGACTAATGAGGGGTTACTGTCCAAAATATATAAATAGTTCATACAACTCAATATCAAACAAATAACTCATTCTTAAAAAATGGGTGAAAGTGAAGTCACTCAGTCGTGTCCGACTCTTTGCGACCCCATGGACTATAGCCTATCAGGCTCCTCCGTCCCTGGGATTCTCCAGGCAAGAACACTGGAGTGGGTTGCCATTTCCTNTAATATGACTAATGAGGGGTTACTGTCCAAAATATATAAATAGTTCATACAACTCAATATCAAACAAATAACTCATTCTTAAAAAATGGGTGAAAGTGAAGTCACTCAGTCGTGTCCGACTCTTTGCGACCCCATGGACTATAGCCTATCAGGCTCCTCCGTCCCTGGGATTCTCCAGGCAAGAACACTGGAGTGGGTTGCCATTTCCTTCTCCATGGGATCTTCCCGACCCAGGGATTGAACCCGGGTCTCCCGCATGGCGGGCAGACACTTTACCGTCTGAGCCACCAGGGATGGGTAGAAGACCAGAATAGACATTTCTCCAAAAAGATATACAGAAGACCAATAGTCACATGAAAAGATGCTCAACATCAATCACTAATAATCAGAGATATGCAAATCAAAACTGCAGTGAGATGTCACCTCACAGCTGTTAAAATGGTTATCATCAAAATTTCTACAAATAACAAATGCTGGCAAGGATGTGATAAAAAGGGAACCCCTGTACACCGTTGGGAGGAAACATAAATTGGTGTGGCCTCTATGAAAAGAGTATGGAGGTTCTTCAAATAACTAAAAATAGAACTACCATATGATCTAGCAATTCCACTCATATATATATATATATCAGTTCAGTTCAGTCGCTCAGTCGTGTCCGACTCTTTGCGACCCCATGAATCGCAGCACGCCAGGCCTCCCTGTTCATCACCATCTCTCG
>SJYT01032250.1:187272-251780 GCA_006410635.1 Cephalophus harveyi | reverse complement strand
GGAAAAGAAATGCAAAAAAGCAAAATGGCTGTCTGGGGAGGCCTTACAAATAGCTGTGAAAAGAAGAGAGGCGAAAAGCAAAGGAGAAAAGGAAAGATATAAGCACCTGAATGCAGAGTTCCAAAGAATAGCAAGAAGAGATAAGAAAGCCTTCTTCAGTGATCAATGCAAAGAAATAGAGGAAAACAACAGAATGGGAAAGACTAGAGATCTCTTCAAGAAAATTAGAGATACCAAGGGAACATTTCATGCAAGGATGGGCTCGATAAAGGACAGAAATGGTATGGACCTAACAGAAGCAGAAGATATTAAGAAGAGGTGGCAAGAATACACAGAAGAACTGTACAAAAAAGATCTTCACGACCGAGATAATCATGATGATGTGATCACTCATATATATATATATGTCTGAACAAAACAAAACCCCTGGTTTGAAAAGACACATAAACCCCCAATGTTCATAGCAACACTATTCATAAGACATCAAGATATGGAAATGATTTAAGTTTCCACTAACAGATGAGTGGGTAAAGAAGATGTAGTGTGCACATATATAATTCCATATATATACAGATATATATAATTACATTTCCATATATAAATATATATAATTTCATATATATTAATATATATATATCCATATCCACATATCCATGTATATTATCCCAGGCAAAAATACTGCAGTGGGTTGCCATTTCCTCCTCCAGGGGATCTTCCCGGCCCAGGGACTAATCCCAGGTCTCCTGCATTGCAGGCAGATTCTTAATCATCTGAGCCACCAAGGATGTCATATATTGTGTATATATATATAATATATTATATATAGAATTACATATATACATGTGGAGAGGGAAAGAAAGCACCATAAGATGGGATAGAGGATTAAGAGGTAAAATAAATTGTCTACATGGATATACTGTACAGCACAGGGAATACAGCCAGTATTTTATAATAACTTTAAATGAAATTTAATCTATAAAAATTCTGAATAACTACGTGTACAACTGAAACTAACATAATACTGCAAGTCAATTATACCCCAATAAAAAGGCAAAAAACAGCAACAGCATTAAAAATCCTACAGACATTTAAAAGATATTGTGAGAATATTAAGAACAATTTGAGAATTCAGATTAATGAAAACACTCCTAGAACAACAAAACCTTGAAAACAAGTCTGTGACATTAATTACAAAGTCCTCAGCTAAAATTGGGGACTCCCCACATGGTACTACTGGTACAGAATCCGCCTGCCAAAGCAGGAGATATAACAGAGGTGGCCAGACACCTGGGTCGGGAAGATCCCCTAGAGAAGGACATGGCAACTCACTCCACTACTCTTGCCTGGAGAATCCCATGGACAGAGGAGCCTGGCGGGCTACAGTCCATAGCGTCAGAGTCTGACATGACTGCAGCAACTTAGCACGCACGCAGCTAAAATTAGAGACCAAACAGGCCTGGAGGGAAAGTTCTCACACCTAGCCATACATTGACAGTACTTCGAACAGGAAGAGACTTAAGCATACAAGCATGCAACACACATCTCCTGCCTACTTTACTATCCAGCAGGAAGCAAACCCTCTGACCAAAGACAGCCCAGCCAATCAGAGGCTGCAGCAGCCCAACCAATGAAAAGGTTCTATACTTGGAACTTCCCGCTTCCTCCAATAGACTCTTTGGTTACTGCAGCCCTTGCCAATGCCCTTTTTCCTTATAAATTAAAGTTCCCCTACCCTGATCTCTCGGTTTGCCTAGGTCTGCCTTAGCTCATATCTACTGAATTGCATTTCCTCTGGCTAGTCCCACATAAACTTGGTTTTGATAGTAAAGTGAAAGTGCTACTCGCTCAGTTGTGTCTGATTTTTTGCGACTTCATGGACTGTAGCCCACCATGCCCTCTGAGGATTCTCCTGGCAAGAATACTGGAGCTGGTTGCCAGTAAAATAACTGGCTATTGTATTACTAATGTTCACAGATTCAAGAAGAAATGGTAAACCTGAATAGTTCTATATTAATTAGGAAATTAAATAGAAATTAAAACTTACAAATATAGAAATCTCCAGGTCCTGATAGATTCATCAGTGAATTCTTACAACCATCTATATAATTAACGTATTACACAAAACCTTACTGAAAAAAAAAAAAAAAATCAGGAGTAAGTACATGCCAATTTTTTAGGCTGCTGCTGCTGCGAAATCGCTTCAGTCGTATCCGACTCTGTGCGACCCCATGGACGGCAGCCCACCAGGCTCCCCCATCCCTGGGATTCCCCAGGCAAGAACACTGGAGTGGGTTGCCATTTCCTTCTCCAATGCATGAATGTGAGAAGAGTGAAAGTGAAGTCGCTCACTCATGTTCAACTCTTAGCGACCCCATGGACTGCAGCCTACCAGGCTTCTCTGTCCATGGGATTTTCCAGGCAAGAGTACTGGAGTGGGTGGCCGTTGCCTTCTCCAGAACTTTTTAGGCTAGCATTAACTTAAACAAATATGGAAATCTAGCATTACAAGTACAAGAAAGGAATATTACAAAGCAATCTAACAGGCATGGATGTAAATATGCTAAATAAAAATTATCAAATGTATCCAACTAATTAACATAATAATATATCTCAATATGTTTTTTAAAAATCAATGCAACTCATCATATTAACAGAAAAAAAGGAAAATCATAACAGATGTATAAAAACTTCTTCCTGAGATACAATACCCACTCATGATTATTTATTAGTAAAGTACTGATATATTTCCTTTATCTAATAAAGAACAACTTAAAAACCCTACAGCAATTATCATAATTAAATCTGAGATGTTGAAAGTTTCCTCTCTGAAATAAGAAACAAGAACTTACTATCCCCACTGTAATCCAACAATATGTAGGAGATAAAGTGCCATAAGACAAGAAAATGAAATAAAACGGTTTTATTCACACTTCACTGGTTCATATACATTAGAAATCCAAAAGAATATACAAATTACAAGAAATGAAACAGATTTTGGACAATATCCAAAAAATATACTGCATCTCTATATAATTAGTAACAAATGATTAGAAAATGAAAAACTTTATTAAACATACCATTTGCAGTATCAGCAAATACTTAGGGCCAAACCTAGCAAAAGATGTGCATAACCTGTACACAGAAAACTAGAAAACATTACTGAGATAAATTAAGACATTTGAAGAGATGGGAGAATATACCACATTCATGGATTGAAAGAGTAATCAAAGTTGCCAATTCTCCCACACATCAGACCATAGATTTGATGCAATTCCAATAAAAATCAAATACATTACTTTTGTGGGAATTGAGGCAATGATTCTAATATACATATATACGGAAATACAGCGCATGCGTGCTCAGTTGCTCAGTCGTCTCTGACTCTTAGTGACCCCATGGATTGTAGCCCGCTAGGCTACATAATACACACACACACAGACACAAATGTATATTTACACACATATACATAAATATATATACATACCACATATATGTATATGTATACATATATATATATAACACACACATATATATACATATACACATCATCTTTTTGTCCATTCATCTGTAGGATAGCTTTTTGATGGAATAATGGCAACCCACTCCAGTGTTCTTGCCTGGAGAATCCCAGGGATGGCGGAGCCCAGTGGGCTACCATCTGTGGGGTCGCACAGAGTCGGACACGACTGAAGCGACTTAGCAGCAGCAGCAGCAGCATGTGACAAAAAGGCCAAAATTGCCATTGATATTAATAACTAGCTAACACAATCCTTAGCATTGCTATTACACTGTGAGATTCTGCCCAAGAATAAAGAAAAAAACAGAGAAAAGCAGAAATGATGATGATGATGATGACAGACAGATAGACAAGAGATGGCAGAAGGAGCCACAGACAGACAATACACAAATGATAGATAGATAGAAAGACAGAATAAATAGATTACTCACAGAGACTGCCTTATGATGACATATTTCTGAGAACCTGGATACAACCACATCCAACTTGGACTTTTCAGTTTTGCAAGCCAATAAATTCCCTCTTTTGCTTGACGCAATATGATGATGATGATGACAGACAGATAGACAAGAGATGGCAGAAGGAGCCACAGACAGACAATACACAAATGATAGATAGAAAGACAGAATAAATAGATTACTCATAGAGACTGCCTTATGACTGAGAACCTGGATACAACCACATCCAACTTGGACTTTTCAGTTTTGCAAGCCAATAAATTCCCTCTTTTGCTTGAGGCAGTAAGTTGGGTTTCTGTCGCATGCAGCCAAGAACCCTAACTGTTAAAATTTTCAAGGCCACTTCCAGCTCTAATTCCATGACTAGGACAATGCATTCCAAACTTTTCTAAATAAGCCTCCTTTATGGCCTAAGGAGAATGAACAATACATTCAGCAGTTAACCCTTTCATTCACAAACTTGATGGTTCCTTGAAGTCTCAAATATTATTTTGTTAACAAAGAAAATCATGCAAAATTTCAAACCTATTCCATATTTTGTCTTAATATTAAAATATTTCCTCCATATCATGTTGTAAAATCAACACACCAAGAAGATGCACCATATTATTTTGAAATTATCCATGTAATCCATACAGTACCAGATACTCCTAGGGGTGGCATATCCCAGGCTTAAAAAAATAGACATAGGGAAGGGTTTCAGAGTCAAATTCCTGAAGGGTCAGCCAGGTAAGAAAACGGGGTACAGAAGAGAGTGAATACAAGCCAGCCAAAGTGGGACGCTCAGCTTCACTCCACTGTTGCTACCACGGAATGTCTTTCCAATCCTCACACGGGCCAAACACATCTGCAAGATGAATAAAGTCTGGGCACAATCCCTTCCCCACCTCTGATTTTGAACGCATGTTGTTCTATTTTTCCATCTAAGACTCAGGCAATACTTACACTGTTGCTAACATCTGTTCTCCAAACACCCAATATTTTTCTTCTTATAAAAGATATTTCTTTCAAACAGAGATAAAGCACAGAAGCTTTGGCATATATTTATTTAGTGAAACTATATTATACTCTCTGAAAATCAGATGGCTTTACCTATGCGAATTCTAGAAGGAAAATTACCCTATTCCAACAGGCACCTTCTTATTTTATGTGACATTTTTAACAGCCTCGAAGTTTCAACCTCAACCAGCAATGTTTGAATTGCTTTTAATTCAGCAAGCATGGAGAAGAGAATAATCTGGCAGCTCCTTCTTGATACATGTCAGAGGCGGGATCTTCCCAGGAGAATGTGGCATTCATAAAAGTAATTTTTCCCATTCATTCTGCTGAGAGCATCCTCTTACAGGAGTCACGTGACTGTCACTCTTGAGACAGAAACCAGCCTCCGAAATTACGGGGTGGTTTTTTTTTTTTCTTTTTGGATAACTTCATGTAATCAAGCATTTGATCTGACCTATTAAAGGAAAAAATTAAATTAAAACTGACACCTATGACCTTTAAAATTATGTATTATGGCTCTTGTACAACACGCATTCAAAGGCGACTGTTTGCCTGATTTATTTGTAATACAATGTCCTTTATGGGGGACAAGATCGCATTGTTCAAGGAGTCCATTGTTAAAGTCAGGAAGAAAGTTTAATTGGTATATACTGAAAAAGTAAAGAATTATCTATCCTGTCTGCTGGAGGTCCTCCAGTGTTTTAGTTACAAATCATTTCAGAATAATAACAATGGTGATAATGATAAAGCTCTAAGGAGATTGAGTACTTACCATCTGCAGAGCATTGCATTAACTGCTTCACACACATTTTTTATTTAATCCTCTCAGTGCCTTAGGGCAGGTATGGGTCGTAGCCCTTTGACCCAAGAGGAGACTGAGTGAGACTCAGAGGACAGACTGGAAGCTGCCAAAAATTTCAGAGCATGGACTCAAGTCCATGTTTGACACCTGAGAACATGTTCATGACTCCTCAACCATCAGACTATGAAGCAGGAGGGCCCTTCAGAAATCAACTACCCAACGCTCAAAACTCTGCACATTTATACCAACTTCCTGATCTTTCTCCCCAAGTCTTACCATTTTCCTGTCGACCCTCCCTCAGCTATCACCGCCTCCCATTTAGCTGCCCAAGCCAGAAAACTAGGGACATTACTGACTCATATTCTTTCTCCCTCCCTCCCTGCCCAAATTCAATGCAGCTCTAAGACCTGCTGACTCTACCTGTTTAACAGCAACTGTTAAACCAATTCACTTCCCTCGCATCTCCACCACCAGCAGCTTTATCCAAGCCACTGACATTTCTCCAAATAATCCAACAACCTCCACCATCCACTCTGATCTGTGTTCAGTATGTTCTTAGTATGCCTGACATCTTGAAGAAATACAAACACCATACTTCCTGTTTAGGATAATTTGATGGTTCCCTAGTATTCTCAGAATAAGGACCACAAACCATATCTGGCATCACTAGCCCTGGGCCCTGCCTGCAGGAACCCCATCCCTCCCCACTTGCCTTACCCACTTCCCCTCTTCCTACCTGTGTGCCAGAAGTCATACCAGAGTCCTGGGTTTCTCAAAGCTCTGTGCTCTCCCTCCGATCACAATTGCCATGCATGCTGTTCCCTCTGCCCAGAATTCTCTTCTCTTCCTCTTTACCTGGTTAATTTCTCTATGTCCTTCAGGGTCAACTCATTATCATTTTCCCAGGGAAGCTGACAGAGGGAAGGTTGGACCAGATCAAAGCCCTCTCACAGAACAATGGACCTTTCTGGTGAAACACACCATAATTACAATGTTATATTTGTATGTGTGACCACATGATGCCTGGCCCAGTTATTGAACTCATTAGAAACAAATTCTTTCCGAATTGCTGAATTAACAAGCAGTCAGAGGCAGCTTGGTGAAATGGTCGCCATCCATGTGTCAAGGTCAGGGACCGAAGGATGCTGTGACTCTACTTACCAGCTGTGTGACTTTCAACAAAACACCTGAATTCTCTGACTCTCCATTTTCTCAAATACAAAATGAGGATGGTGTCCAAAACCTACCCCTTCCTCCGACCCAAGATGGTTGTTAAGATCAAATGAGGCAGAGAGATGGAGATATTAGTTCATCGATCCCACCATGAGGTAAGGACTCAACTAGCATTTATTTGAAGCTGACATATAATAATTTTGGATTCATTCCCAAGAAATCAGTTCAATTCAGTTCAGTCACTCAGTCGTGTCCGATTCTTTGTGACCCCATGGACTGAAACATGCCAGGCTTCCCTGTCCTTCATCATTTCCCAGAGTTTGCTCAAACTCATGTCCATCAAGTCAGTGATGCCATCCAATCATCTCATCGTCTGTCATCCCCTTCTCCTGCCTTCAGCTTTCCCAGCATCAATATCTTTTCCAACGAGTCAGTTCTTCACATCAGATGGCCAAAGTATTGGAGTTTCAGCTTTAGCATCAGTCCTTCCAATGAATAGTCAGGACTGATTTTCTTTAGGATGGACTGGTTTGATCTCCTTGCAGTCCAAGAGAGTCTCGAGTCTTCTCGAACACCATAGTTCAAAAGCATCAATTCCTCAGCACTTGACTTTCTTTATAGTCCAACTCTCACATCCATACATGACTACTAGAAAAACCATAGCCTTGACTAGATGGACCTTTGTTGACAAAGTAACCTCTCTGCTTTTTAATATGCTCTCTAGGTTGGTCATAGCTTTTCTTTCAAGGAGCAAGCATCTCTTAATTTCATGGCTGCAGTCATCATCTGCAGTGATTTTGGGGCTCCCCAAAATAATGTCTGTCACTGTTTCCATTGTTGCCCCATGTATTTGTGATGACGTGATGGGACCATCTTTGGCATTGCCTTTCTTTGGGATTGGAATGAAAACTGACCTTTTCCAGTCCTGTGGCCACTGCTGAGTTTTCCAACTAAAGAGCCTCTTGATGAAAGTGAAAGAGGAGAGTGAAAAAAAGAGCAAATTGTAGGTAGTCAAGAAGTACAAACTTCCAGGACTTCCCTGGCAGTTCAATGGTAAAGAATCCTCGCTTCCAGCACAGGGGGCAAGGGTTCAATTCTTGTTCAGGGAACTGCACAGCATGGTCAAAAAATATAAATAAATGTGTACTTTTATACAAAGTTACAGTTAAAAGATAAATAAGCATCAGGGATATAATAAACAGGATGACAAGAGCTAACACTGCTGTATAGGGCTTCCCTGGTGGCTCAGTGGTAAAGAATCCACCTGCCAATGCAAGAGACGCAGGTTTAATCCCTGGGTTGGGAAGATCCCCTGGCGAAGGAAATGGCAACCCACTCCAGTATTCTTGCCTGGGAAATCCCATGGACAGAGGAGCCTGGCAGACTACAGACCATGAGATCCCAAAGAGGTAGCATTTGACTTAACGACTAAACTACAACAATGGTGTATTTAAAAGTTGTTAAGAGAGTAGATCCCAGGAGTTCTCACCCCCCCCAAAAAAAAAACTTTTTTCTTTTTTATTTTTTTTAATATCTATATGAGCCAGCGGATGTTAATTAAACNGGCGGACTACAGACCATGAGATCCCAAAGAGGTAGCATTTGACTTAACGACTAAACTACAACAATGGTGTATTTAAAAGTTGTTAAGAGAGTAGATCCCAGGAGTTCTCATCCCCCCCCCAAAAAAAAAACTTTTTTCTTTTTTATTTTTTTTAATATCTATATGAGCCAGCGGATGTTAATTAAACTTACTGTGATCATCATTTCATGATGTATATAAACCAAATCATTACACTGTACACCTTAAATTTACACAGTGCTGTATGTCAATTATAAAACTGGGGGGAAAAAAGCAACTTGCTCAGCCATACACACAATATAATAGCATTACTTTTTAAACACCCATGAAACAGGGCTAGAGAGTACAATATCTATGGAGAAAAAGAGACTAGACTAATATAATCCAAATACATTACTGGGATGGAGTTTGAGAGAAGGCTGGCAATGGATATCAAAGTAAGAAGACTGGCTTATTTTTCTGAAAAGGATAACATACTAATATGTGTGTATTAAGTAAATGAGATGTAAATCACTCCAACCACCTCCTAATCTATGAGCCTTGTGTCTTTCTAGTTATCACTATACCTATAATGAAGCCTACATTAGCAAAAGCACTCAATAGATACATGTTAAATAAGTAAAAATAAAAAATAAAAAAACTGAACGACAGTTGGTGTACAATGTTATATAAGTTACAGGTGTACAATACAGTTTCACAATTTTTAAAGGTTATACTCCATGTATAGTTATTATAAAATATTGGCTATAGTCCACATGTTTTACAACACATTCTTATGACTTATTTTATACATATTAGTTTGTACCTCTTAATCCCCTAGCTCTATATTATCCATTCCTCTTCCTCTCTCCCCACTGGTAACCACTAGTTACTTCTCTGGGAGACTGTTTCTTTTTTTTATATTCACTCATTTGTTGTATTTTTAGGCTCCATATATTAAATGATATCATACAGTATTCATCTTTCTCTGTCTGACTTACTTCAGTTAGCGTAATACCATTCAAGTCCATCCACGTTGTTGCAAATGGCAAAATTTCATTATTTTCATGGCTAGCAGTATTCCATAGTATATATATACTGTCTTCTTTATCTGTTCATCTGTTGATGGGCACTTAGGTTTCTTCCATATCTTGGCAATTATAAAAAATATATTTTAAAGAAAAAATGAGAAATATATAATGATACAAAAAGTACCTTAAAGGTGTTTAACAAATTTGGTCATCCAAGTAGTTCAAAATCTCTGGTATCTATATAAGTTCTGAAAATGGATAGTGATGTTGGTTGTACAACATTGTGAATGGACTTAATGCCTTTGAATGAAACTTTTAAAAATGGCAAATTTGATGTTAGGTATATTTTACTAACAACAAAAATGTTCACACATATCTTTCTTCTGAGTGTAGAAAAAATAATTCACCTCCGTGTCTGAATTACCACAAATTCTTTTATTAATCACATTTTTCACTCTCACTTCACCCTATCCTTCAACAGAATAAATTTCTCCCTGAGAGTAGTTGCAGCTTCGAAATGGCTCCAATGTCTGGAAATCAGGAAACTGTCATCATGCCACAGGCAGAAAAGAAAACCTAGAACTGGCTTGATTGCCAAAACTCTGGTGGAAAGCGGCGATGTGATTTTCAGTGGCAACCACCGACGATGGAGTTGATATTAAAACCGAGGGCAGTCAAGCCAAATCTCCGTGGTTCTAATTGCAAAACCTAGAAATATGGGCAATCCACAGCAGCTTTAAAAGACGTAACCATTCTGGAAAGTCTTAGGTTTGGAAGAGAAGTCATAAGCTATAAATAAAAGCCACGGTGAGTTAAAGAGATAATTAGATTGGTGGAAAGAAACACAGTGGAAAATTGAAAAACAATCCTTTCACCAACAATGACATCTTCAGATGTATTTAAAGCCTACAAAATATGAAGAAAAAAAAAAGAACAGGATTCCTATGATATAAGAAATTGGCTAAATAGCTCCCAATCTTCCTCTTTTTTTTTTTTTTTTGCAAAGAAAGCAGTAAGATGAGAGGTGGATTACATTTTCTTTGTGTTAAGTGGAGAAAGAAAACGCTGATGACAATGAGAGCATCTGACAAGAGACCCAATACCGTTGAAACAGACAAGCTATTACCACAAGAGAACTAAAATCTATGAAAAATATTTTCAAACTGCTAAGCCAATAAGACTGGCAGTTTGATTTCACAAACTCATGTTTGCAACAATATATGGATCAATTTTATTTTCACCTATTTGGACCTTCTAATTTAATAAAATCTCATTGATTTTAAATGAGGTTAGAACATCAACAAAAAACTAACTGATATTTGATTTGCTTGTACTTGATTATCCAACATTTTTATTCAAGAACAATGAACTAGTCAAGCAGTGACAAGGCTCATCCTTCCTTAACAATCTAGCACTTTCTTAATCAATTTGGCTTTGAAATAATCCTGGGACAGTAGATACATATGTAAACAGATACAGAGGGTATGCCATATAAACTGATGGAGTGTAATATATTCTTCTTATAAACTGAATCCAAAACTAGACTATTAAGATGTGACAGTGGAGGAAAACCTAAGTGTGAGCTGGAGAGAACTAGTGTGAAACACACAGAAAGGGCAAGAGTCACAGAGACAGACCCTGAAAAGGGAACTGGGAACCACTGAGACCAAGGGTCCAGTTCCAGGATGCTGGACACCAGCAAAAGACAGGGGGTTTTCTGTTTGGTGGTTGAGTTTGGTTCTGTTTTTCTGTATAGTGAGGTCTTTTTGGAGGGAGAAGCAGGAGGGAAGGAGACCACTAACTGAAGATGAATAGAACTTTTTTCAGCCTCATTCAGTTCAGTTCAGTTCAGTCGCTCAGTCGTGTCCGACTCTTTGCGACCCCATGAATTGCAGCACGCCAGGCATCCCTGTCCATCACCAACTCCTGGAGTTCACTCAACCTCATGTCCATTGAGTCAGTGATGTCATCCAGCCATCTCATCCTCTGTCGTCCCCTTCTCCTCCTGCCCCCAATCCCTCCCAGCATCAGAGTCTTTTCCAATGAGTCAACTCTTCACATGAGGTGCCCAAAGTATTGGAGTTTCAGCTTTAGCATCATTCCTTCCAAAGAAATCCCGGGGCTGATCTCCTTTAGAATGGACTGGTTGGATCTCCTTGCAGTCCAAGGGACTCTCAAGAGTCTTCTCCAGCACCACAGTTCAAAAGCATCAATTCTTCGGCGCTCAGCTTTCTTAACGGTCCAACTCTCACATCCATACATGACCACTGGAAAAACCATAGCCTTTACTAGATGGACCTTTGTTGGCAAAGTAATGTCTCTGCTTTTGAATATGCTATCTAGGTTGGTCATAACTTTCCTTCCAAGGAGCAAGCATCAGCCTCATTACCCTCCCCCACAAAAAAGCCACCAAAAAATACATAAAGGAAGAAAAAGAATTGTACATAATCTTTAGGCATTTTTTCTTAGACAATAAAGGAAAACAATAACACTAACTTTTTCAGTTGAAAGTATGACTTGGGTGGTCCAAACTTTGGGCTGTGGGGTCACAGGACCTGGATTAAGATCTTGGCTTCATCACTGGCTAGATGTGAAATCCTGAAGAAGTTATGTGCATGCCCAATAGCTCAGGTTCTGCCTCTCTCAATGCAGATAGTAACAGGTTCCATTCCACCAGGGTAGAGAAAGAAAAAAAGGAGTTTGTAAGGAAATTCACGTGTCTGCAGCTCAAATGGAAGCCACGTGTGAGAGAAGGTTCTGTTCAAGAGAACTACTTGGAAGGAAAAATGGAAGCTCAGTGGAAAAAGGATGGAATTAAGAACCTGCCTTCTTAAGGGTAGAAGAAGAAGCTGTAGGTGACAATGTAGAAATAGAGATGCAATTACTGCCATCCAGAGAATTGCTGGTGAGAGGGCTTCAGCAATGAGGAATGGATACGTGTACAGGAGTCTCTAAAGAAACCCTTAATGCAACCGTGAGAGGAAAAGACTGCTTGAAACATCCACCAGTTCCAGAAAGGAACAATACCAGCTCACAACAGTTCCAGTCATCCTCCCCACCCACCCATGCAGCACGCCAGGCCTCCCTGTCCATCACCAACTCCTGGAGTTCCCTCAACCTCATGTCCATTGAGTCAGTGATGTCATCCAGCCATCTCATCCTCTGTCGTCCCCTTCTCCTCCTGCCCCCAATCCCCCCCAGCATCAGAGTCTTTTCCAATGAGTCAACTCTTCACATGAGGTGCCCAAAGTATTGGAGTTTCAGCTTTAGCATCATTCCTTCCAAAGAAATCCCGGGGCTGATCTCCTTTAGAATGGACTGGTTGGATCTCCTTGCAGTCCAAGGGACTCTCAAGAGTCTTCTCCAGCACCACAGTTCAAAAGCATCAATTCTTCGGCGCTCAGCTTTCTTAACGGTCCAACTCTCACATCCATACATGACCACTGGAAAAACCATAGCCTTTACTAGATGGACCTTTGTTGGCAAAGTAATGTCTCTGCTTTTGAATATGCTATCTAGGTTGGTCATAACTTTCCTTCCAAGGAGCAAGCATCAGCCTCATTACCCTCCCCCACAAAAAAGCCACCAAAAAATACATAAAGGAAGAAAAAGAATTGTACATAATCTTTAGGCATTTTTTCTTAGACAATAAAGGAAAACAATAACACTAACTTTTTCAGTTGAAAGTATGACTTGGGTGGTCCAAACTTTGGGCTGTGGGGTCACAGGACCTGGATTAAGATCTTGGCTTCATCACTGGCTAGATGTGAAATCCTGAAGAAGTTATGTGCATGCCCAATAGCTCAGGTTCTGCCTCTCTCAATGCAGATAGTAACAGGTTCCATTCCACCAGGGTAGAGAAAGAAAAAAAGGAGTTTGTAAGGAAATTCACGTGTCTGCAGCTCAAATGGAAGCCACGTGTGAGAGAAGGTTCTGTTCAAGAGAACTACTTGGAAGGAAAAATGGAAGCTCAGTGGAAAAAGGATGGAATTAAGAACCTGCCTTCTTAAGGGTAGAAGAAGAAGCTGTAGGTGACAATGTAGAAATAGAGGTGCAATTACTGCCATCCAGAGAATTGCTGGTGAGAGGGCTTCAGCAATGAGGAATGGATACGTGTACAGGAGTCTCTAAAGAAACCCTTAATGCAACCGTGAGAGGAAAAGACTGCTTGAAACATCCACCAGTTCCAGAAAGGAACAATACCAGCTCACAACAGTTCCAGTCATCCTCCCCACCCAACCACCCCCCGCCCCCGGGGCCCTTACCAACCCTGGAGAAGGCAGAAACTGACCAAAATGATGAGCAAGGAGCTAGAGGTTGGCCACCCCCCTTTCATGATAGTCAGCTGCCTTGCATGTAGCAAGCCCCAGAAACCAAGTTCAAGATGTCAGCAATTGCACTGAACTGGATACTTTAGTTACTGATGTGCATGCCGCTCAGTTGTGCAACTTACAGAGGCTGTGTGCACACGTGCTAAGCAACTTAGCAGTTGCTTCAGTCATGTATGACTCTTTTCGACCCTATGAACTGTAGTCTGCCAGGCTCTTCCAACCACGAGATTCACCAAGCAGAAATACTGGAATGGATTACCATGTCCTCCTCCAAGGGATCTTCATAACCCAGGGATCGAACATGTGTCTCTTATGTCTCCGGCATTTGGCAGGCAGGTTCTTTACCACTAGCACCACCTGGGATTTCCACAGGGGCTGTAGGACCTTCAATTACTGAATAGGTACCAGAAAGTCAGTAGGACCTTTCAGAATTTTCATCCAGAAGCAGCCACAGAACTAGCCCCACTGACTGAAAGTAAAAGTGAAAGTCATTCAGTCCTGTCCAATTCTTTGTGGCCTCATGGACTATACAGTCCATGGAATTCTCCAGGCCAGAATACTGGAGTGGGTAGCCTTTCCCTTCTTCAGGGGATCTTCCCAATCCAGGGATCAAACCCAGGTTTCCCACACGGCAGGCAGAATCTTTACCAGTTGAGCCACAAGGGAAGCCCAAGAATACTGGAGTGGGTGTCTATCCCTTCTCCAGCAGATCTTCCCAACCCAGGAAATGAACCAGGGTCGCCTGCATTGCAGGTGGATTCTTTACCAACTGAGCTATCAGGGAAGCCTCCACTGACTAAATCTAAAGAAACAAAACAATGCACAAATAAAGTCATTTTTAAGATGACAGCACACAGATCATGCTTATTTAACACAGTGGTGAAATGTTTGAAGGTACACAGTAATTGCTAAAAATTACTGTGTCCAATTACTGAAATTAAAAATACTCTAGGAGGAATCAATAGCAGAATATCTTAAGCATAAGAATAAATCAGTGAGCTGAAAGATAAAATTTTAGAAATAACTTCTGAAGAGCAGAATAAAGTAAAAAGAATGAATAGAGCTGAGAATATTCTCAGAGACTTCGGGGACCATATCAAATGCACCAACATTCGAATTATAGGGGTCCCAGGAGAAGAAGAGAAAAAGAAAGCGTATGAGAAAATTTTTGGAGATTATAGTTGAAAATGTCCCCTACATGGAAAAGGAAATAGCCAATCAAGTCCAAGAGGCACAGAGAGTCCCATACAGCACAAACCCAAGGAGAGACAGGCCGAAACACATACTAATCAAACTAACAAAACTAAACACAAAGAATATTAAAAGCAGCAAGGAAGAAGAAACAAGCAACATACAGGGAAACCCCACATGTTTAACTGCTTATCTTTCAGTAGAAACTCTGCAGGCCAGAAGGGAATGGCATGATATATTTAAAGTACTGAAAGGGAAAAATCTACAACCAAGATTACCGTACCCAGCAAGGATCCCATTCAAAATTGATGGAGAAATAAAAAGCTTTTCAGACAAGCAAGGAAAAGGCACTGGCAACCCACTCCAGTACTCTTGCCTGGAAACTCCCATGGACAGAGGAGCCTGGTGGGCTGCAGTCCATGGGGTCGCTAAGAGTCAGACACGACTGAACGCTTTCACTTTTCACTTTCATGCATTGGAGAAGGAAATGGCAACCCACTCCAGTGTTCTTGCCTGGAGAATCCCAGGGACGGAGGAGCCTGGTGGGCTGCTGTCTATGGGTCGCAGAGAGTTGGACACGACTGATGTGACTTAGCAGCAGACAAGCAAAAGTTAAGAGAATTCAGTACCGCCAAACCAGCTTTACAACCGATGTTAAATGGACTTATACAGTCAAGAAATACAACAGAAGAAAAAAGATCTACAAAATCAACCCCAAACAATTAGAAAATGGCAATAGGAACATATATAACAATAATTAAATGTAAATGTATTAAATGTAAATGTAAATGTATTAAATTCTCCAACCAAAAGACACAGACTGGCTGAAAGGATACAAAAACAAGACCCATATATATGCTGTCTACAAGAAACCCACTTCAGATCTCAAGACACATATAGACTGAAAGTGAGAGGATGGAAAAATATATTCCATGCAAATGGGAAGCAAAGGAAAGCTGGAGTAGCAATCCTCATATCAGACAAAATAGACCTTAAAATAAAGAAGATTCCAAGAGATAAGGATGGGCATTACATAATGATCAAGGGATCAATCCAAGAAGACATAAAAATTGTAAATATCTATGCACCCAACATAGGAGCACCTCAATACATAAGACAAACACTAACAGACATAAAAGGAGAAATGGACCGTAACACAATAATAGTAGGAGGCTTTAACACCCCACTTACACCAATGGACAGATCATCAAAACAGAAAATCAATAAGGAAACACGAGTCTTAAATGATACATTAGATGAGATGGATCTCACTGATATCTTCAGGACATTCCACCCAAATGCAGAAGAATACACCTTCTTCTCAAGTGCACATGGAACATTCTCCAAGATAGACCACATCTTGGGTCACAAATCAAACCTCAGTAAATTTATGAAAATTGAAATTGTATCAAGTACCTTCTCCAACCACAATGCTATGAGACTAGAAATCAATTACAAGAAAAAAAAAATCTAAGAAACACAAACACATGGAGATTAAACAACACATTTCTAAATAACCAACAGGTTACTGAAGAAATCAAAAGGAAAATCAAAAAATTTCTAGAAACAAATGACAATGAAAACATGACAACTCAAAACCTACGGGGTACAGCAAAATCAGTTCAAAGAGGGAAATTTATAGCAGTACAATCCTACCTCAAGAAACAAGAAAAACACAGAATGGACAACCTAACTTTACACCTAAAACAACTGGAAAAAGAAGAAGAAGAAAATCCCAAAATTAGCAGAAGGAAAGAAATCATAAAGATCTGAGCAGAAATAAATGAAAAAGAGATGGAAGAAACAATAGTAAAGATTAATAAACTAAAAGCTGGTTCTTTGAGAAGATAAACAAAATTGACAAACCTTTAGCCAGACTTCAAGAAAACAAGAGAGAAGAATCAAATCAACAAAATTAAAAATGAAAAAGGAGAGGTTACAATAGACAAGGCAGAAAAACAAAGGATTATAACAGACTTATGAACAACTATATGGCAATAAAACAGATAACCTGGAAGAAATGGACAGATTCTTAGAAAAGTTCAATCTTCCAAAACTGAACAAGGAAGAAACATAAATTATGAACAACACAATTACAAGTGCTGAAATTGAAGCTGAGATCAAAAATCTCCCCAAAACACAAAAGCCCAGGACCAAGTGGCTTCATAGGAGAATTCTATCAAACATTTAGAGAAGAGCTAATGCCTAGGCTTCTAAAACTCTTTCAAAAAATTGCAGAGGAAGAAACACTTCCAAACTCATTCTACGAGGCCACCATCACCCTGATGCCAAAACCAGACAAAGACAACACAAAGAAAGAAAACTACAGGCCAATATCACTGATGGACATAGATGTAAAAATCCTCAACAAAATTTTAGCAAACAGAATTCAGCAACACATCAAAAAGCTCAAACACCATGATCAAGTTGGGTTTATTCCAGGAATGCAAGGATTCCTCAGTATATGCAAATCAATCAATGTGATACACCATATTAACAAATTGAAAGATAAAAACCATATGATCATCTCAATAGATGCAGAAAAAGCCTTTGACAAAATTCAGCACCCATTTATGATTAAAACTCATCAAAAAATGGGCATAGAAGGAACCTACCTCAACATAGCAAAGGCCATATATAAGAAGCCTACAGCAAACATTATTCTCAATGGTGAAAAACTGAAAGCATTCCCCCTAAGATCAGGAACAAGACAAGGGGGTCCACTTTTGCCACTATTATTCAACATAGTTCTGGAAGTCTTAGCTACAGCAATCAGAGAAGAAAAAGAAAAAGAATCCAGATTGGAAAAGAAGTAAAGCTCTCACTGTTTGCAGATGACATGATACTGTACATAGAAAACCCTAAAAATAGTAACAGAAAATTACAGAGCTAATCAGTGAATTTAACAAAGTTGCAGGATACAAAATTAATACAAAAAATTACTTGCATTTCTATATGCTAACAATGAAAAATCAGAAAGAGCAATTAAGAAATCAATCCCATTCACCATTACAACAAAAAGAATTAAATATCTAGGAATAAACTTACCTAAGGAGACAAAAGAGATGGGAATACCAGACCACCTGACCTGCCTCTTGAGGAACCTATATGCAGGTCAGGAAGCAACAGTTAGGACTGGACATGGAACAACAGACTGGTTCCAAATAGGAAAAGGAGTACATCAAGGCTGTATATTGTCACCCTGCTTATTTAACTTACATGCAGAGTACATCATGAGAAATGCTGGGCTGGAAAAAGCACAAGCTGGAATCAAGATTGCCAGGAGAAATATCAATAGCCTCAGATATGCAGATGACACCACCCTTATGGCAGAAAGTGAAGAGGAACTCAAAAGCCTCTTGATGAAAGTGAAAGTGGAGAGTGAAGAAGTTGGCTTAAAGCTCAACATTCAGAAAATGAAGATCATGGCATCTGGTCCCATCACTTCATGGGAAATAGATGGGGAAACAGTGGAAACAGTGTCAGACTTTATTTTGGGGGGCTCCAAAATCACTGCAGATGGTGATTGCAGCCATGAAATTAAAAGATGTTTACTTCTTGGAAGGAAAGTTATGACCAACCTAGATAGCATATTCAAAAGCAGAGACATTACTTTGCCAACAAAGATCCGTCTAGTCAAGGCTATGGTTTTTCCTGTGGTCATGAATGGATGTGAGAGGTGGACTGTGAGGAAACCTGAATGCTGAAGAATTGATGCTTTTGAACTGTGGTGCTAGAGAAGACTCTTGCGAGTCCCTTGGACTGCAAGGAGATCCAACCAGTCCATCCTAAAGGAGACCAGTCCTAGGTGTTCCCTGGAAGGACTGATGCTGAGGCTGAACTCCAATACTTTGGCCACCTCATGTGAAGATCTGACTCATTTGAAAAGACCCTGATGCTGGGAGGGATTGCGGGCAGGAGAAGGGGATGACAGAGGATGAGATGGTTGGATGACATCACTGACTCGATGCACATGAGTTTGGGTGAACTCCAGGAGTTGGTGATGGACAGGGAGGCCTGGCGTGCTGTGATTCATGCGGTCACAAAGAGTCGGACACAACTGAGCAACTGAACTGAATTGAATGAAAGAAATCAAAGATGACATAAACAGATGGAAAGATATTCCATGTTCCTGGGTAGGAAGAATCAATATTGTGAAAATGACTATACTACCAAATGCAATCTACAGATTTAATGCAATCTGTATCAGATTACCAATGGCATTTTTCACAGAATTAGAACAAAAAATTTCACAATTCATATGAAAACACAAAAGACCCCCAAAAGCCAAAGGAGTCTTGAGAAAGAAGAATGGAACTAGAGAAATCAAACTTCCTGACTTCAGGTTATACTGCAAACCTACCGTCATCAAGTACCAGTACCAGTATGGTACTGGCACAAAAACAGAAATATAGACCAAAGGGACAAAATAGAAAGCCCAGAAATAAACCCATGCACCTATGGGTACCTTATCTTTGACAAAAGAGGCAAGAATATACAATGGGGCAAAGACAGCCTCTTCAATAAATGGTGCTGGGCAAACTGGACAGCAACATGTAAAAGAATGAAATTAGAACACTTCCTAACACCATACACAAAGATAGAATGGGTTAAAGACCCAAATGGAAGACCAGAAACTATAAAACTCTTAGAGGAAAATATAAGCAGAACACTCAATGACATAAATCAAAGCAAGATCCTCTATGACCCGCCTCCTAGAGTAATGGAAATAAAAGCAAAAGTAAACAAGTGGGACCTGATTAACTTACAAACTTTTGCACAGCAAAGGAAACTATAAGCAAGGTGAAAAGACAACCCACAGAATGGGAGAAAATAATAGCAAATGAAACAACTGACAAAGGACTAATTTCCAAAATATACAAGAAACTCATACAACTCAATACAGGAAAAAACAACCCAATCAAAAAGTGGTAAAAAGACCTAAACAGACATTTCTCCAAAGAAGACATACAGATGGCTAACAAACACATGAAAAGGTGCTCAACATTGCTCATTATTAGAGAAATGCAAACCAAAACTTCAATGAAATATCACTTCACACCAGTCAGAATTGCCCTCATCAAAGTCTACAAACAATAAATGCTGGCAAGGGTGTGGAGAAAAGGGAACACTCTTGCACTGTTGGTGGGAATGTAAATTGATACAGCCACTATGGAAGATGGTATGGAGATTCCTTAAAAAACTAGGAATAAAACCACCATATGACCCAGCAATCCCACTCCTAGGCACATAACATGAGAAAACCAAAACTGAAAGAGACAATGTATCCCATTTTTCAATAGCTAGAACATGGGAGCAATCTAGTTGTCCATCAACAGATGAATGGATAAAGAAATTGTGGTATATATAAACAGTGGAATATTCAGTTCAGTTCAGTTCAGTTGCTCAGTCATGTCTGACTCTTTGTGACCCCATGAATTGCAGCACACCAGGCCTCCCTGTTCATCACCAACTCCCAGAGTTCACTCAAACTGCTTAGCCTATAAAGGAAGACATTTGAGTCAGTTCTAATGAGATGGATGAACCTACAACCTATTATACAGAGTGAAGTGAGTCAGAAAGAGAAAGATAAATACCATATTCTAACACATATATACGGAATCTAGAAAAATGGTACCAAATAATTTATTTACAGGGCAACAATGGAGAAACAGACAGAGAACAGACTTATGGACATGGGGAGAGGGGAGGAGAGGGTGAGATGTATGGAAAGAGTAACATGAAAATTTACATTACCATATGTAAAACAGATAGCCAATGGGAATTTGCTGTATGGCTCAGGAAACTCAAACAGGGGCTCTGTATTAATCTAGAGGGGTGGGATGGGGCAGGAGATGGGAGAGAGGTTCAAGAGGGAGGGGATATATGTATACCTATGGCTGATTCATGATGAGGTTTGACAGAAAACAGCAATATTATGTAAAACAATTATCCTTCAATAAAAAAATAAATGTTTTTTAAATGATTGTGTTCATTAGACATTTACTAAATGCCAGCGACTGGGGTCAATGCTTTCCAGGCCACATCCCATTTGACCTTCACAACAACGCTCTGAGCGAGGGTGTGGTTGGCAGAGAAACCATCATCATCCCTATTTTACAGAAGACTTGGCCACAGTCATGTTAATTAGTGGCAGATCCGGAGTTTCTAGCAACTGTGCCAATTCTCTGCTTTTCTGGTCTTTTAAGATGACTATATAATACAATAAAAATAATCATTCTCATTTATTTAGGATTTACCCTGTGATTTAAGTGGATTAGCTCAAATTTCTCTCCACAGGAGCGCCCTATGAATGTACATGCTTTATTGATGCTAAAACCAAGGTGAAGAGGGTAGGTGACCCAAGCTTATCTACAGGGATTTGAACACAGACAGCTTCCCAGGTGGCGTGAGGGGTAAAAGAACCCACCTGCCAATGCAGGAGACACAGGTTCAATCCCTGGGTCAGGAAGATCCCCGGAAGAGGCCCTAACAACCCACACCAGTATTCTTGCCTGGAGACTCCCATGGACAGAAGAGCCTGGCTGGCTGTGATCTATGGAGTCCCAAAGAATTGGACATGACTGAAGCAACTGAGCAAGCAGAGATGCAGCTGGGTTCCAAAAACCAGGCTCTGAAGTACTGTGACGTACCTCCTCTCTAAAAGGAGGAGGTATATGTTATAGTTTTACAAACTATAAAATGCTCCCTGAATGTCAAAAAGGACCATGATCACTATTATTACAGCTTGGCCTATGGGGAAAGCAGTTTTTGAACTGATCTACAGTAACAGGGGGATTCTCAAGTGGCTCCATCCTAAAGAGCCTGCCTGCCAATGCAGGAGCCGCGGGAGAAGAGAGTTTGATCCCTGGGTGAGGAAGATCCCCTGGAGGAGGAAATGGCCACCCCATCCGTATTCTTGCTGGGAGAATCCCATGAACAGAGGAGCGTGGTGGGCTACGGTCCACAGGTTTGCAAAGAGTCAGGCATGACTGAGTGACTGATCATGCACACACAATAACGGAGGGCACATGAGACAAAGGCGAGAGCAAAGGCCCGTAGGCAGGAGTGAACGTGGCAGGTTCTAGAAGCAGCGAGGCCAGGGCTGCTCTCACAGCGGAACTCATTCACGGGGGCAGGCAGGAGAGTGAATCAAACAGCGAAGAAACAATAAATCCATGAAACAACTGTTCACACTCGCAGGCTCGCTTACCTCCTAGGACACCCTCATCACTCATGTAAAGAAGAAATGGAGCAATAACCAACCCGGGGACCTCGGGAGGAAAGGAGTGGAAATGAACCCCTCCTTTGGCGACACCCGAGCCATAAATCCGCAGCCGCCAAGATGCCGAGCCAGCTCCGCGCACGGGCGCCGTCCGTCTTCCTCAGAGCCATCAGGAAGGCCTCTTTTTTGTAAGCTGCGGTGGGTGTTGCTGTCGTTATTATTGTTCTCTGTCTGACTTCATGCGGTGAATTGGAAACAAGTGAACTTGGTGGAAAAAGAATATGTACTCATCTCTGAGGACCAATCTGGATTTGAATGCCCCTGCTCTGAGAAGCTCAAGGAAAGCGGATCTTGTTCAGAATATCTGAAAAATGGTCTCTAGCACAGGACGTAGTTTTCTCTCTTGTGAGGGGATAGTTTTAAGGTCAGATGGTTTGGATTCCTCGGGGTCCAGCACAGTCTATGCCTGTCAATAGAGCTGACTTTTTGCAACCCCATGGGTAGAATCCTTAGAATTCTCTAGGCCAGAATACTAGAGTGGGTAGCCATTCCCTTCTCCAGGGGATCTTCCCAACCCAGGGATCAAACCAGGGTCTCCTGCATTGCAGGCGGATTCTTTACCAACTGAGCTATCAGGAAGCCCAAGCAACAAGTAAATATTAGCTTAATGTGGGCTGTTTGGGTGGTTGATTCCTTGACGAATGAATAAGTAAATTAATTCGTGAAATGATCTGTACAGAGGAAAGAATATAGACTTTAAGATCAGGCCCCATAGCCATGGATCCTACTCAACCACCAACATCCTGTTTGACTCAGATCAAGTCACTTAAGCTCTCTGAGCTTCTTAACAGATTTGTAAAAGGCAATAATGTTAGCTCCAGTGATGGACTTGTGTTCTCCGCCGTGTTTTGTTTCTTTCCAGCCTCCGTTTATTTTACTTCTTATAAAATAAGTGTGGTGACCCATCCCTCTCCCATCCTTGGTACTCTGGTCATTAGAAGGCAATGGCACCCCACTCCAGTACTCTTGCCTGGAAAACCCCATGGACGGAGGAGCCTGGTAGGCTGCAGTCCATGGGGTCGCTAAGAGTCGGCCACGACTGAGCGACTTCACTTTCCCTTTTCACTTTCCTGCACTGGAGAAGGAAATGGCAACCCACTCCAGTGTTCTTGCCTGGAGAATCCCAGGGACAGGGGAGCCTGATGGGCTGCCATCTATGGGGTCGCACAAAGTCGGTCACGACTGAAGCGACTTAGCAGCAGCAGCATTAATAACTCTACCTACAGCCAACAGGAGTGAATGTATAACCATAGGCTAGGCCAACCAGTGGGTTCCATTCCCATCAAGAAAGTCATTGTCTCAGGGGAAGGGCCAGGACTCAAGCCAGGCTAATCACAGCTGTATTAGTCAGGGTTCTCCAGAGAAAGACAAACAACAGGGGGGATATATAAAGAAAGAGAGAGAGACATACATTTATATAGACACGGTGCCATGCCATGCCCAGTCACTCAGCCCTGACTCTCTGCAACCGCATGGACTGTAGCCCACCAGGCTCCTTTACCCATGGTATTTTCTAGGTAAGAACCCTGAAGTAGGTTGCCATTTCCTACTCCAGGAGATCTTCTCGATTCAGGAATCCAACCCAAGTCTCCTGCATCTCTGCACTGGCAGGCAGATTCTTCACCACTGTGTCACCTGGGAAGCCCAGACATAGTACAGACAGAGAACATGATAGAGATGGAGGTGGACACAGAGATGGAACTGGAGACGAAGACAGAGAAGGAGACAGAGATGGATTAAACCCATCTGATGAAGCCCACCCACATTATGGGGGGTAATCTGCTTCACTCAAAATCTGGTTTAAATGTGGGATGGATATGTACACACTGCTATATTTAAAATGGATAACCAACAAGGACCTACTATATAGCACACGAAACTCTACTCAGTATTGCCAGTCTGGATGGGAGGGGGGCTTTGAGGAAGAATAGATACATGTATGTGTATGGCTGAGTCCCTTTGCTATTCACTTGAAACTATCACAACATTGTTAATCAGCTATCAGTTCAATGCAGTCACTCAGTCATGTCTGACTCTGAGATCCCATGGACTGCAGCACGCCAGGCCTCCCTGTCCATCACCAACGCCCAGAGCTTGCTCAAACTCATGTCCACTGAGTTGAAGATGCCATCCAACCATCTCATCTTCTGTCGTCCCCTTTTCTTCCAACCTTCAATCTTTCCCAGCATCAGGGTCTTTTCTAATGAGTCAGCCCTTCATATCAGGTGGCCAAAATATTGGAGCTTCAGCATCAGTCCTTCCAATGAATGTCCAGGACTGATTTCCTTTAGGATTGACTGGTTTAATCTCCTTGCAATCCAAGGGACTCTCAAGAGTCTTCTCCAACACCACAGTTCAAAAGTATCGATTCTTTAGGGCTCAGCTTTCTTTATGGTCCAACTCTCACATCCATATATGCCTACTAGAAAAACCATAGCTTTGACTCTACAGACCTTTAATCAGCCATAACCCCATACAAAGTAAAAAGCTTTTTTAAAATGTTAATCAGATCTTTAAATATTTCTCATTCCTGCTGTACTTGAGTCAAAAAGGATGTAAGAGCAGAAAACTCAGGGCAGGAGGTCCAAGGCTCACAGGGAGGGCAGGAGACAAGACACTGGGTTTCGAGCTCAGGAAACCAGCCACCAGCCATGCAGACCAGACAGGCTCAGGACTGACTGTCCCAAGCCATGTGGCCAAAGTCCCTGGAGAACTTATATGATGCCAGGAAGAAAATCTCTCACAGAGATGACCGTGCAGCCTTCTAACTAGTCTCTCTTTCCACCTTTGGGCCCATACAGTCTGTCCTCAATACAAGAGCGAGAGTAATGATGTGAAAACATGAAGTTAATCATGTTTCTCCACTTGAAACTCACCAGTGTATTCCCACCTCACTCAGAATAAAAGTCACAGGCTCTGCACTGACCTCCCATCCCCTACGCGATCTGCCTCTGTGATGAAATCCATCAAGCCCTCTTCCTCCTCAGGGCCTTTGCACCTGCTGATTCTTCTTTCTGGAATGTTCTTCCCCCAAATATCTGCCAGGCTTCTTCTATCACCTCCACTGTTCTCCACAGTACTCTCATCTTCTCTTCATAGTATTTCATTTAGCGGTGTGTACAACGGATCCACCATACACGGTTGTACTTTCTGCTATATCTCTACTGCCTGGAGCAGTGCCTGACACAGAAGGCAAACAATAAATTTTTGCTGGGGGGGGGGGGTGCGGGAATCAGTGACTACTGAATCCTGGCAAAGCTATGGAGGTGTGAAGGGTATTGGCAGGTTTTGCATAATGGATTCAAGAAACAAGCAAAACAGACAAAGCAGGGACAGGTAATGCTAATGTATCAGTTGCGTCCATTGCCACGTGAGTTCAACATGCCAATGTGGAGACCAAGGTGCTTGTGTCAACAGAGAATTCTGCACCACACTACAAGGGCACATCATAGATACATAATGCTTTTCAGAGAGGAAGGGTATAGGATGGCACTGATCCAGAGGGACACAAGCTAAAGTAAGGAAAACATGACCTTCCCTGGTGGTACAGTGGTTAAGAATCCATCTGGCAATGTAGGGGGCATGGATTCAGTCCCTGGTCTGGGAAGATCCCACATGCCACAGAGCAACTGAGCCCTGGCACCTAGAGCCAGTGGTCTGAAACAGTGAGAAGCCCAGGCACCGTAATGAACAGCAGCCCTGCTGGATGCAACTAGAGAAAGCCCACACACAGCAATGAAGACATGTGCGTGCTCACTTACTCGGCTGTGTCCAACTCTTTGCAACCCCATGGACTGTAGCCTGTCAGGCTCCTCTGTCCATGGGATTCTCCAGGCAAGAATATTGGAGTGGGTTGCCATTTCCTCCGCCAGGGGATCTTCTCGACCCAGGGATCAAACCCAAGTCTCCTGCATCTCTTGCACTGATAGGCAAATTCTTTACCATCCCACCACCTGGGAAGACCTGAGGTGCATGTATGGTTAAAATTATGGTTTTCTCTAGATATATGCCCCAGAGTGGCATTGCTGGACCATATGGTACCAATGAACTCATCTTTCATTTCCCTAATAAGCATAAGGGTAGGAGTATGCCAGGAATTCAAAGATAAATGGCCTCTGCCATCAAGGAATATGAACTGGGGTGCTTAGGTGTTCAGTTGTGTCCAACTCTTTGCAGCCCCACGGATTATGGCCCACCAGGCTCCTCTGTTCATGGAATTTTTCAGGCGAAAATACTAGAGTGGTTGCCACTTCCTACTCCAGGGGATCTTTCCAACCCAGGGATCGAACCTGTGTTTCTTTCATCGCCTGCATTGGCAGGCAGATTATTTACCACTAGTGCCACCCAGGAAGCCCCATGAACTGGTAGAGAGATGGAACCAAAAGTAAGTGAATCCATTATCATGTCAGAGAAGAGTGTGGCGGATGAAAAGAGGGCAAGTAATTTGGTTTATGGATCTTGCAGAGGGCTTCTGCAAAGGGAGAGTTATCACATCCAGGTTTTGAAGGATAAGCAGGAGTTTGCCATTGGAAAAAATGAAGAAAGGCATTCCATACACAAGGAAGAGAATATGCAAAGGCAAGAGCTATAAATGAGTATGAAATATCTGCAGATAAGTCCAAAAATTCAGTGGCAAGTGACCACGGGGTGGGTGCCTGTATGCACGCGTGCTCTGTTATGTACAACTCTCTATGACCCCATGGGCTGCAGCCCACCAGGCTCCTATGTCCCTGGGATTTTCCAGGCGAGAATACTGGAGTGGTGTGCCATTTCCTCCTCTAGGGGATCTTCCTGACTCAGGGATCAAATGCATGTCTCCAGTGGCTGCTGCATTGGCGGGCAGATTCTTTACCACCGAGCCACCAGGGTATATGTGGTGAAAAGGGGTGGCTTTCTGGATACAGCTGGAGATGGGGTGCCTAAGACTGCAAAGGCTTTCTGTGCCATGCTGCAGACTTTAGGGTTGATTTTGCACCTACCGAATAGCCAGACGAGGTCAGCAAGGAGGCAGGTAAGATGACTGAACTGGTGTAAAAAGGACTTTTTCCCACTGAACCATCTAACAAGCCGTGATGTTTTTTAATGACAGAATCGGTGTCCTTTCAGCCACATAGCACTCTGCAGTCATGTGCTGCCTTCTTTTGTGGGAGGGCAAGAACCAGGCAACAGCTACTCCTCCTGCAGACACACGCTGGCTACACTCATTGTCCAGACCCATCTTCGGTATTGACGTCCCGTGAACCGGGGGACCGTAGCAAAACCATCCTCCAGTATATCAAACAGACAGGGTGGCCAAGGCCTTCACAGAATAACAGAATAAAATGCGCTTCTGCTTCTGGAATCCTTGATGAATCAATCTGCCAGTTCGCAAACGACAGATAAACATGGTGGGTGCAACAGCAGCTTAGCCACCAAGGTCCCTGCATAAATAACATCCTATGCCATCGGCGTTAAAAGAGAGATCTCTGGGATGTATTGTCTTGCAGAAGAAAAATAATAAAGACACCAGATTTTTAAGCTACGAGCCAGGGCATTATGCAGCAAAGGTTTGCGTGTCCCCGGAAAGTCAGCGCTGCCTGAGAAAGGGATGGTGGGTGAAAAGCACATTGTGATATGCAAACAGACTCTGCTGTCAGCCAACTGGCCCATCAGGAAGATGAATGCAAAACCGCACAACAAATAGATCAAGAAAGTATTGTGTGCGCATGGAAGAAGAAGTTCTCCGTAATAATAGTAAATGCTTGCGCAGCGCCCGCTGTATGTCAGACACCATTCTTGGCACTTGACATGTATTACATCATTTACTTCTCATAATGAGGTAGGAAGGTATCATTAATCTTCGCTTTACAGATGAGGCCTTAGAGACACAGAGAGGTTAAGCCACTTGTCCAAGGTCACACAGCATACAGGCAACAGAGCTAGAAGTGAAACTCAGTCTGGAAACTTGCCTTCAGAGTGCGTAGTCAGAACCATCATGGCCACAGCAAGGGGAGAGACTATTTCTTGCAAGTGGGAGACCTGAGTTTGAATCCTAGTCCCTTCAACGCTCTACCTTTGTCTTTGGGAGAGTTACTTGATCTTTTGAACCTTGATTTTTCCCAACTGGGAGATGAAAACCCTGGGAGTGCTTATCTCCAAAGGTCTTGAACCAACTGAGTGAGAGACTGGCACACAGGGGACGGCCAGTGGATGTTGGCTGACATCAAGCTGAGAAGCTATCCAAAGGGCGCTCCCTGCGGCTGCTTATTCTAATTTATGAGTTCACCCAATGAGCTTGAATCACTTCCCAAAGTGACTCCTATAACCTGTTCACCTTGCCCTCCAATCACCCTGGATCGAACCTTCTTCTTATCTACATAATGGCCATAACTATTACTAGTCCACAGTGTCAAAACCTTCAGATCCTGGTGTGCTCCTTAAAAAGTGGCTCCTTTCTCTAGGGCTCCCATGAAAAACACCCTACAAGACTGATATTTGGAAATGACAGCGCTGCCAGAGATAAAGCCGATCACAACAGGTTTTGAGTCATTTTTTTGCTCACCAAAATGCTCTGAGATTCATCAAAGACTTATTAGCAGGGCTGGTTTAAAAGCCTGGACCACTCAACTTTGCAGTCATCACAAAACTTTTACTTTGCGGACTGCCAGTATTTCCTAGACATTTTCAGTTTATCAAGTTGCACACATCTCCACATTTATAAATAATTTCCTATTTACAAATTCAGCAATATGTATCAGGCTTTTATTAAGCAGCTGCTACCATGCTAGGTCCTTGAACTGAGAGAATTAATAAGATATGGTCCCTGTCTTCAAGGAGCTTTTAATCTCTTAGGGAGACAAATTCACAACTAAAGTCAATACCACATTGTAAGTGTTCCTTGAAAGTGAAAGTGTTAGTCGCTCAGTCGTTTCCAATTCTTTGTGACCCTATAGACTGTAGCTCACCAGGCTCCTCTGTCCGTGGGATTTCCCAGGCAAGAATACTCGAATGAGTTTCCATTTCCTTCTCCAGGGGATCTTCCTGACCCTGGGACTGAACCAGAGTCTCCCGCATTACAGGCAGACTGTTTACCATCCAAGCCACCAGAGAAATGTTCTAGGGTATTATAAACAAAATGCTGTGAGGCTGGACTGGAAGTAGCATTTCTATCTGCCCTGGGGAGGGGCCAGGTCTTGGCCACAAGATATGAAAGATCACCAAAACTCAGTGGTATAAATCATGAAGATATTGAAGCTAAGGAGCCTGGAAATCAGCTTGGACCAAACAGAGACATTTTTGAACATTTGCAGAGATGTTGTCTGGGAACAGAACTGGGGAAATGTGGGCAGATGCAGAAATGACAGTTCTCTGCGTGACATTTAATTGCCCTACACCATATGCAAGTAGTTGCAGAACGTGTAAACTTTTGGTGTGTGGTGTGCATAGACATATTATGGCAGGTTAATTCTTCTTCCTGATGGAGAGTCTCAATTCTTACTCCTTCTGGCCCCAGAACATTTCGTAAGAGTCCCTTTGATATCTTGTAGGTATCAGATCCACCTGCCTTCAGGAGCTGAGCACAGCGTCTCTGCCCTGGTCTGGCGACCGCTTACCCTGCCGCTGCCCTTTTTGTGTCCTCTGACGTCACAGCCTCCTTTGAATCCTAGGCTCGCATTAGACTTGTCACATTACAGGTGTGAAACTGAAAATGTCAAAATTCTCTCGCTCTCTCCAAAAGAATGGTGAGACGGTTAGAAACGATGAATTCCTCAGACTGAAATGTCTCTCACTTTTCAAACACTCCTTCTAGAATTCCAAAGACAGCGGGGCCTCCCTGGGTTCCGCTCGCTTTCGCAGTTTACATTTCCATGTTTCAGTTGAAAGGTTGAGCTTTTGGATAAAAGTCTGCAAGAAGACAAAGTAACTAGTACTTACTCAAACTCTATTATGTGCCTGAAACACACTAAATATTTTCTGCCCGTTAAAACCCTACAAAGAAGGATGAGGATTGAAGTAACAGAAGTGAGGATCACAGAGGCTCAGTAATTCACCCAGGATCACACAGCTCAAATGCAGAATTCAAAACAGTTGACTCCAAAGCATAAGTAAGTCCTTTCCAACATAACCTCTGGTAAAACGATACCTAAATGGTGCAGAAGTGATGTATTCAGAGTGACGCATACCTGA
Source organism: Cephalophus harveyi (assembly GCA_006410635.1). NCBI lineage: Eukaryota > Metazoa > Chordata > Mammalia > Artiodactyla > Bovidae > Cephalophus > Cephalophus harveyi. Next base: position 221,266 of record SJYT01032250.1, on the reverse strand, counting down.
CATCGAGCACATAATCTTTTCTTCAAGGTTTTGTTGTTCAGTCAGTAAGTCATGTCTGACTCTTGGCGACCCCATGAACCGCAGCACGCCAGGCTTCCCTGTCCTTCACTATCTCCTGGAGTTTGTTCAAACTCATGTTCACTGAGTCGGTGATGCCATCCAACCATCTCATCCTTTTGCCTTCAATCTTTCCCAGCATCAGGGTCTTCTCCAATGAGCTGGCTCTTCGCATCAGTGGCTTAGGCACCTAAGCTAATCTTGTCTGTGATAAGAGAAACCCAAGTACCACCTGGCAGTATTTGTCATGACAAGGATACTCCAGATCGGGGATCAGTGAGCTACAGCCCTGTACCACATCTAGCCTGCTGCCGTGTTTTGTCCCCAGAGTTTCATTTCATGCTACAGCAGCAGAACTGAGTGGCTGTAACAGAGACTGCACAGTCTGCAGAGCCTAGAAAACTTACTATCTGTCCCTTTACAGAAAAGGTTTATCAACCGCCAGACTAGAAACATCATTCCGTCTTCCACTATACGCTATTTGAAGCCAGGAGATAACAAGGGAGGGAGAGAGGGAGCAGAATGATGGAAAATCATCACTGAAAATGCACTAAGTACTGTGATGGTTAATTTCATGTGCCAACTCAACTGGACGAAGGCAGGCCCAGACATCTGGTAAAGCATTATGTCTGGGTGCATCGAGGATGGTGTTCCTGGAACAGACCAAATCAGTAGCTTGAGTAAAGAAGATCCACCCTCATCAAAGTGGAAAGGCATCATCCAGCCAGTTGATGGTCCTGAAGAAACCAAGAAGAATAGAAAGTGAAAGTGTTAGTCGCTCAGTTGCCCCTGAGTCTTTGTAACCCCAGGGAAAAGTAGGCCACCAGCTCCTCTGTCCATGGAATTCTCCAGGCAAGAATACTGGAGTGGGTTGTCTTTCCCATCTCCAGGGGATCTTTCCGACCGAGGGATCGAACCCTGGCCACCTCACGCATTGCAGGCAGATTCTTTACCATCTGACCCACCAGGGAATCTACATAAAGGTTAGACAAAGGGTGAATTCTCTCTTCTTGAGCTGGGACACCCATCTCCTGTCCTCAGACATCAGAGCTCCTGGTTCCAGGGTCTTCAGACTCAGACTGAATTACGGCCCCTGCTTTCTTGGTTGTCCACCTTGCAAGTGGCAGATCCTGGGACTGCCTGGTCTCCATAAACATGTGAACTAACAATCAGTAAACAAAGGATGATGCAGCCATCACATTACAGCCGCCCCAGCAGTGAGCCCTGGGGGAACTCAGGATGGAGGCAGGGTTTGCACCCCCATCTAGCAGTCAGAAACTGCAGCCACCCCTGACAGTGCACCCTAAGGAGACTCAAGATGAAAAGCACAGGATACTGACCCCAGAAAGCTGAAGTGCATATCAAAGGAATGATTTCAATGAGCCTAGACTTTGCACCTTCCCATACATAGAAAAGCGCTAAATTCCTTAACTTGGGAGTTCTGGTTTTCTTTGATTAACAGTGATTTTTTGATGTTCCGACTTCCTCATCTTTGCTGCAAAATCTCCTATATATGCTGCCCCCATGCCCTTGCTTCTTCAGAAGCAGTCTCTCAGAGCAATTGAGATGCTGTGTCCCAGGCTTAAGTCCTCAGTTTTGTCTGACAAATAAAACATAACTCTCAACTTTTAGGTCATGCATTTTTTTTTTCAGTTGACATACATGAGAGCCAGTTCTTAAAATAAATCTCCCTTTACATGCATCTATAAAGACCCTGTTGGTTCTGTTTGTCTCATCCAAAACTGCAGTGGCTCACATGGTAAAGAATCTGTCCACAATGTAGGAGACCCAGGTCTGTTTATCTGGAAAGCCTAAGGTGAAGGTGAAGGTGAAGTCGCTCAGTCGTGTCCGACTCTTTGTGACCCCATGGACTGTAACCTACTAGGCTTCTCCATCCATGGGATTCTCCAGGCAAGAATACTGGAGTGGATTGCCATTTCCTTCTCCAATCAAGCACCAAATACAAGTGACCTATCAGAAGTGCTCAATATGACTGCTGCTGTGTTTCAAGCTGGGAGCCAGCAAGAGAAGGACTCATTTACTCACTCAGCAAATATTTACTGAGCACCTACTATGTACTGGACATTGGAGTGGGGGCTGGGGAGACAATGATAAACAGAAACTGCATATTCTAGTGAGATACATACCTCATAATTTCCACCTCCAAGAATTTACAACTGTGTGAGCTATATAAATTAGAATAACACAGTGTAAGGAGGCTGATAAGAGTCTGAGACACTGGGCTTCCCTGGGAGGAAGGAGGAAGAAGCAACTAGATTTTTTCCCCCCAGAAGATGAGGAGAGCTTTTGGGGGTAACATCTGAATCAGGTGCTAAAAAATAGTTTGTTAAGCAGAGAAGAGGAAAGGTGTGCCAAGCAGTGAGACGAGAACGTGCAAAGGTCCCGTGGTAGGAAGTCACCAAGCACATTAAACCAACAGCAAGGAAACATGCTGGGGCTGCAGCAGAGGCCAACGAATGGGGAGAGCAGAGAAGAAAGTTACAATATCATGGGCTGTCTGGTAGGTTCTGAAGACAGGCTCCACAAATTCAATCTTAACTATCCATCCTGGTCCAAGTCCTGGCTGTAGGCTCACAGTCGATGACTTCCATACTCAGCTCTCAAAGTCACCTTGCGGGCCAATCTGAAAACACATTCAAAGCACTCCGAACTCTCCCTGATACAGGAAAAGCACTGAATTTTTTCACTTCTATTGTTAATATCATCTTGTGGGGCTGACTCCAAAGGTCCTGCAAACTAAGCTTCATAAATTGCAACATTCAATCTCCACTGATCTTCAACTAATGGAGAGGAAAGTATCAGGAAACAGTAGCGAGATGAAAGGTATCAACACAGGCTGTAGTATAAAGGTGTGTTCCACTTAAAGAGAATAGGCAGAGCTCAAATCCAAACACCACCATCCATCCACACTAGGTGGCCTGAGAGAGGTTGCCTAACCTCTCTGTGCCTTGATTGTGCCTCTGGTCTCTTGATTCGTAAGCCAGGGATGCTAACAGAACCAACTCCCTCTGTAGCTGGTGAGGACTGCAAGAGACGATCAGGGAAAGCACAATGCAGAGATGTAGGGAGCAATCAATAAATGTTAGCTATTCACATATCATCTTCAAGGCCATCATTACGCAAGTGAAACGAGCATACATTGTCTTCCTCACACTCTAGGAAGCCCTGATGGCAGAGCAAGGGCTTTTACTCATCTCTTGGCAAAACCACTTTAGATTCCAGACATCTCTAAGAAGAAAGAACAATCTTCACGAAGTGGGAGGCAATGATGAATCCTGAAATTCCTAAGTTCCATTTTAGTAGTCAATGCTGTCTCATCATCTTTACTGGAAACTCCACTACATAGACAATCAAATAATACTACCTTGTCTGTGTTTTGCTTTTAGAAGTGGGGCAAAAAAAAAAAAAAAAAATTACAGAGTAATGACAAAAATATGGCAATGGAACTAGACAGAGAATTAGAGGCAGGATGGAGTCTGCATTGGAAGGACTGGGGAGAAGAGAAAGAAGTCCATCTGTAACTGCATTGGTGTCTTCTCCCTGCCCCCCACAGTTGTCAATAACCTTCTAAATGCTAGATCTGTCCCCAGGCTAGTGAGGAATTACCCACAGATGGCCCCTTTCATGATCTAGGAGTGGAATCCATTAGAATGTTGTTTGCTTGTTGGAAGAATATAATCCAGCCTGTACTTCAAGCATCAACAGTTAAATACGTGCTGATTTAAAAATCAATCTGAAAGTCAAGGTTTCCTTTTCAAATCCTTTCCATAGGAGGGCAGTGGTGGCAGAACAGAGGGACAAAGCTTTGATTGGTACCACCTGCTGAATGCCCGCATCTCAAGGAGACTGCTACAGATTTCAGAGCATCAAAAATGGAAAATGATTGTGAGAGGGGAACAATAGGCAAAATGCCAAGATCACCAGCCACTAAGGGGCCATGCCATGAGCCAGAAGATGCCTGGTCGTCCCTGAATCAAATAGCAAAAAGTCGCTTCACCAAGCCTTCGACTCAGTGTTGAAGACTGCATGATAACGACCAAGTAATCTGAAAGACTGAAACAGACATGACAAGGATCAAACCGGCATGACATGTGCATGCACAGAATAAATGCAGGTGTGTGCTTACACAGAGGGCTTTCCTGGTGGCTCTGCAGTAGAGAATCCGCCCGCAATGCAGGAGCCGCTGGAGACACAGGTTCAAATCCCTGGGTCTGGAAGATCCTCTAGAGCAGGGCATGGCAACCCACTCCAGTATTCTTGCCTGGAGAATTCCATGGACAGAGGAACCTGGCGGGCTACTGTCCGTGGGGTTGCAAAGAGTTGGATATGACTGAAGCGACTTAGCTCATGCTCACACACACACACTCAAAGCCATACAGAGATACACAGGCACACAGACACACACACAGAGATCTTATGCCAGATGCAGGTAAAATGGAAATGAATCTTGAAGTGAAATGATTCTGCCAGGACTTGCTTTGTTCCTGAGAGTTTGGGAAGAGCTAGTGCTCTGATTCTTGCTGGTTTTCGCTGTCAGTCCACACTGATGCCAGGTGAGAAGGAACGCCCCTTTTGCGTCCTGACCCAGCAGAGATTTCAACCTGGGATCGCACATTCAAATGGCTATGGGAGCCCGAAAGAGCACACTGGTAAATGAAATGGGCCAGAGATCAACCACAGGGAGTGGTGGGAAGTGTGGCAAAAATAAAGGGCACCTAACCATCTAGAGGGATTGCCACCACTCAACACCAGAGGACCACAACTGGGTAAGAACATGGGCCATGTGTTTTCCACTGTTCACTATATTTTAAGAAGACAGAAACCCAAATTTTTATGTGAAAACTCCAATTTTAAAATATTAGACATGGATTCAAAATAGTCTTAAAACCCTGAGAGCTAAACAAAGCAAATCCCTCACTGGGCTGGCAGGCCAGGTTCCACTTTGCAGCCAGTCTGCAAAATGTCTCATCCACTCCCTCCAGCAACATTCTGGCTTGTCAACTCCTGGTCTTCTCATGCCCAGTGGGACCCCCTGCCCTGAATTCCTACCACCCAGGAGCTGGTCTTCTGATCACTGTGTTTGTTCATGAAACAAGAGAAACAGAGAGAGACGTAACACAGCTACCCTCCTAGGGCCATGAGATCAGTCTGATTTTCCCAGGAGACACACTCCTCTTTCAAGTAAATAGCAATGCTATGATGACTGGAAAAGGATAAATGACACTGCAAGGGTACGATCCACAGGAAAGTTATATACATAAATGTGTGTGTGTATCTATTTATATATATGTGTGTGCGTATATCTATTTACATATCTATCTATTGATAGATAAACACATATATGATGTTTTGTCCACTAATTGTTGGAACTCTTTTGTGACCCCATGGACTGTAACCCTCCAGGCTCCTCTGTCCATGGGATTTCCCAGGCAAGAATGCTGAAGTGGGTGGCAAGTTCCTCCTCCACAGGATCTTCCCAACCCAGGGTTCGAACCCACATCTCCTGCATTGGCAGGTGGGTTCTTTACCACTGAGCCACCAGGGAAACCCATATATATATGTGTGTGTGTGTGTGTGTGTACATGTATCTACAGTATGATTTCATCTCTGTTGACTGAAATGTGCATAGGAAAAAAAAGACAGGAAAGCCAAAAGTTTAGAGTTTCAGAAAAAGTGTAGGCTTTTGGACGGGAGGGGAGTCTGGGGGAGAATGGCTACATGGTAGGTAGGGCTGAGTCCCTTGGCTGTGCACCTGAAACGATCACAACATTGTTAACTGGCTATCCCCCAATACAAAATGAAAAGGCATAGAGATGGCTAATGAAAAGATGTTCAACATCACAAAATTATTGGAGAAGTGTAAATCAAAAATACAGTGAGATATCACCTCACACTGGTCAGAATGGCCACCGTCAAGAAATCCACAAACAAATGCTGGAGAGGATGTGGAGAAAAGGACACCTTCTTGCACTGTTGGTGGGAATGTAAATTGATACACTCACTATGGAAGACGGTATGGCGATTCCTTTAAAAACCAGGAATAAAACTACCATGCATGCATGCAAAGTAGCTTCATTTGGTAACCCCATGGACTGTAGCCCTCCAGGCTCCTCTGTCTGTGGAATTTCCCAGGCAAGTATACTGGAGTGGGTTGCCATTTCCTGTTCCAAAACTACCATATGAGCCAGCGATCCCACTACTAGGCATATACTCTCAGGAAACCAAAATTGAAAAAAACACATGTACCCCAATGTTCATTGCAACACTATTACAATAGCTAGGACATGGAAGCAACCTAGATGCCCATCAACAGATGAATGGATAAAGAAGCTATGCATGTATACACAATGGAATATTACTCAGCCATAAAAAATCTATGCATTTGAGTCTGTTCTAATGAGGTGGATGAACTTAGAGCCTGTTACACAGAGTGAAGTAAGTCAGAAAAAGAAAAACAAATATCATATATTAATGCATATATATGGAATCTAGAAAGATGATACTGATGAATCTATTTGCAGGGTGGCAATGGAGACACAGACATAGAGAAGAGACTTACAGACAGGAGCAGGGGGAGGACGGAGAAGGTGGGATGAACAGAGAGAGCAGCATGGAAACATAGACACTGCCATATGTAAAATAGACAGTCAATGGGAATTTGCCGCATGACCCAGGGAACTCCAGCTGAGGCTCTGTAACAACCTAGAGGGGTGGGAAGGGGTGGGAGGGAGGTTCCAGAGGGCGGGGACATACATACACCTAAGGCTGATTCATGTTGATGTATGGTAGAAATCAACACAAGGCTGTAAAGCAATTATCCTTGGATTAAAAATAAATTGATTAAAAAAAGAAAAAGCATAAGCTTGAAAAACCTAGTTCTGCATCCGACTCCACCTTCCATCTGTGACATGGACCTGGTCCCTTCATCACCTGTGTCTCTGCTTCCTCCCTTACAAAATGAGAAGGTTGGGTCTTAAGCTTTAAATGTCTAATCTCTACTGTGAGGTCCACGGTGACCCGGAGGTGATTCTATTTGTCCACATACCCTCATGGTGAAGGCACAGATCTGTTCAGACACCATAAGAAACTAAAGACCAGCCAACAAGAGTCTGAGTGGGAGGTTCATTGCTTCCTAGCTGTGCAGTCCTACGTGTGTGACTTAACCTCTCTGAGTTCCCGTCTTCACAAGAAGCGTTTATTGAGCATTTGCAATGAGCCAGGCATTGTTAAGTACTCGGGCACAAAGTAGGTGCTCTGAGATCGAAACCTCTCAGCCTATGACCCAAAATGCCCTGGCCCCCAGGTGTGTGTGGCTTGGCCCACACTATGGGTTTTGCTTCTTTTTATTGAAACTGAACTAAAATTTAAGTTCAAGAGAGTACACAGATGGGCTTTCCTGATGGCTCAAAGGGCAAAGAACCCACCTGCAGTGTAGGAGACAAGAGAGACATCGGTTCAATCCCTGGGTCAGGAAGATCCCCTGGAGGAGGGCATTGTAATCCACTCCAGTATTCGCGCCTGGAGAATCCCCATGGACAGAGGAGCCTGGCGGGCTACAGTCCACTGGGTCACAAAGAGTTGGACATGACTGAGCAACTAAGCACAGCACATAATACTATACAGAAACGATTCACTGGTGTTTTCTTAAATTAGAAGCACTGACAATATTGAGCACCCTGAGCACCACCCCCCGGGGTGGGAATGGATGGAGTAGAGTGGTGGCCGCCCCCTGGAGGGTGGTTTACTCTCAGGTCCCCAGCATCCCCACCAGGCTCCCTTCACTCATTTTGACACCTCTTCGTTCCCACTGGGCATTTGCTTTGTGGTCCCTGGACTCATCCAACAAGAAAGGATGAGAGTCATCGAGATTGCAAAGCTAATGTTAAAGCAGAATAAGACTATGCACTTGACCATGGCATTATATTATCTATAAGGGTACATATTTGCCTGGCGTTAGGAGAACCTGAAGTGACCTGAACCACTCCGAGAAAGTGTGCTATGGGAATTTAAAGCCAGCAATGAAAATAAAAGTAACAGAGTGAGCTATTTTTTCCTCCTTTGCCATTCATGGAACTTCTTAGGGTTGATTTACAAACTTTTATTTTGAAAACTTTCTCTTTTTTTCTGTCATTTCATATTTCTTCCTTCCGCCGGGAAGTTACATAATGGAGAAGTCCATAATAGGCAGGATTTGGAGTCAGGAGGCTCTGCCCCAGACTGGCTGTGGCTCCCTGGTGAAATTGATCCCCCACACACACACTGCAGAGCCTTACCTTGCTTATCTTTAAAATGGGATGACAAGACCCGTAAGAGATGGTGCGAGGACAAAGGAAACGATGCACACAGAAGCCCATTACAGTGTCCCTGTTCACGATGAGTCTGCTTTTACGGATCATCTTTTGTACCATCACTGCACTCCACATGTAAGCTCTGTGAAGTCAGGGGGTTCGTTTTCTTAGTCACTGGATTCCCAGTGCCTGGCACATAACAGGTATTCAATAACTACTTCTTGATGAAAAACATGATGTGTGTGTCCACAATGACTGACAGGTGGAATGATAAATATGTGATACAGAGAAAAAAGTGAAAGTGTTACTCGGTCAGTTGTGTGACTCTTCACGATCCCATGGACTGTAGTCCACCAGGCTCCTCAGTCCATGAAACTCTCCAGGCAAGAATACCAGAGTGGGTAGCCATTCCCTTCTCCGGCGGATCTTCCTAACCTCGAACCTGGGTCTCCTGAACTGCAGGCAGATTGTTTACTGTCTGAGCCACTGGAGAAGCCTCATGATACGGAGAAAAACTGGGTTAAGTGATGAGTAAGAAAGATAAACAGAACTGCCACTGCTACTACCATCCATATCTCTGCACTCCAGACACTGATCCAGAGTCTGGCCACAGTCTGCCAAGCGTTTTTATCCACAATTACTAAACTCTTTACACATTAAAGCGTCTGCCTCTGACGTGGGAGACCCGGGTTCGATCCCTGGGTCGGGAAGATCCCCTGGAGAAGGAAATGGCAATCCACTCCAGTATTCTTGCCTGGAGAATCCCATGGACAGAGAAGCCTAGTAGGTTACAGTCCACGGGGTCGCAAAGAGTCGGACACGACTGAGCGACTTCACCTTTACACATGTTATGCCCCTGGGTGGACACACTCATGACAATTCATTCCACACTGAAAGGTCACTTGTAAGTGACCTCGACTGTCGGGACACTAATATGAGGATGTGACTCCGGATACCAGGAGCAATGGCAGGCACCGTCTTCCCACCTCATCCTCACAACCCTGGGGGTGGGTTCTGACATTCTTCCAGCTCACAGTGCAAGAGACGTGAGGCTCTGACTGATTCGCTGAGCTCCCCAAGACCACACAGCTATGAAGCAGCGGTGCCTGTTTCTGAACCCTGCCATTTGATTCAAGTTCAGAGATATACCCACCACCCTGAAAGAACAGTCCAGATAAGCCTGGGAGGGTCTTTGCATCATCCTGGGATTCTTGATTTGCTACTCAACGCTTGTGTTCTTCTGGTCCCATTTTCTAAGCACAGCAGCTGAATAACAACACATCAATCTGTTACCCAGTCTGGTAACTCTGAGCCACCTTTTCTCACAACAAGAGAGTGTGCCTGGGGCCAGTCAGTCATGGTTTGGCCACGTCCAACTCCCGCCTCCCATCACGGTGCACTCAGCAAAGTAACAGGCTTTGACTGAGTTGGTCACCGATGTCTAGAAGGGGTGCTCTACTTTTAACAAGATAGATCCACAGGTTGGCCCACAATTACCAGGAGGCTTGCTATAGAGGGTTCCATCCACTAGGGGGCAACAAAACTTGGTTAAGCCAATGAGGATGTGCCCTCTGGACAAGCAGAGCAAATTTACAGCAATGCAGAGAAGCCAAGAGCCAAGGAGGATCTAAAAGGGACTTGAAGACTGTCGTCACAGCCCTTCCAGTTAAGACGTTCCAGTCCTGAATCCTACTCACAGAAGACTCTCACTATTAAAGCAACAACAGCCTCTCTTTGGATCTGACTTAGAATCCGACCCATGTGCTCTAGGATTTCCCAGGTGGCTCAGTGGTAAAGACAATGGCACCCCACTCCAGTACTCTTGCCTGGAGAATCCCATGGACGGGGGAGCCTGGTGGGCTGCAGTCCATGGGGTCGCCAAGAGTCGGACACGACTGAGTGACTTCACTTTGACTTTTCACTTTCATGCATTGGAGAAGGAAATGGCAAGCCACTCCAGTGTTCTTGCCTGGAGAATCCCAGGGACGGGGGAGCCTGGTGGGCTGCCGTCTATGGGGTCGCACAGAGTCGGACAAGACTGAAGCGACTTAGCAGCAGCAGCAGCAGTGGTAAAGAATCCGCCTGCCAGTGCAGGGGCTGCAGAGACACGAGTTCAGTCCCTGGGTTGGGAAGATCCCCTGGAGAAGGAAATGGCACCCCGCCCCAGTATTCTTGTCTGGAGAATTGCACAGACAGAATAGCCTGGCAGGTTACACAGTCCATGAGGTCACAAGGGTCGGACACAACTTAGTGACTAAACCTCCCTCACCATGTGCTCTGATTCCAGCTCTAAACCCCATCTGCGTTGGCCCTTACTTCAGGGACCTTCGGGAAATCAGCATTTTCTGTCCCAGCTCAGTTCTAACAATGTCAAAGGCAACCAGCTCCTCACGAATGGGTCTTGACAACCAGAATCCCTTGGAAACGCCTTCTGGGAAAAGGGTGGGTATTCCTGGATTTTCCCCGATGCCTTGGCACACTATACAGAAGCATCTTTCAGAATAAATGACTCTTTGCCAACTCATTGTGACCCCAAAGACTATACAGTCCATGGAATTCTCCAGGCCAGAATACTGGAGTGGGTAGCCTACCACTTCTCCAAGGGATCTTCCCAACCCAGAGATCAAACCCAGGTCTCCAGCATTGCAGGTGGATTCTTCACCAGCTGAACTACAGGGAAGCCATTAGAATAAATGGTGGAACAGAATTTCACACCGGAACTTGTCTCCTTTACACACACACACGCACACGCACACACACACACACACACACACACGTCTGCTTCCAAGGATTAAAACATAACTTTTAATAAGATGACAGTGGCCTCTGGAAGCCCAGTGCCTGTGGCCCTGTCCTCTGCTATTTCACAGACTGTTTCTCACGATCCCACCCTGTCACGCTCCACAGACACAGCTGTGCTACCCATTGCTGCTATTTATTTCTTCTCCCTCTTCCATCTCTTCCCCTTAAGCTATTTCTCTTCTTTTATGTCTCAGCTTTTTTTCCAAGTAAAGGAGAGAACTGGCAGGATCAGAAGGTGGCCTTTCGCAAGGTTACTCTTACTTCAAATAATTCCACGGCAAGTTCATGCACACACAGCGCCGAGCGGAAATATGTTCTGATCTCCGGTTCTTCAGTCGGAAAGTGATTTTACCAAGATCTACGTTCATGGCCACGGCAGCTGCCCATATGGCAGGGTGCAAAAAAGAACTTGCTACATCTTGCGTTCACCACTCATGGCTACTTTATTCTCCCTGCGCTTTCCGATCCATCCAGCTAGCACGGATTTGAGTCCCAAGTTTCTGGTATCAATGTGCCATCCCTTTCTAGGGGCCGTCAACACTCGATGGCCCATAGAAGGAAGCCAATGATATGCGCCAAATTGGCAAAGGCAACTGTGATATTTTCAAACACGGGCTGGCACAAGCAAGAGTGATGACAGGATCGCTTCTTGGGGAAAACACACACCCACAAAGGGTGCCGTTCGAATCTGGGCTTGGATACGGAGCCGTGTGTGGGTCTTAGCCTGATGTGCCTTTGTTTGCTCACCTGTAAAATGGGGTTATAGTATGGATTTTAAAGGAAACGACTTCAATGAAAGTGCCTGTTCCAAGCAGGGACTAGCTCACCCTTTCTCACCCTCCCCTTCTCTGGCAGCTCTGCAAATCAACTCCAGCCAAGATCAGCTGCTGGGCTCAGGGTCTGATTGCTCACGGGCACCTCCCTTCGATGTTCCAATCCGTCCTCAAGAGAATTCATCATCTTCCCCCACACACCTGCTCATCCTTCTGTGGTCCCTGCATCCTTCCCATCCCTGTATCACTGCCCAGGACCACCTTCCGCCCAAGCCTGTAGTCAGCCTGGAATCTGTGCTCTCCTTCACGAGTCCTTTAGAATTCGCCTCCTATTTCCTGACTTTATCCATTTCTCTCCATCCCTACTCGTCTCTCTAATGCGATCCAGGCCATTACCTAGATGCGCTTTCTAACTGCTCTGTATCCTTCCTTGGTCTATCTCATCCATCTCTAAGCCCACACAGCTAGAGTGATTTCTCCAAACATTCAAATCTGAACAAGTCACTCCTTTGCTTAGAAATCTTCAGTGGCTCGTCACTACATAAAATACAATCTGTTTACCACCCTAGTTTAGGAAGCCCTTCGCTGTCTGACCTTCTCCCTCCCCCTCTGCAGCCCTACTTCTGGCCCCTTTGAGACACAGAGGAGGCGTTTAAGAAATGTTTATGGAGTGAGTAAGTAAATTCTGCCATTTTAATATCTTGACAAAGTGAAAATTTTTCTGTCTCCTGAATGCACTCTTTAGAACTCTGAATATGTTCCTTCCCTCTGCCTGCAAGACCCCAAGTTCCTCTCCCAACCACACCCCCTCATCTGGCTAACTTCTCATCCTGCCAATATTTGACCTAGACCTTGTCTGTCCTGTCCGTGCCTGTATCCCAGCACCCATCACATTGCCTGGTACTTGACAGATATTTGATAAATGCATATAAAATATGATGCTCAATCAGAGATGGCAGCAGAATATCTCTTCGGGACCCCTGAGGGCCTGGGCTGGGTTTACCTTTGCCAAGTCCATTCTCACAACTGGCTGAAGACTGTAGGGAGGAGACCTGGGAGGCTGCTATCAGATGGCATTTCCAATTGCCTGGGCTGTCTTCCACCCTGCAGAAGCAGCTGAGCAGAAAGCAAAGAGGCCTTGGAAATCACAAGTGCTGTAATGTCCCCAAGGGCAAGTTTCTCCTTTAAATCTGAAGTTTCCTCCCATAACTCCTGAGACTCGGATGACCTTGCCTAAGGTCACAGCAGCCTTCTTAGGAGGTAGTTTGGCTACCTGAGCTTTCTGTTGCTCTAAGATGGGTAAGGTGTGGCTGCCAGCGGGGTAAAGGTGTAGGAAGTGATGAGAAGCAGACCAGCTCCTCAACTTTCCCCATCCCCTCTGCATCTTGGGCACCTGGGTTTCTGTTCCTGTCCCCACCATGCATTTCACGACCCTATAGGTTTATGAAAATGCAGAACAAACTCTGCACTTCACCATCGGCTTTTCCCAGGCTTTTGCTTGAGTTAAATCCCTTGGCAGATACCTGCAGATGGCATGCCCACAGCATCCTCCTCACTCTGGCTCATCTTGCAAGTGGCAGCATCTCCACAGCCAATCAGACGTGCTCCTTCTTGTCTTATTCTTCATGGAATACACCCTGGCCTCCACCCCTCACCTGCACCCCCTCTCCAATCAGACCTTCCAAAAGAGAACAGTGATTATGAGTGTGGACTCTGGAGTCAGACTGACCCGGGTTCCCATCCTGCCTCTTCCAATGACCTGGGCAAGTCAGTCAACCTCTCTGAGCTCCACTCTCCTTAACTATGAGAAAAAGAATAGTTACCTCATTGTACATATGGTAATGTACACGCTTCTTCAGTGTTATTCTCTCAAATCATCCCATCCTCTCCTTCTCCCACTGAGTCCAGAAGTCTGATCTTTACATCCGTGTCTCCTTTGCTGCCTTGCACGTAGGAATGTTGGTACCATACTTTTAGATTTCATATATATGTGTTAATATACAGTATTTGTCTTTCTCTTTCTGATTACTTCATTCTGTATAATAGGCTCTAGGTATGCCAAAGACATTACAATATTGTAAAGTAATGATCCTCCAATTAAAATAAATAAATAAAAATTTTTTAAAGGTATATGGATAAGAGCTACCTCAGAGGATTGCTGTGTGGATTAAATTAATATATATAAAGCATGAGTAGCTAGCACATGGAACCACTCAGTAAATAGTCTAATTAGGTAATAGCGATTATGCCAGTGGAGCACAGCGGTGATACGAGAACAGAGGCACAGGGTAGGCATTTAAGAGTTACTGATTGAATGAATAAGTAAACTCTGCCCTTTATTTAAAATACCAGAGAGCAATCTCCCCGGAGCTGGTTCCCTTCAGCCTTTCGGCTCAGTCTCCATATCAAGCAGATATGGACAAACCGCTCCACACAATACAGGCAGCTCTCAGGAACCACCCCAGCCCTGGTTCATGGAGACCCCAAGACCCCAGCTTCTTCTTGGATGATCCACCACTCAGTTCAGATCCAGGCTGCACTGTCCAGGTCTGAGGTATCCAATATGGTAGCCACCAGACACACGGGACCTTTTAAATCTTTTTCCATAGCCCCCAAAATGAACTTTAATGCATCCTCTGCTCCACAAACAAAAAAATAACACAATTTATCATGCATTTACATTTGCATTTTCTTTGTAAGTAATAACGTTTAGTATCTTTTCGGATGACCATTTGCCATCCATATGTCTGTTTTTAGTAAAGTCTTATTCAAATTTAGGGAATTCCCTGGTGGTCCAGTGGTTAGGACTTTGTACTCGCACTGCCGAGGACCCGAGTTCAATCCCTAAGATCCCATCAAGGTAAAAAAAAAAAAATTAAATTTAAATTCATTAGGCTAAATTAAAAGTCTCAATCCCATTCACTAGACACATTTCGAGGGCTCAACAGGCATAGAGGACTGGTGATCACTATGTCTGAGCACACAGAGAACATCTCCATTGCGGCAGAAGGTTCTGTGGAACAAGGCAGGTGCGGGGCCATCTGAGTTAGACGGGGACTGCGGAAGAATGCACGGTGATGACCTGCTGAGCGAGACGGACTGCAGGAAAATCACCAGAGACGGCCTGGCCAGGCCCTGCTTTCCCTAGGACCCGAACTTCACCTGGGCTCTGACCTGCCTCTCTCTTGACTCTGCTATCTAGTCTGGAGAACACTCTGCGTGCATCCAATCACCCTGGCAAGCCATAAAAGCCCCTGCCCTGTCTGGCTCGGCTTCCTGTCCCAAGCCCCATATCTGGGAGGTTCTGGAGTTTGTCCACCTTGTCCCTGAGTCAGCACCATCTCCACAGCCGGCTTCCACAGACTATCCCAAGCCCTCCCTCCAGGGGAGGGTCACTATGATGGGCTGAATTGTGCCCCATACACACAAAAGGGGCTTCCCAGGTGCCCACTAGTGGTAAAGAACCCGCCTGCCAATGCAGGAGACACGAAAGAGAAGTGGGTTCCATCCCTGGGTCAGGAGGATGCCCTGGAAGAGAGCACAGCAACCCAGTCCAGTATTCTTGCCTGGAGAATCCCATGGACAAAGCAGCTTGGCGGGCTACAGTCCATAGGGTCGCAAAGAATCAGAAGAGACTCAGCTTCTGCTGAAGCAACTTAGCACACAAGCACGCACCCTACAAAAATTCTCATCAGGCGGAAGCTCTGGTCCCTAGTTATCAGAATATAACTCTATTGGGTTACAGGGACTTTAAAGAAATAATTAAGTTAAAACGGGGGTGATTAGGGTGGGTCCCAATCCGATATGACTGAACTCTTTCTAAGAAGAAAAGATCAGGACACAGAGAGACAGACAGACACAGGCACACAGAGACCAAGGGACAACAATGTGAGCTCACAGAGAGAAGGTGACCGTCTGCAAGCTAATGGAGACAGACCTCAGGAGAAACCAATCCTGTCGGTACCTTGATCCTGGGCTTCCAACCTCCAATACTATGAAAAAATATGTTTCTGCTCTTGAAGCCCCCATGGTATGCGGCATTTCATTAGGGCGGCCCAAGCTGACAAACACAGTTGCCTAGCAGAGAGTACCAGTCTCTTTCATTTACATCACCTTAGGCAGCTTTCTGAATCGTAGCCTGAGTTTTCCTATTTTTAAAAGAGGGAAACGCCCATCTGCTATTTCCAGTGGTTTCCGTTCCTCCAACTTATCACTTTTGCTCCATGTCTGTTTCCTCTACTAAGGGAGTCTTTCCCTCCCTCCCCTCTTCAGCCACCAAACCTTTGCCTCCAGATCTCAGTTGACCAATCACTCCCCAAATTTCCATCAAAGGCCTGTTCTAAGCATGTAGCTTCTGTTGTCAGCTCAGGCATGGCCCTCTCTTCGCCTAACACCTGTTCTCAGTGTCTATGTGGTTAGTTCATTAACATCGATTCGCACAACTAGACTGTAACCTGTAAGACAAAGGCCATGTTTTCCTGCTCATCTTAGCATCCTTAGACCTTGTACTGCACCCAGAACATGGCAGACACTGTTGAATGAACAAATAAAAAGGCTACTGGGAAAATCAAATTAGATAGTCCACACAAAGTGCTTAACACAGCGCCCAGCACAAGGTAGGCGCTTCCCAAATAGCATCTGTTGCATCTTAGTGAATTCTTCAGTGAACAATGCTCTGATCATCTGCTAGTTAACCGTGTGACCTTATTTAGCCCCTGGTTTCCTGGTTCCCTGGTTTCCTGGTTTCCTGGTTCCCCGGTTCCTGGTTCCCTGGTGGCTCAGAGGTTAAAGCATCTGCCTCCAATGCGGGAGACCCGGGTTCGATCCCTGGGTCGGGAAGATCCCCTGGAGAAGGAAATGGCAATCCACTCCAGTATTCTTGCCTGGAGAATCCCATGGACGGAGAAGCCTAGTAGGTTACAGTCCACGAGGTCGCAAAGAGTCGGACACGCCTGAGTGACTTCACCTTCACCTTCCTCTTCCTAAGCATCCTCTCTGAACCATGATGACCTTTTTCAGCACCTTGTTTATACCAAAGGCCCCTCTTCTTCTCTGGCTACAACTATTTGGAGCCAGACAACTAACTATTATCATGCAAACCACCCACTTTATCTGCCTTCATACAGCATAAAAAGCTCTGTACAGATGGCTGAAGCCCTCCCAGCTAAGGTGGGAGGGGATGGAGGATGAGCAAATGAATGATCCCTTCTGAAGTTCAGATAAAAGAGGAAAGCCAGGCCCATGTTTGATCCAGACCCTCTTAAGGACCCTGGTAGTTATGCCCACATGGAAAGAAGAAATGTGAGAGAAGCAGGCTTGACCTAAGGACAGAGGAAAAGATGAGACTAGGTGCCCTCGAAAAATCCTGATGATGGGTAAAATCTACCAGGCAATGGCAGTCTGAGCACAGGTATTGATGGCAAATACAATCTGCTAGCATCCACCTGGTGGCTCAGACAGTAAAGAATCTGTCTGCAATGCAGGAAACCCGGGTTCGATCCCTGGGTCGGAAAGATCCCCTGGAGAAGGGAAGAGCTACCCACTCCAGTATTCTTGCCTGGAGAATTTCATGGACAGAGGAGCCTGGTGGGCTACAGTCCACGAGGTCCCAAAGAGTCAGACATGACTGAGTGACTACACTTTCATTTTCACTTTCACGATCTGCGAGGCAGAGACCATTATGAACATCTGTAATCAGAAATATTACAAAGAGGATTGATGATAAGATCGATACTGGCATAGGATTGGAATGATATAATGATTAGAGCGCAGACGCTGTTGAAAAGGATGAGAAAGAGTAGGGAAATGCCTGCTCTGTTCATAATTTCTTATGCCGTGCTCACTCGGGATAGATAGAATTGGGGAAGATGTGAGGAGGGTTCTCCAAGGAGGACTGTATTACAGAGGCCAAGAAGTTCGTTTGCGGTTTTTACACCATGGAAAAACCCGAAAGAAACTTTTGGCCAACCCATATCTCTCCTAGTCCATCTGGGGCCCGGAGAATCTTTTCCTGACATCATGGAAAGGCTGCAAGTTATTCTGGGCGCTCAGGGTGGGGCAGGGGAGACAGAGTGCAGAGACTGTATGTGCCTTAGATTATCTCTGCGGAACAGACGCTACCTTCTAGGTCCCCACCGGGAGCATACAAATTAAACTTTTATTCTGAATTTTCAGTGTTCTCAACAGCATAATAGGGGCTGGAAACTCAATAAGACAGGTTCAGTCCTTGACTCCCCCACAGTTTTGCTTCTCCTTGTTCTCCACCTGAATAGATACCCACACCCAGATGGTCTTCATCTTAGTGTCTACAAAGAAAGGCTGAGGAGTCTGAGATGCCCCCTAAATCAAGCACTTTAGGAAATGCAAAGAAGGAATCCCATAACGTAGGACAGGAGTGCAATGGTTAGATATAAAACTAAATTCAGAAGGATGTCCCACCTGTTATATAATACAGGGATCTCAGCCCGGTGCTCTGTGATGATCTAGAGAGGCGGGATGGGGGAGGACGGGAAAGAGGGGACATTCTCCAGGAAGGGACATTGCTTTCCAGGCTGTAAAGCAATTATCCTCCAATTAAAACTAAGTTTAAAAAAAAAAGGATGATCCACGTCATATGTCATCAAGGAAATGTGAATTAAAGAAACAGAGAGACCACCACACACCTATCAGGATAGCCCACATCTGGAACACTGACAACGCCAAATGCTTGCAAGGATGTGGAGCAACAAAAAAGTTTCATTCACGGCTAGTAGGAGTACAGAGTGCTACAGTCCCTTTGGAAGATGGTTTGGCAGTTTCTTACAAAGTTAAACATCCTCTTGGCATAGGATCCAGCAATGGTGCTCCTTGGCATTTATTTACCCAGTGGAGTTGAAAACAAATGTCCACACAAAAACCTTCACATAGATATTTCAAAGCAGCCTTCCCCACAACTGCCAAAACTTGAGTGTAATCCAGATGCCCTTCAGTAGGTGAATAGATAAACTGCGGTTCCTCCATACAACAGAATATTATTCAGTGCACAAAAGAAATGAGCTATCAAGCCATGAAAAGACATGGAGGAACTTTAAATGCATATTATTAAATGAAAGGAACCAATATGGAAAGGCTATATATTGTATGACATTCTAGAAAAGGCAAAATTCTGAAGGCAGTAAAAAGAAGATCAGGGGTTGTCAAGGGTTGGGGACTGAGAGATGACTAGGCAGTGCCTGGAGGAGTTGGGGGGCAGTGAAAAGATATTATACAATATTATAATGTCTGATGCATGTTGTTGGAAATTTGTCCAAACCCACAGAATGCACAGCATCATGAATGAAAACCTGTGGACTTTGGTAATCATGATGTGTCGCTGCAGGTGACATAAAGGTACCATTATACTGAAGTTGTAACAAAGGTACCATTCTGGCTGGGGGATGCTGACAATGGGAGAGGCAATGCGTGTGTGGGGAAGGGAAATCACTGTACCTCCTCAATTTTGCTGTGAATATCAAGTGGCTCTTAAAAAGGCTGTTTTTTAAAAGATGCAAAAAATGGCGATCAGTACATTTTAAAGTATAAATGGCAAATTAATCGATTAATTAAAGTAAAACTTTAAAGTATAAAAATAAATGTGTATGTGTCTTAATTTCTTTTTTTAACTATTTTTTTATATTGGAGTACAGCCAGTAAACAATGCTGTGATAGTTCCTGGTGCACAGCAGAGGGACGCTGCCATACATGTACAGGTATCCATTCTCCCCCAAACTCCCCTCCCATCTAGCTGCCACATAACATTAAGCAGAGTTTCCTGTGCTATACAAAAGGTCCTTGCTGGTTATCTGTTTTAAATATAGCAGTGTGTACATGGTGATTCCAAACTCCCTAACTATCCCTTCTCCCTATCCTTCCTTACCCCCAGCCCTGGCAACCATAAGTTTGTTCTCTAAGTCTGTGCGTCGTCTCTTTCTGTTTTGTAAATATGTTCACTTGTATTCTTTCTTTCTTAGATCCCATATGTAAGGGAATAAACCTTTAAAGTATAAAATTAAATATATTTTTAGGCAGAGGAGGACTCTACTACTATTCTTTTGGGAAAAGAAACTCTTATGATCTCCCGCTTCAATGGCTTGAACTAGGATTACTTCTTTCTAGTCTTTTCAAAACCCGATTGGCAAGGCTGATGTACCTTCCCAGGTGGCTCAGTGGTAAAGAATCTGCCTGTCAGTGCAGAAGATGTGGGAAATGCAGGTTCAATCCCTGGGTCAGGAAGATTCCCTGGGGGAGGAAATGGCGACCCACTCCATTTATTCTTGCCTGGGAAATCCCACAGACAGAGAAGCCTGACAGGCTGCAGTCCATGGGGTCATAGAAGAGTCAGACACGACTTAGCAACTACATAACACAACAAAGAAGCATATATCAGTCATGCAACTAACTGAAAACCTACTATGTATCAATCCCTGAGATCTTCTCAAGGCCCCACAGAGCAGGGGGCAAGTTCACGGGAGGATATAAGATCTTAAACCAACAAAACAAGCAATATTTTGCTCTTAGAGTTAAAATAATCATCTTCATTGTGCTATTACTATAGATCAGATACAGCAACAAGTGTTTACCATAGCGAGAGCTGGCCTTTATAACACCTACTATGTGCAGCGCTCTCTTCTACACACTTTACATATATTCACTTATTTAATCCTTGATAATTCTATGATGTATATGTGCTATTATCATCTTATCTTACAAATGATAAAATGACAGCACAGAGAGTTTAAGTGAGTTTTGTCAAAGTCCCTCAACCAGAAGGTGGCAGAAAGGTAAAAACCCAGGCAGTCAGGCCCCAGAGCCTAGGATGAAGGTAGGTGTCATAACTGTTTCTCATTTAAAGGTAAGGAACATAAGGCTCAAGTTAGTTAAATATCTTGCCCAAGGTCACAAGCCCATAAGTGTTTGATATTTGAGCCCAGGTTTCAAATGAAGTTGGAGGAGTCACACTTCCCATCTTCAAACATACCACAAAGGTACAGCAGTCAAAACAGTGTGCTGCTAAGTCGCTTCAGTCGTGTCCGACTCTGTACGACCCCATAGACGGCAGCCCACCAGGCTCCCCCATCCCTGGGATTCTTCAGGCAAGAACACTGGAGTGGGCTGCCATTTCCTGCTCCAATGCATGAAAGTGAAAAGTGAAAGGGAAGTTGCTCAGTCGTGTCTGACTCTTAGCGACCCCATGGACTGCAGCCCACCAGGCTCCTCCATCCATGGGATTTTCCAGGCAAGAGTACTGGAATGGGGTGCCATTGCCTTCTCCGAAACAGTGTGCTATTGGAATTAATTTAATCTAACAGGGCTGCTTAGTATAGTCATGTGGGGTTGAACAGGGCATACATCTAGAAAGCATCATTTACATTGGGTTCCAGGTGAAATGTTCTCCTAGAGTTGTGCAGGGCACAAGCTGTTCAATCTTACATGACAACCCTGAATATGTAGGAAAATGATTTTATTAAACTATAAACACAGCTAAGGGTTTGCTAAACTAACATAGGAAACATATGGCTAGCTAGCTACCCTCAGGTTATTCTTGATCTTATTATATAGATTAGACATACTTTCAGGACAAGAGTTGAAGGAGCTATTCTAATGAAGGAGCTATTTTGCTCCACTTGTTTCAATGAAACATGAAGTTTCACAGACTTTCACCATCAGGTGCAGAAAAGATAACATCAAAGATAACATCAGTTTTGCTTCTTTGCTGTGCTACATTGTTAGGTCCTTTTTAAAAAAAAAAAAAAAAAAACAAAACTGTTTTCCATGCCAATGTAATTCTTTATCTTTCCTTATCTTTCTACACCAGCACCAGTAATATCTGTTTCACTAAGGATCATCTTTATTAACAAAACTGCTTCACTACAGGGAGAGATGGTAGGTTTTGAGAGGCTGCAGGTCTCTCTGCCTCCACAGGAAGGTTTGTGGTCAATGTTGAATCTGAAAACCTGAGATGATCTTTGGGGTGAAATGAGAGAAGGAAAAGGGGTACAACTGGTTGTTATGTGACTCATCCCTTACAGGTTCCATCTCGGCCTCTCATCTTGCCCTTGCTCTCAATTCTTCCTGCCGCTGTCTTACTCTCATGCAGACCCACCTTCAACTGGAGAGTTGGAACACCCTTTCTATTTGTAGATTTGTCCAGCATCTTCCCCTCCAACTGTAAAACCATCATCATCAACAACCAGAGTGATTTTGCTAAACCACGGTTCCAACCACATCTGTGTCACTTCTATGCTTAAAATTCTTCCAGGATCCTGTGGCACCTGCCTACAGTAAGGGTTACAGACTCAACTGTCTTTCAAGAGCAAAGAGGTAACATAAAGGAAAGAAACAGGCGGGCATTTGGGGGAGAATGGATACATGTATTTGTATGGCTGAATCTCTTCGCTTGCTGCTCTCTTGAAACCAACACAACATTGTTTGTTAATCGGCTATACTCCAACAGAAAATAAAAAGTTAGAAAAAGAGAAACAAGCAGGCGTGTGTGTGTGTGTGTGTGTGTGTGTGTGTGTATCTATGCCACGCAGAGCTGTATCTTTTCCACACTGACATACTTTGTTTGCATATTAAAGATGAAAGAATATTCTCCACTTCCACAAAGAAATATGTTTTCTCCCTCTCTTTTCTTGAAAGAGACAGACCTCTCAGTCTAGCTTTTGTTTTCCTGCTTTTTAATAGAGACATAAGGAAAGGAAATATTTTAATTTCCTCTTTCTTCTCAGACAAACAACAGTGCAAGTGTGATGACCAAAAAAAAAAAAAACTGATATTCAGCTTCAATGTGGGGAATACCCTTTGGGAGGGCAGGACTGATGCAATGTGGAGGGTGTGTGCCCCGGCGGAAAAGAGCAGCCTTGACTGGATGGTCATCCCAAGGTGGACCCAGCATTGCTGAATTTTCTGAATTTTCCAAGAGAAGCTAGAAGTCTGGAGATCTGTGTATGAATCTCCTAATTAAAACTGGGAAATGAGACTTATTTTTGAAAATCTCCATCCAGGCTGAACGAAGCAGAGCGGCATGTCAAGTGTAACCTGTGACTTTCATTTTATAACTTCTGACCCAGAACACAAACGTGTCCTCACCTCCCAACGCAGCACAGCCTCACTCCATCAATCTTATGGCACAGATTATGGCACCAATCTGTGGGTGCCATAGATTTCCGAAAGAAAATCAGTCCTGAATATTCACTGCAAGGAGTGATGCTGAAGCTGAAACTCCAATACCTGGGCCACCTGATGTGAAGAATTGACTCCGTGGAAAAGACCCTGATGCTGGGAAATATTGAAGGCAGGAGGAGAAGGGGATGACAGAGGATGAGATGGTTGGATGGCATCACCAAATCGATGGATGTGAGTTTGAGCAAGCTCCAGGAGTTGGTGATGGTCAGGGAAGCCTGGTGTACTGCAGTCCATGGGGTCACAAAGAGTCAGACACAACTGAGCAACTGAACTGAAATGACTGAATGGGTGCCATGGTTTACCCACCTTTGCATCTTCACATATGCACTTTCTTCTTATTCCTTTTCTACCTGGGAAAACCCCCTTTTCTCCAAAGCAGAGATGTCACCTCTTCAGTGAAATCTTCCCTGACACTCCTGGCAGAGTTCATCACTGCCTCTCTAGGGCTCCCTTAGGACACTGAACATTATGTTGTGTACACACTTTTCACATTGTTTATATTAATTTCTGTCTTTCTCAATAGCGCGCAAACTTCTTAAAGGCAAGAATCATGTCTTACCCATGTCTCTGGCTCTGCTAGCGATGGGGCTCGTTGTAGAGTAAATCTGTGTGAAGATTGGTTGGATGGATGGGTGGCAGGCTGGATGACTGGCTGGCTGGCTGGCTGGGAGGATGGGATGGATGACTGGCTGGCTGGCTGGGAGGATGGGATGGATGACTGGCTGGCTGGCTGGGAGGATGGGATGGATGACTGGCTGGCTGGCTGGGAGGATGGGATGGATGACTGGCTGGCTGGCTGGGAGGATGGGATGGATGACTGGCTGGCTGGCTGGGAGGATGGGATGGATGACTGGCTGGCTGGCTGGGAGGATGGGATGGATGACTGGCTGGCTGGCTGGGAGGATGGGATGGATGACTGGCTGGCTGGCTGGGAGGATGGGATGGATGACTGGCTGGCTGGCTGGGAGGATGGGATGGATGACTGGCTGGCTGGCTGGGAGGATGGGATGGATGACTGGCTGGCTGGCTGGGAGGATGGGATGGATGACTGGCTGGCTGGCTGGGAGGATGGGATGGATGACTGGCTGGCTGGCTGGGAGGATGGGATGGATGACTGGCTGGCTGGCTGGGAGGATGGGATGGATGACTGGCTGGCTGGCTGGGAGGATGGGATGGATGACTGGCTGGCTGGCTGGGAGGATGGGATGGATGACTGGCTGGCTGGCTGGGAGGATGGGATGGATGACTGGCTGGCTGGCTGGGAGGATGGGATGGATGACTGGCTGGCTGGCTGGGAGGATGGGATGGATGACTGGCTGGCTGGCTGGGAGGATGGGATGGATGACTGGCTGGCTGGCTGGGAGGATGGGATGGATGACTGGCTGGCTGGCTGGGAGGATGGGATGGATGACTGGCTGGCTGGCTGGGAGGATGGGATGGATGACTGGCTGGCTGGCTGGGAGGATGGGATGGATGACTGGCTGGCTGGCTGGGAGGATGGGATGGATGACTGGCTGGCTGGCTGCATGAGTGGGTGGGTGAGGGGGTAGAGGGATGAGTGCGTGGGTGGGTGGGTGAATGGACGGATGAATGGAGTATAAATGAAGGCTCCTCACCAAGACCTTAGGAACAACTGTCAAGGATTAGTCCAGACACTGGCTTTATTTAAGTCGCTCAAAGTCACCAAGCTCATTCCCTTACCAGGGACTTTGAACTTGTTCTTTCTCTAGCTCTTTCCAAGACGAGCTTCTTCTTATGATTCAGGCTTCAATTCAGATGAAACCTCCTTTGAAAAGCTTTTCTCAATCACCCCAATCATAAGAACCACCACATAGTCAATAATTATTACACTGTTGTGCTTGTTAGTAATTCTCACTGAATAAAATTTGCTTTGCCTATATTTTTGTTTACCTGTGTTTTTTATGTCTCCCATCCACCTCCTTTAGAAAGCTTCATGAAGACATTACTATAGATTTATGTCTACCATTGTATCTGGAACATTGTAGATGCTGAATAATATGAATAAAATGATTACTAAGGGAGGAAATAATCAACTGACTGAGTAGAACCCACCTCTTTGGTGCTTTTAACTGGCCTTTGTGGCAAAACAAAATAAAACAAAACACAAAAACAACCACCGGGAATAAGAAATCTCTTGTGCTTATTAAAATTTTCTCTAGGAAGCCGCATATTATAGCTGTTGAGAGTCTGGGGTTTAGAACCTGATGACAGAATTAAGATTGAGACGAGGACTTGTCTCTTATCATCACTAAGGGACCTTGGGAAAACCACTTAACTCACTAAACCTCAGTTTCCTCATCTGTCAGACAGACATGATAATAACAACACAAACTCATAAAGTGCTTCTGAGGATTAAATAAGAGCATTGGGCAGGACATGCACAGAACACAAAGCTGCCTAACTAGACACCCAGGGGAAAGGCAGCATCCCACGGGCAGAAGAGCCTGTGAGGCCATGCTGCCCTCTGAACGCTACCGTCACGAGACCTGGCCCGGAAAACTAAGAAACCAACACCTGACTCCTTCCCAAAGCACTTCACTTCCTGGGGCTTTGCAAACCTCCACATCTCTGTGAAAGCCTGTTGGTCTGGACAAATACCTTGAGTCACCCTCTGCGCTATTCATGAGATTCAGGGTTCCCCACCCCCTGTCCGCTGCAGCAGAGGAGGTAAGGAGTCCACACCCAGTGCCAGCCTGATCAGAAGCAACCCGTGCCAGGATGACACTTATTCCCAGGCTGACTTCCTCTCGGCAGTACCATCCTCCTGGGGGAATGTCTCCCGAGCCCCACTGTCTCGGAGGTCAGGCCATCATATAAGTGAATCTTCTCTGTGAGCCTGGCATATGTCAACATGGTATTTTGCTAAGAAAACTCATAAAGAGGATTGCCGGCTGCAATACGACACTCACTCTATAATACCGTCAGTCTAATTGTTTCCAGAAGCAAACAATTAAATGGTTTATGAGAAAAACTCTATCTGTAATTGTGTGGCCCCCGCACAGCTGCTTCCTAAGTAAGGCAGTTGGAGCGGAGTTGGTGCAGATATGAAAGTACAGTATGTATTTAGCAATATGGCACCTAAATGCATCATAGAAGACCTATCGGGGAAATAAACAGCATTCAAGTGTATTTTTGGAAGACAAATACTCGATACTTCATTTAATGTATGGTTTGCAGTTAGTGGTTAATCTCAGACAATGAAGAGAGAGCCTTGTTTCACGTGGCTATTGAGTAAATACAGAATTGATTGTGAGGATGATTGAGGATTCTGAAAGAGCCCAATTCCCAAGCCAGCAATGCCCTTTGTTGCTTTTTTCCTCCTTCTTTTAAATTTGCCTATAATCCATTCAGACAAATCCTTTTATCAGGTTGATTTCCTCTCCTCATTATAACTAATGTGATTAATTGCTAAACTTTTCTCTCATTCTTGCCCAACTCTAAGATCTCATTTTTCATGTGCAGAATGGCCTTTCTTGTCCAAGTACACATATCTGCATCTCTATTTTACATCTCCAGGTTATTAATAATGGTGTTCAATTGGCCCATTCGGCTGGTCACTGGCAAATGTGAAATATATCTAGAGTGGGCTGAGTGATGCTGGAGAAGAGCCCAACACCTTGATTTAATAATTAGTCTGTGTAATTAGTGACTGTGACCCTCAGAGTCTTTCATGAAAGTCCTCTTTTCATGACATATTTATTCACAGAGTAAAAGGAACTGGGATGGCCCTTCCTAGTCCAATCTCCACCTGCATTTCCCGAAGCTGGTCTGAATTGCTCCCTGGCTTGGAAGCTTCCAAACAACCCCAGATTAAATCTTAGGATAAAAAAAAGAAAATAAAAGGAAATGGAAGCAGTAGAGCAGATTTAAAACTTACACGAGCCACAGAAACACAGTGGGGAAGCCATTTTTTTTAACAATCGAATGCATAACAACTTAGGGACTTCCTTTCAACCACCAATGGCAGCAGACCCGTCTTTTCTCACTCTAACCTCCCAGCAAATAGTCTAATCCTCATTCCCCACAAATACTACCACTGCGGGTAAGCCAAACAGCAGTGGAAAACATGAAAGGCAATTAGATTGAAATCTCATCCTGCCTACTCCCCACAAGTTCATTTTTTTTTTCCACTAAGAGGCTCTTCAGTTTAGTAACAAATATGATTCCTGTTTAGCACAGTGTGAAGCACGAATGAAATGCAGGTCTGTTCGCATTATTCAGCTAACTGATGACATTTCAAACTCCGGAAAGGGAACTCAAAACACAGATTCCTAACAAAAACCCAGAGCGTTGTGTAATTATTTCTATGTTCATAATCAACGTTGCTCTGGCGCTCCTGGAGCTTAATTTCTGGCTTTGTGTAACGTTCTCTGACATACTGTGAGTCAGATTACAAGGATCTTCAGCTCGGTCTCTGCCACCTCCTGCCTTTGCCCAGTGATGGCCACAATAAACGAACATCTCCATGACTGGAGAGTACAGAGGGGAAAATGAATGAAGCCAGGCACACGTGCACCAGCATCCACCAGCATCCAAACACACTTTCAGGGAAAAGCCCTCTTCTCAAGTGGGCAGAGATTGCGATGAGCCATTTCAAACCAGGCTCTGGCCAGGACCCACACAACACCTTCCTGTAAGGTCCTGAATCTCGGCATGTGCAGACACAAGGGATGGGGGGGTGCGGCTTTAAGCATCTTTCATCAATTCTTTATGTATCGCAAGCACATCAAGTGGCAGCCTCTTGGCTCCTCTTCAGCGGCCTTCCCACCACAGAACAGGGACTCCCTGCAAATTAACATTCTTCTCCTCCCGCCTGCCCTGCCCTCAAGTTTTCAAACATATCAACAATCTCAATGAAATAATGAGAGAGGTTCATTCGAATGCTGCGGAGGGAACTGCTTTATTGCTAAGGCAGCAAAGAGAACTAATTGAATCCACTGGAAAGAAAGAATTAGAAGGAAAGAGAAGAAAAGGAGAATGAAGTAGTAGGTTGGAATGATGAACACCCACACACACACAAAGAGGCAGGACAGGTGAGTGGCAACCTAAATATTCATAGAAGAGAAAGTGCGCATGTGTGAATGCAAAGAACTTCCAAGATGGCAACACTGCCGAGGGCTGGGCTCACGAGTACTGAGCAAGTTCCTCCAGCACTGAACAGTCTGAGCTGTCCCAGAGCTCCACCATATTAGCTGGAGCAAGTAACAGTCTACATCCAGACACAAAGGCAACATCAAGTCCCAAGAGCATGTATGGTGGCTAAAAAACACTGCAAAGTGTTTCAGCCTGCCGCAAAGCCTGTGACTCTTGTTTTGTTTCATGGAAAAGGGAAGTCAATCCGGGTGGGCTCATCGCCTTTGACCCCTGGATAACAAGGTGATGCTATGTGACTTCCACGGTCATTAAAGACTATGAGGCCTCTGTGTGTATGCTTAGTCGCTCAATCGTGTTCGACTCTGCGACCCCATGGACTGCAGCCCACCGGGGTCCTCTGCCCGTAGGATTTTCCAGCCAAGATACTGGAGTGGGTTGCCATTTCCTGCTCCAGGGGATCTTCCTGACTCAGATACTGAGCCTGTGTCTCTTGAGTCCCTTGCACTGGCAGGCAGGTTCTTTGCCACTAGTGCCACCTGGGAAGTCCTGGAATCTTCTACCTCTGTCACTAGGGGGCTCACTCTGGGAGCCCTGAGCAGAAGAGTGAGGAGTCTGACTACCCTGAGGTCACCATGCTGTGAGGAAGCCCACATGACGGCATCATAATCAACCATCCCAGCTGAGCCCAGCCTTTGCGACATACCAGCCCAGGCCCCAGATAAATGAATTAAGAAGCCTTCAGAGGATTCCAGCACCCAGCTATTCAGGTTCGCCCAGCTAAGGCCCCAGGCACTGTGAAGCAGAGACACGCCAACCCTGGGCATGGTGTGCTCCTTCCCAAAGAATCCACGAGCCTAATAAACTGCCTCCTGTCACACAGTACAAAATTCTGTGAGTTAGTTACACCACAACAGCAAACCAGAATAGCATGTGTTTATTCTTTCGGCTTCTTTGGAAAATACCCATTTCTACGTTATTAGCCTTAATGTCAGCAACTGGAAAGCAGAACTAATAATGTCTAAAGTTTTTTGAAGAGCCACTAAAATATCCTAATAAGACTTCCCTGGTGGCTCAGATGGTAAAGCGTCTGCCTACGCGGGAGACCTGGGTTAGATCCCTGGGTTGGGAAGATCTCCTGGAGAAGGAAATGGCAACCCACTCCAGTATTCTTGCCTGGAAAATCCCATGGATGGAGGAACCTGGTAGGCTACAGTCCATGCGGTCACAAAGAGTCAGACACAACTGAGTGACATTTACTTTACTTACTAATAACAGCAGTAACAATAATAATAATAAACTATCAACATCTGTTTAGAGCTTCTTGTGTTTCTAGACCCATGTTATGTAATATAATTCTTTTAACAACTTCACGCAATACAAAGTTGTTATTAACCCTTTTAAAAATGGGAAACTGAGACAGAGAGAGAATAGCAGCCTGTTGAAACTCACACATTAAGAGACAGAATATGAATTCAAAACCAAAGCAGGCTTCTTTCAGCTTCTTAATCACTCTAAAAAACTGCTTATAGATAAGCCTGAAGACAGTGCCTGACATGTATTTAAACTTGAGTAATGCTTTATTGGTGTAATTAACATTGTTGTTGCTGTCATTGTTATTTAAGAATCTGATCATTAATAGACAGACTCAGGAAATACCAAGATGGGTTTTTCTGCTTGCCCTGTGTTAGCATCTACAGGTGAATTTGGCAGCGGTTTGTCCACTGTCTATAATCTGCCCCCTCCACAGAAAATGGGAAGAACTATTCATATTGTACATTTCATATACCAAAAGAATTTCAATTTCATGCTGTACTGAACCTTACAAATGTCCCCCTTTAATCCTGTTTTTATCCTAAACCAATATAAAAACTTTAATATTTCCTAATGGAGTGTACATTTATTCATTCCTACCAACCTAATGGCAATTCTTGAGAAGTCAGGCAATAGACAGTAAGATAAGCTTGACGCTTTGGTTCCAAAAGTTCAATCAGTTAACCCAGGACAGCAATCACTTCCTCAGAATGAATAATGATGTGGAATAATATTTGGATGGAGATAAACCCTTTTTGCATAGAAAATTGCATTATCATGGGCAGTATCTCAGCTGGATATGTAAGTTTACCAATAAGGATATTGCTTCATGCATTTTTATCATGGAGCTTTTTGATTCTGAGATTTCCAGAGGATTCTGTCTTGAGAGAGGAATCCTTAATGTCTGTATAATGTGTGATGCTCTCTGAGCTGTAGATGTGAGGGTGGGAAGGCAGGAGCCGGGCTCTGCAGCTTGTGAAAAACTGCCACCACACTCTCCCAGGGGTTCTTCATTCCACTCAGCAAGAGGGAAAAGCGAGCAAGGCACAGCGAGACAGAGTTCTTTAAAGAAACAGCATTGAAAATAACCATCGTGTCAATTTCAGCTAATGGGGCACAGTATGGGCTCATTTTAAAGCGAGGAGGAGTGCCATGCAACCATTAAGAAAGAAATGCTTATGCCATATGTAAGCACACCCATCCGAGCAGAGCCAGAAGTTCTCTGGGGAGAACTCAACACATCTCTCCCACAGACTTGGAACTTGACCTCCCACTGACCAGAACCCAGACCATCATTAAGGAAGCATAATTACAAATGAGATTAGTGAGATAGCAGCCAAGGTTTTTTCCACTGGAGCTTCAAAGACTCCTACTGGCAAGAGAGAGAGAAAGGGACTTAATTCCTGAATTTCACTAACTTCCCTTTCACAGGTGCAATCGCTAGAACATTAAGATGCATACAGCTGCTTGCCAGCTGACACATTTATCTGTGAGCATCCTTTAAAACTCAGGAGGAAGCAAGCTAGGAAAAGCCCTCTTGCCTTCCACCACTCCGGGCTATTACTGAGCTGGCTCAAGCAAGATCCCAACTATGAATTATCTACAAAGCTGGTGCCCCACTGAGAAGATACCCATGCCTGGGCATCAGAAAGAAGTTGGAGAGTTCCACAAGACTCTTTTAGTGCTTGCTGGAAGACAAGTGTAGTGGCCCAGAGCAGAGATACTGGTGTCAGGAAAGCCCAAGCTTGAGTCCTAGACCTGCCACCCATCTCTTCTCTGTGTGCCTCAGTTCTCTGTAAAAGAGCAGCAAAACTGACATCTACCTGAGTAATGAGAATTCTATGGAGAAATGCAACATCCCTGGGCCAACGAGTACTTGTTACTTTTTAATTTGGAAGCATAAATTCTCTGGACCACAGGCTTAGGGGCTTATCCTGCCCCATGTCCTGCATGGAGACATGAAGACATGTTAAATATCCTGGCCTCTTGGCCTGTTACTGTTCAGTTGCTCAGGCATGTCTGACTCTTTTGTGACCCTATGGACTGGAGCCTGCCAGGCTCCTCTGTCCATGGGATTTCCTCGGCAAGAATTCTAGAGTGGGTTGCCATTTCTTTCCCCAGAGGCTCTTCCAAACCCAGGGATCAAATCCGTGGCTCTGCGTTGGCCACTCTTTACCACTGAGCCACCAGGGAAGCCCCTATCTTGACCTGTAGAAGGCAGCAAAAGCTCAACTTTGCGATAGGTGCTGTCCACAAGCATGGTGCTGAAACAGATTTCTAGTTTTACCTTCAGGACTAGCACTCAAGTCTGTCTCTATCGTGTTCATAAGCCTCTACTTGGCCAGAAATCAATGGAAAGAGGACTTACATGAGTGTCAAGAATAATGCCCTGGGTGTTTTTCCATGTCAGAGATATGCTTCTCTCCCTCCTTTCGGATTATTTTAATAAGTATTCGTCACTCAGTTGTGTCTGACTCTTTTCGATTCCATGGACTGTAGCCCACCAAGCTCCTCTGTCCATGGAATTCTCCAGGCAAGAATATTGGAGTGGGTAGCCATTCCCTTCTCCAGGAGATCCTCCCAACCAAAGGATCAAACCCAGGTCTCCTGCATTGCACGTGGATTCTTCACCACCTGAGCCAACAGGGAAGCCCAATGGTGAACACCAACTTTTGGTTCACAGCCTGATCCTCTCCTCACTTTCTATACACCTCATGCTCTGATCACTTGTAACTCTTCTTTCCTCTTCAAGCATCTCACATTCACTCACAACTCCATGCCTTTTGCGCACATGGACTGCTTTATTCACACTGCTCTCATACCGTTCTTTGCCTAGCAAAATTCCTTCAAGGTCCAGATGACAATTTCTACAAGTCATTCTCTGAACCTCCTCAGCCATATAAACCTATAGCACTTTACATCAAATTATTGCACTTGTAACACCATTTTGTGTTCATTTAATCACTTGAAAAAAACAAAAGGTATTGTTTTCACAAAAAGTAGGTACTGGGGATTCAATGATGAGCAAGGAATAGGCACTGCCCTTAAGAAGCTCACTGTCTAATTAGAACAAACTTAGAGTAAGCTTAGAATCAACAGGTTAAATCCATGAAACAGTGAAGTGTTTAGAACAGGCATATCTGATGCATGACAAGAGGAATGAAGAAGACTTTTCAGTGGAAATGAAATCTACGTTACGATCCAGAGGATTACTTAATTGGATGAAAAGGAAAGGGAAAGCCAGTATACAGTGGAGATTTATGTCTCAAAATTTGTCAAATATAATTCCTGAGAAATTGTCCAATGATCCTATAGACACCAGACTAAGATGAAATAATAGTTAAGTCAGAACTTCTTTTCACTGAAATCACATAGATCACTGCATATCAAATTTTAATGGTATACAAATAACTATGTATTATATAATATTTTTATATAAAATTGTAGATAGTTCAGTTCAGTTCAGTCGTGTCCGACTCTTTGCGACCCCATGAATTGCAGCACGCCAGGCCTCCCTGTCTATCACCAACTCCCAGAGTTCACTCAGACTCACGTACATCGAGTCAGTGATGCCATCCAGCCATCTCATCCTCTGTCGTCCCCTTCTCCTCCTGACCCCAATCCCTCCCAGCATCAGAGTTTTTTCCAGTGAGTCAACTCTTCACATGAGGTGGCTGAAGTACTGGAGTTTCAGCTTCAACAT
Organism: Cephalophus harveyi; assembly: GCA_006410635.1. Lineage (NCBI taxonomy): Eukaryota > Metazoa > Chordata > Mammalia > Artiodactyla > Bovidae > Cephalophus > Cephalophus harveyi. The sequence goes on along the minus strand of SJYT01032250.1, from coordinate 187,991 downwards.
CATTCCCTGCAAAGAAATCCCAGGGCTGATCTCCTTTAGAATGGACTGGTTGGATCTCCTTGCAGTCCAAGGGACTCTCAAGTGTCTCCTCCAACACCACAGTTCAAAAGCATCAATTCTTCAGTGCTCAGCTTTCAAGGCAAACATAAAACTGACATAAATTATATTTCTTAGGAGGGGACAGCAAAGGAACATAAGGAAACTTTTGGGGTGATAGAAATGTTCTATACCTTGATGGTACACATGACTGTACATATTCATCAAAACACGACAGTTTAACACTTGCACTTTGTGAACTGTATTGACTGGAAAGTATACTTCAATAAAGTTGATTTTTAAGGGCATAATAAAACATTTAATGTGTATAAAAATATAGGACATGGCCCAGGATTCTGCATCTTTAATAAGCATCTCTAGCAAATTGGATATGGTCTAAGAACAACCCTTTCAGAATGCTGATGGAATAATCATCTCAGTTGAGTTCAGTCACTCAGTCGTATCCGACTCTTTGCGACTCCATGAATCGCAGCTCGCCTCCCTGTTCATCACCATCTCCCGGAGTTCACTCAGACTCACGTCCATGGAGTCCGTGATGCCATCCAGCCATCTCATCCTCGGTCGTCCCCTTCTCCTCCTGCCCCCAATCCCTCCCAGCATCAGAGTCTTTTCCAATGAGTCAACTCTTCGCATGAGGTGGCCAAAGTACTGGAGTTTCAGCT